>CP092864.1:27787794-27805982 GCA_030710605.1 Cordylochernes scorpioides | reverse complement strand
GTTGATCCACAAACATGATTTACTTTTATTTCTTGTAGTACAGCCTATTCTGCCACGCTGACTCCTTTTAGTTAGATATGGGTAGCCCACAAATCTCAGATCCAAAGCCTACATTCTACCAATACAAAACCTGTATCATCTCTAGAAAAGGTAAAAATATTGAAAGGGTTGGGACTACTCCATAAAGACAGTAGATATACTGTATAAAATGTCACAGAAATAAAAGGCCCATGTTCTATTATCACAGTGAGTGTCTGTGTTGTGTAAATGGTAACTAAGACTGACATGAATGCGATCCAATACCACAGAAATGGTTGCAATGGTCACAAAGACTTAACGAAATTAGCTACTTTAATACAGTAACTATATATTGTGGATAAGTCCCCATAAATAGATTACCAGCGTTCTACTACCACAGGAATAGATTACACAACACACACACACACACAACACAACACACACACACAAACACAACACAATCAGCGTTCTACTACCACAAAAATAGATTACACAACACACACACACACACAACACAACACACACACAACAACACACACACACAGCGTTCTACTACCACAGAAATAGATTACCAGCGTTTAACTACCACAGATAGCGACGTCCGTATTGTCATAAAGGACTACAAAGGCAAAGATTACTGGGATCGCCCAAGGGGGATCTGGACGGACCCTCATCAGACCTCTCTCCGTCCGCTAACCAGGGAACCTTCGGCCGGCGCCTGGTAGCAAGGAATTTTGGGGAACGTTAGATTTGAAAGGCTACCACCACACAAAGGTTGTCTGAACTGTCTAAAAGTTCACAAAGATGAGAGGTCTACCACAAAGGTTTTCCGAACGGCCTAAATGGTCACAAAACTGAATGGCTGCTGTCTGTCGCCACAAAGGTTGTCGGTACTTTCTAAAAAGTAGCATTCCAAAAGGGTTGACTGTGCTGTCTAAAAAGTCAAAAAGACTAAATAAAGCTGCGATCTACAGCCGCAAATATTGTCTGTTGTGTCTAAAAGTTTACAAAGACGGGAGGAATGAGATCTACAACCACAAAGGTTATCTGTGAACTGTCTAAAATATTTTTAAAATGTAGAACTACCACAAAGGTTAGCTGAACTGTCTAAAAGTCAAAAAGGATGGAGGGGGCTTCCACAAAAGTTGTCTGAACTGTCTAAAAGGTCACAAATTCTGTAATAAAGAGCTATGATCCAATACCACAAAGGTTGTCAGTGGTGTCTAAAAGGTCACAAAGACAAAAGGGCTCCGAGCCACTACCACAAAAGTTGTCAGTGGTGTTTAAAAGGTCACAAAGACTCAGAAAGGATTACGATCCACTACCACAAAGGTTGTCAGTGGTGTCTAAAAGGTCACAAAGACCAAAGGGCTCCGAGCCACTACCACAAAAGTTGTCAGTGGTGTCTAAAAGGTCACAAAGACTCAGAACGGGTTACGATCCACTACCATAAAGGTTGTCTGTGGTGTTTAAAAGGTCACAAAGACCAAAGGGCTACGAGCCACTACCACAAAAGTTGACTGAACTGTCTAAAAGGTCACAAAGACTAAGAAAGGACTACAATCAACCACCACAAAGGTTGTCTATCTAAAAGGTCACAAAGAGGTTCGCACATCGATCTCATGTCCCGTGACAAATGTTGCGACCAGCTCTCGTTAGCTCCCAAATAACGACCTGAAAAAAAGCAGCTGGGAGCTTTCCAATTTACCCGCGGCCATTCATTACGAGGTCTCAGACCCATTCATCGCCTTGTATTCTCTCCCACTAATCCTCTATCACCTCGAACAATACCCGCAGTAGCACCTACTAGGTCTTACTAACTTACCCATTAGGTTGCTTCGTTTTCACAATTAACTCCAAAATTAACACGATATAGCTCACCTACAGAAATTGCGTAAACCTCCTTTTATATTATAGGATACACACACAACATCTTTATAAATATTTATTTTCAAATTTACATTGATAATGCCGATTAAAACTTCTTCAAATTCAATATAAGAAAAATGAGCTAATTATTAATCGACTATTTTTAAAGTATATATATACACACTATAATGGACAAAACATAAGTAAGCCGTCCGTTTTATCATTTTTATCGGGATTCAAGCAATAACTGAAATATATTTTATACACAATGACCTTTATTGAAGACACACGAGATAACCAAGTGTGAAACAAAATTGACTCTGTTTCCTTAATGGACACAACATGGACAAAAGATAAGTAAGTCGTCCCTTTAGCATGTATATCGGGATTCAGGCAATAACTCTGAAATATATTTGATAAACAGTGACCTTTATTGAAGACACATGAGATAACCAAGTGTGAATCAAAATTTCCTCTGTTTCCTTAAAAAAAACCCAGACGATCTGCAACATCAGAATTTCCACTTCCTTAGGTTTTACCTATGAGTGTATTTATAAAACACATTTTTGAAATATCTACTACGTCCTTACTGCAATGGTAAAAGAATATAGGGAAGGTTTGTTTGTCATTGGTAATAGTAATATTATGATTGCTTTACTTTAAAAAAAAAACAATCGCGCTCTAAATAGTTTGTTTTTCCGAATACAGATGGCGCACTACTGCATCGTGTTTAAATTCAATATTAAAATTACAAATATATACTCATTGTGAGAATATATTTGTAATTTTAATATTTTTTTCACAATTTTATCTTGAATAGAAATTCAATATTCTATAGTTTATTTTATTATAAAACATTCATTTTACGTTTCCCACACGTTCTAAAATACTCTGGAGAATAGGCTATTGTGTTTGGGAGTAAAATATATTTCTTGTTAATTGTTGAATTCAATATGTGTGCAATTTAAATAACAAAAATGAAAATATAAAATGATAAAATAGAATTTTAAAGGTAATGTTATTTCCCAATAACGATAAGTAACTTAAAATAAACTTTTATCATCGCTATATAAACAAATTGCATCCACTAAAATCAAAACAATTCTAACATTTAATAAAAAATAGCCATCACAACAAGGTGTAGATAAAACCTAAGAGCCATCTCTCTACCATCTCTGAAATATTTCTGCACTAACGAGAGCCATATCTCTAAACCATAGTCTCTAGGTGAGCGTTGGTCTTCAAATGTGTTTCCTGCTGATTTCAGAAACAGCCAATAGATGTCACATAGATTTGCGTCAATTTTGACAATAGAAAAAGAGATAACCATTTCCTTTTTTAAGATCATTATCTTTATAAAATGAGAGGATTTAAAAGCACGAATGTTTCTTTTATACATAATACAAACTTATACTGCCCTTACTGCGATGAAAAAAATATATTGGGAGGGCTTGGCTCATCAGTGGTGAACCCTCCCAGCGATTTCGCCAATTTAATCCACCAGACCGCTTCTCAGAGCTCTAATACTGTATTG
This sequence comes from Cordylochernes scorpioides, assembly GCA_030710605.1. Classification (NCBI taxonomy): domain Eukaryota; kingdom Metazoa; phylum Arthropoda; class Arachnida; order Pseudoscorpiones; family Chernetidae; genus Cordylochernes; species Cordylochernes scorpioides. The sequence continues at coordinate 27,802,561 of CP092864.1, read as the reverse complement.
GACGATTCTGCTTATATACGCAGCACTGAAGGATGGAATCTCAGAAATGGTTTTCAAGAGAACTATGGACATAAGCTTATAGGACAGTAGAATATATTCCCAATATATTTTTTCATCGCAGTAAGGGCAGTAGAAGTTTGTATTATGTATAAAAGAAACATTCGTGCTTTTAAATCCTTTCATTTTATATGTATAGATGGCGCGCTATTGCTTTGTGTTAATCATTATCTTTCCTGCAAATTTTCACATATATAACATTTACTTCATGACTCAAACACTATATAAATACTCTAATCATTCCATGATGGAGTTGCCGGTCATAATTGTAAAAGTCCAACATGTAAAAATAAATTTTACATTGCTTGAATATAAGAGATAGTATATCCTGAAATAGTTCGACGCAAATATCAAAACTAAGAAATCTGTTTCAAACGCCATGTTTGGTACAGGACTGGTACGCCTATGTCACATTATAAATGTAAGTTAAAAACGTATAAACCTTTATATTTATGTTTTTACATAAATACATGTACCTTTAAATCTCGGAAGCATCGTTAAAATATAAAATACTTGCACCAGGATCATTTGTCAGGCCATCTTCATCTAGAGGTTCTAGAAGTAAAATTAGGCCGAATATGGACCATTAACTTGTAGAAAGTAATCAAACTTTTTTTTCCTGGAAGAGAAGACGAGCAAAAAATCGCTTCCCAAATGTTTAGAAATGTTCTATATGTATTTGTGTTTGCTATAAAGGATATTTATATTATCTTAGATATGATGCAAAGTTTATCAATTCAAGTGATCTGTTATCAAAATTCGAAACCGCTGGGAGGGTTCACCACTGAAGAACCAGACCCTTCCATTAATTTTTCAATTGCAGTAAGGGCAGTGGAAATTGTTTTATTTTAAAAAGAATCATACGCGTCTATAAAAGTTTCGAATTTTGATAAGAGTATATTTATTTATATTAGAAAAATTCTTATACCAAAAATATTTAACAAACTGCGTACAGGATTAATTTAAAAGAGATTTAATTTTCCTCTCTATCAAAAGATATTAATATATTTGACCTGTTGTGAGATTTGCGATATTAAGATGAAGTTTATGGCTTCTTTCTCCACCAAAAGTTAATATTTAGCTTATAATATAAGAGTGGTTAACATATACCACTCTTGTTATTACAGGAGAAAACGTAAAGTAATAGAAAATCTGGAAATCTGAAAACTACATGGATGGACAAAAGCTGAATTTACCAAATGCACAGCTTTATCAGGTTGCACATGAGATTATGAAATTGATGCAGAGTCGCACAAGTCTCATGATATCATAAAAGAAGATCTACCTGCCCATTTCTATTGTTGCGTTTGTGTTTTATTTAATTTATAGGTGATGACGTAAATTATAGAATCTATCAAATTTCTAAAAGAAAACTTTTATTTTACTTTTAAATATATTTTTTCAGGATCACAGATTCTGTCTCCATTGCATTGTTATTGTCATTTTGTCGCAATATTATTGGGGAAAATATAGCTATATCAATCAATAATCTATTTAATTCTTAACGTTTCAGTGGTTCGCTGTCATTCTTCTTAGGGTAATGAATCTTAGGATTCAAAATAAAGATTCCCCTGAGGACAGTGAGTCACTGACATGTAAATATATTATTGGTTGATGCAGCTTTTTTTTTTTCAAATCAACTTCCAACCAACAAATAACCCTCAATATTATTGTTATTTAACCACCTTTTTTGTCGCGATGTTTTTTAACAAACATTTATGTAAACGCTGAGAGGGTTCACCACTGATGAGCCAGGCCCTCTCATTAATTTTTCCATTGCAGTAAGGGCAGTAGAAATTGTTTAATATCAAAAAGAATCTTACGCCTTTAAAATAGTTTCGAATTTTGTTAACAGATGGCGCGCTAGTGCATCATAAAACATTTATGTAATCTTTACATTTCAATTCAGTTTATGTTATTATAGTAATCTCTATTAACTCAATTTTTCTATTCTATCATAATTCCATCTTTGAAATAGTTATATCTACAAGTATGTTTTAGCTTCCAAAAATAGATCATTTTAATTTAAGCCGATTAGAGTACTTAATGAGGGGTCATGACTTGCGCGCTTCCTGATTGGCTGGTGAAGTGTCCAATAGGAAACCGATCCAACTAGCCATCTAGGAAAGTCTCAGATGTAATGAGAAGTGTGTCTGGTAAACTGCCATCGATTGGGCCCATCGTGGCCGGGAATGTTAAGCATCTTCCTTGATTCCTTCATTTATTTCTTGACAAGAGGAGCGATAATCTATCAATTTCTTGATGTCTTGAACGCAGCATTGTTTCATGAACAAAAATCTAGATTCCACATCAAACTGAAATACTCCTGCCGATTGTCTCAAGCATTATCCCCCTCTTTATTGATTTTATATTTTTAATTTCTTCATATATTAACAATATGAATTCTCAATAGGATTTTAGAATGTCTTTCGGCACCAAGTGCTTAAATAGCTTATGTGAATAAAGCTTTCAATTTTGCATTAAATACTACCAATATCATAAATGATATTTCTTTATCATGATAATTTCATTGAACTATAAACCTGAAGAGAGTGATACAAGAAAAAATACGATCAGGTGATGCAGATCAGATCGGGTCCATGCACTCAGATAACAATACCGGCCAACCGAGGTGCCTTGTCCTCTTCTGGATTGATGTCTGCCATATAGAGGGCTGCAAGGATGGCCAGGCAACTGTATATATGGTCCGTAGTGAGTTGGGTGTTGTGACAGTTATTGCATTCCAGTAGGATCTAGTCATGTCTGGGTTTATCTTTATGCATTTATTCATTCCATTAGATTTCCTTAAAATTCCTTCATTTCTTATTAAATAGTCCAAAAGCTTTTGAGGCTTAACTCTGTTTTAGTCCACTTAGAGGCCTTTAGATAGAAATATGAAAATTAGAAACTATTTTAGACGCGTAAGATTCTTTTTGAAATTAAACTGGCGAAACCACTGGGAGGGTTCACTACTGATGAGCCAGACCCTCCCATTAATTTTTCCATTACAGTAAGGGCAGTAGAAATTGTTTAATATCAAAAAGAATCTTAGGCGTTTAAAATAGTTTCTAATTTTTATAACAGATGGCGCGCTAGTGCATCGTAAGATAGAAATATATATAGAGAGAGGGGATTAGCGTCTATCAGATGGTCCACGTGATGGATAGAAGCTGATAGAGATATCGTTGAGACCGCAAACATAAGGAAGAGTTTTAATAAATCTTATAATATTCGTTATTACAAACTTTAAAAGGTTTTAATTATTTATTATTTATTAGAAGATAAGTTAAAAAACTCTCTATCCCTTTAGCTTAATTTTAATTAAACGAAAAAACATGGTGAAGGAAGACGAGTTTCTTTTATTGATGCATAGGTGCAAGCTTTCGGGTAAAAACCCTTCAACAGGCGAGAAATGATGAACTTCTTATCCGAAAGCTTGCACCTATGCATCAATAAAAGAAACTCGTCTTCCTTCACCATGTTTTTTCGTTTAATTTCAAATCAGAAAGAATTATTTATCTATATTTAATTTTAATTATTAGAAAATTATTATCATATGGTTATCTTTGATCTTTTCTACAAACCTATATCTTTGTTTATTCCTTTTTCTACCCAGCCTATGACGCGTAACGGCCGAATCTATGCGGAAGTTTTCTTTTTTTATCCTATTATATCCCTCTATATATTTATTACATATATATATAAACTATTATGCTTAAATCAACTAACAAATATAGAAATGTTTAGATTTTATTAATATAATATATGTGTATGTGTGTTTATATATATGTGTGTTTCCATCAAAACGTATTAAACTTTTAAATGTTTCAACATACCCCAAAAAAGGTTGTTATAAAACTTTAAATTGTTGTTTAAAAATGCCATGATATGGTATTAATAAACTCTAAATTGTGGCCTTTTAATATTTTAAGCCCTTTATATGAGCACAAAAACTCCTTATTTGTTGAACTCAAAATTATTTCTAACGAAATTACAAATATATGTGATATTTTTGCAAATGATCCTGCCGACGAATGGATGAACTAGCAGTCATGTACGTGAGGCGAGTGTTGATGTTCTTCCCACACGCGGACAACAAGAAGCAGAGGCAAGGCTAGATGTTAGCACCGAGAGTGATCGGGGACAGCCCACGGGACAGAGGTAGAGGCCATGACACAAACTTGGATGCCTATCACCGAGACATGGAGAGAGAAATCGAGAGAGACAGAAGCGGTCTGCCGAGAGACACACCCTAGAACATACTGCCGACCCCCTGCCAAAATCTGTCTTGTTTACAGGGGTCGTCTATATAAATCCCTGGAGGGAGGGGTACCCCCCTCCCCCCATCTGGACTGGGCGTTAGCTTTTTTCCTCCTCTGTCCCAGCTGCCATCAGCTGACCGACCACTCTTTGGATCCTTATTTTGACGTCACCATTTTTAGTTTGAATACAAATAGGGGGTTTAAAAACTACTACTACTAAAAGTGTCATTATTATACTATATATATATATATATACGCTAGTAATCAAATTACTTGCGTATACTCGGAAAAACTTATCAAATTTTAAATACTTCTATAATCATAGTTTAATTAGAGAGTAAATAAATTTATATATAATATGCGCGCGCTGTGTATATAGGCAATTCTAATAAAATGATCGCAAATATTTTATAGAAATTTATAAAGACTTTACCTCATTTGCATATGAGTTTTTTTTTATGATAAATGAGAGAAAAATAGAAGAGTTGCTTTATCTTGAGGCAAATTTACGATATGCAAATTTTATTAAAATTGGATAATTATTTCTGCGATATGCAGGTTTTTTTTGTCAATATGTATATATGTTGGTTACGATATTTGTAAAAATAATTTTTCGGGAATTTTCTTACTAAGTGCAGACGTCTGATGTATATATATATATATATATATGTCATAATTTGTATATAATTAAATGCAACCCCGACCCACTATGTATGTACCATGTATGATTTTCAAAGATTTAATAAAAGAATAAGGTAACTGGAGGAAAGAAAGTAACAAAAGACATAGGAAGACGTCGCAGTTAACCTTCTGACCCCAGGTCCCTGCGAGCTAAGTTTAAACCGACACTTCCTGGAAAAACAGGACGTATCTAATGACCAGAAGTTATAAATGTTAAAGCTAACATTCAATACTTCCTGACAAAGCAGGACGTATTTTGATAACCGCGGAAGTAAATCGAGTCGAACAAATAAGACACTTCCTGACCCAGGCCGAGCGTAACTAACACCAAAGGAAGCCGCCGGCCAATCAGAAGATAACATCTAAATAGGTCAACCAATAGGGAAAGATCAGGTGATCATCTCTCAACCAATCAGAGAGAAACTGAGTCTTGGTGTTAAATCGGAAAGCAAGAATGGTCAGTTACGTTTTCGCTCTCATAGGAACAACACCTACAGTTGTTCAGTGGCTCTCGCCGAGTTCGGACAGTTGCTCCTTCGCTTCCAACAAGGTAACGTCTACTCTAGAGATCTTTCTCTCCGCTCATTTCATCTAAATCCAATCATCGCCATGTGATCAACTAATTAATAAGTCAAATCGCTCAGCTCTTCTCAAGCTTTCTTCCCTCCAATCCAGTTGCCTTTTATTTTCAAACCTCATCATGTGTCCTGATTATTCCTAACTGTGTGCTTCACTTACCACTCAACGACTGCGCTTCAACCAATCCTCACCATTCAAATCGAACAACAAGAAATTCCGCAACGATATTGCCACAGAACGATTAAATCAACAGGATTCTACAACAGTGTAATACATCAAATATTGCAGTGTAATAACTATATTGCATCATATTACATATATATGAAAAAACAATAGAAAAAATAAAAGATAAGTGGGTCAGGTGTTGATATTTAAAATAAAGAAGGCATCTCCTGACCACGAGCACATGTGCTTTTTAGATGGCAGAGCGCCAACGTTTAGTTTATTTTTACTCCACTAGATGGCGCTCTGCCATCTAAAAAGCACATGTGCTCGTGGTCAGGAGATGCCTTCTTTATTTTAAATATATATATATAAACTTTAAAAGTTTTTATTTCATTAGGTAGTGTTTATTTTTAATTCGAATAAAAATCATAACATATATCACAGTTAATATAACATATTTTAGTTTATTCTATGTATTTATAATTATTTAGATAAAGGACAGCTATTAACAATATTTACATTGTTTTTTAGAACTGATTCAAAGAAAAACATTAATTTAAAAGAAGACAATGGCGTCTTTAAAATAATGGTCAAATTTTTACATTAATAATGGTTAAAATACAAAACAGAATATATATATGTATCTTTTCAAAACATATATTGTCAAAATATAATATATTAGTTAATAATAATAAAAATAAATAAATATTATATTTCCTTTTTTTATATAAAATAAAAGAGGTTGTCGTGAGGTCTATATTTCAACTCTAACAACGTATAAAATGACCAAGATAATGATTCATATAAAAAATATGATGGTGATTCTGTAATAAAAAATTCCTATTCACTGGAATCGTCTGATTTTTTTAAAAAAGAACCGTTGGCTTTATTCCAAAGGAAGCGCCAAGCTAGCTACGATCAAAGGTCGTTCAACTGCATATATTTTAAATAATTGCACATGTAGAATGTATAGCATGTAAGACATAATTTGAACAAATATATCCATAAGATATTTTAAAATATATTTCAAAATTATCTATATACAAATCCGAAATAAATCAATGATATCCCCCGAAAAACTCCTAGCGCCACAGAACGGAATCTAGAAGAACTACTTCTATGATTAAAATTTATTTAGGAATCGTTTTATTGAATTTAGCGTATTTTTCTTAATATAATTTTAGATATTTTTCATTTTATATGACGCTATTATGTATGTATTCAAACAAGTTTAGTTTTATATATATATCAAAATTCGAAACTATTATAGATGCGTATGATTCTTTTTATAAATAAACAATTTATACTGCCCTCACTGAAATGGAAAAATTAATGGGAGGGCCTGACTCATCAGTGGTTAACCCTCCCAGCGGTTTCGCCAGTTTAATTTTCCATACCGCTGTAATATTGCGCTTTTCGATCTTCCTTTTATAGTGATACTGATGCTAGACTCATGGAATGGGTATTTTAGATGAACTATAGACATAAGCTTTGAGGACATCATATAATTACATACAATTATAAATATATAATTTTATATCTATATATACACACACCAAACAACAACACAACAAACACAAAACAAACAATAAAAAACAAACACTAAACAAAACACAACACGCAACACAAAAAAAAAACACAACAACACAATCAACAAAAAGACACAACACAACATGTGTTTTAGGATCAGACTAAATTGATTACAGTGTAAATATCCTTGAATTTATCCGTCGCATGTACTACTGAGAGCTAAAGCTCTATTTAATTCAAGTTTAAGACTTCATCAACCTTTTTATAAACGTTTATTGACATTTGACTTTTTGGAAACCCACTGTCGCCCTTTTCATGAAAACTGGGAAACTAGCGATAGGATTGTCCAAACGTCAAAGATAAAAACGTTTATAAAAAGGTTTATAAAGTCATCTTCAATTAATAAAAATCCAACGTACAATATTATTGTATTATATAATACTCTATATTATATATAGTTTATTATTATAAATATCATAAATAACATGGAGAAAGGTGTTATCCAATGATTTTATAAAACAAAAGTTATGATAAGGCACAATTTGGATTATAGATTATAAACACAAGGTAATAAGATCAAATCCGAATAAATAAATAGTGTGTGACGTTTCGGTAACAGCGTTGTTACCATCTTCAGACAAAAGTATTGAATGAGAAATTTTATCACAGCATGTTTTAAATAATTGTCTGCTATCTTGTTTACACATTTGATAACTCTACTATTTAAAACATGCTGTGGTAAAATTTATCATTCAGTACTTTTGTCTGAAGATGGTAACAACGCTGTTACCGAAACATCACACACTATTTATTTATTTGGATTTGGTCTTATTACCTTGTGTTTAAAACAAAAGGTATGTTTTGTATAATGTTATAATAATGAAGGATATAGAGTAAGGAGGTTTAAGATTAATTGAAAATAATTGGACAACATTATTGAGGAAATAATCAATAAATTGAAAATATTTATAAATAAAATTAAAATTGCAATAAAAAGATATAATTGATTATGGCTAAACTCTCATTTTTTATCCAGAAGGTTAGTAGTATACCTACAGTTTATGCATATATATGAGTAAACTGTAGGTATGCAACTCAAATTGATGCGTGTAAAAAGTCAGTAGACAATTAAAATAATTTTATTGACATCTTGTCAATACATGCAAAGTGCACAGTCTGCACTATTTAATAAAAAAGATAATATGGATTATATACACTATGTACAATGAATATGGCGCCTCTGCCAGCGCTGCAGAATTTGGTGGAGAATCGCCAGTGGGTCTCCAGCGACACCACGCATTTCGCGATCTACGAAGAATACGTAGATCGCGTACTTCGCCGCTGAGTAGATTGTGATGGCGTGCTCCTCGAGACCAACTGGAAAGATTCAGGACTGCAGGTCCGGCGGCCGGCCGATGATGGAGAACACCTCTCGGATGACAGGACGAATGCAGGACCAGTAGCGGTGGGTCAGCGACAGGTCGATGGAGCCGTAGGCGATGCAGACAGTAGAAAAGTCAGTAGAATCGTATACACTTCTGAAATATATATATATATTTTTTCCATATTAGGCAACTGAAAGTTTCGGATAGCTTGCGCCACCTGTTGGAATAAATATCAACAAATCGTTGATTAATTCGATATTTTATAAAGGTTTGATATTTTATAAAGGTTTGATATTTTATAAAGGTTTGATATTTTATAGAGGTATTCTAGCTGAGATTATTGCTTTCTTTTCTTTATAGATCAATAAATTGTATTTGTTGCCAATATTCTAGATAGAAAATAATAAAAATCAAACTTCATTATTTTTTCTGAAAAATTCCACAATAGGTCAGAAAGCTATAACCCGAAAAAATGTACACAACAAATATTTCAGAATTTAAAAATATCCATGTAACTTTCGAGCACAATTTAAAATCAGGGGAAGTCCCGAAAAAGCTCAATTTTTTTTCTAGAAATCCTAAGTAAATATTTGTTTGAAAACTCAATAAAAAATGAATTTACATTAACACAAGGAATATTTTAATGTCATTCCGAAAGAAGACATAATAAAAAGTCATATCAAGATCAGAGCCTTATGCTATCCATGACAAGCCCCCATCCACTTTGAATCTAGCTGTAAACGAACACTCCTGGTCAAAAAAATAATGTTAAAGTCATATCGCATCCTTCATATTCACCTGACATTTCGCCATTATGTTTCGATATCTTTCTGCCAAATAACATTCCTTTTTGGGGGGTCGGTGGAAGGATGGTCTAAACCGTTGGTTTCCAACCGCTACGCCCCGGGTTCGATTCCTGTATTTAACACTTTTTTTTTATTTAAAAAAAATGCTTCAATGGCCCCCGATTCTTGCAAAAGTCCAACCCCACCAGCGAGTGCAAGTAACCAAACGGGGCTCTGGCACATTTGTAAGTGCAAAGTCGAACTGCTTTTCACATGTGTAGACATGTGGTGCACTTACAGTAAAAGCAGTCGCCTACCTCTACCCACAATGATTATCATGGCCTGTACCACGTGTACTAGGGATAAGCAAAAAAAAAAAAAAACATTCTCTTTCAAAGGTATGATATTTCAAAGTACAGCATATAGCAACCAGTAAAAACTAGCATAGCTGAAAATACATCTTAAATTCTAATAGAAAGAATAGCAACACAGCATCAATTTTAATTATATATTACCACTCTTTTTTAAAAATCTTCATAACACCTACAATTGAAAAAATAATAGAATTTTTAACAATTTAATTATTTCTCTCTCTCTCTCGTATAATGCAGAAAATAATTATCTTGTCAGAACCCTCCAAACCCATTATAAACATTTATATAAGCATTTTTACTTTAAAAGCCATTTTGGGAACAATTTTAAGGGAAATGGCGCGGCGAATGAAATATTGGTGGTATTTCCCCTAGACACGCAAGCCACTTCCAAATGTGATTATCGTTCTAGAGATTTGCCTCTAGAAGGGCAGCCATTTTTTATCCTGGCACTGTAGAGTTTAGATTAATAGCTTCCACACTAGGGTTGGTTGCAATTAAGTGTAGAGATCTTTTGAGCGTTCGAATTATGACCACTATAATTTGGTAAACCACCTTGAGGGAATCATTGATAGAGTGGAATACCCCAGAACTGGCTCCGAAGTAATTTGCAGATACTTTCCTAAATTCCACTGTATTTAGTTCTAATTTAGTTAAGAGAACGTCTCATGCTCCAATGGCCTCCAATTATTGAAAAAGTCCTACCTCTCTCTCTTTGCTCGACTAATTGGCCATTATAGAATGGTCGTCCAGGGGGGGGGGGGGGGTATAAGTCCTACCCCACCAGCGAGTGCAAGTAACCAAACGGGGCTATAGCAACTTGTAATTGCAAAAGTCGAACTACTTTTCACATATATAGACATGTGGTGCACTTAGAGTGAAAGCAGTCGCCAACTACCACGTGTACTAGGGATAATAATACAATTCCTCTAACGCTGAAGAATTCAGAATAAGCAGATCCCCAGCTAACTTCAAAGTCAGCGTCATCTATCAAATATTATTTCTAAATTTCAGTGATAGATAGCGCTAAATTTAAAATTATATTTGAGTAGTGTGTGTGTGTGTAAAACACTTTATTAGATATATGAATCTAGATATGGCCGAAGAGTCATCCTCTATGTAAGGAGGGGTCTTCAGTATTTTCCTCATTTCCAAGTATATGAAAACTTTTAGAATACTTTTGCCGAGGCAAAGAACTCAAGTTCCTCTTTGTTCAAACCCCTTCCCTACAGACCTGCAAGTCTGGCGTCGCTCTGAAGACTGGAGAATCGCCCTTTGATGAGAAACCGAGTACAAGGCCATGATGGGGATGTTCAACAAATACCAAAAGTTAGAGAGAAGGCATCAATTAATTCTTCACTTCTAATTAAAACTTCCTTTCAATTATCCAGCCAATTAAAATATATCCGAACAGATCAGTTTTAATGAGAAGATTTGCTGAGAACGTTCTCTTAAATAAAGGGTATTGTGACGATTCAATAGATTTGGATTTGTTCACAGATCTATCTAAGAATTCCCCACTTCAATATTTGATCATCTATTCCAGTTTTATTCATGATTTCTTTGCCAAATGGTTAAATGTGTAATTGTATGAAAGTATTTGCTTAAACTTTCCTCGTGTTTTGCTTTTAAGAAGCTGAAAAAATATCGAATTTACATATATATCACAAATTTATAAATGGCCCAAAAATATTTCAAAAAGGAATCTAAAAACGGCTTCAAACTTTCACACATGTGATAATATAGAGATCTTATTTTGCAATGTGAAGTAATCTATGATAATGTACTTTTTAAATTGGATTAAGATTTTCTATATATACATATTGTATAATCTAAAAACTTAAATATTTCTATATTTTAAAAAATATATATTTTATTTTATTCATTGATAATTTTACTTTTGTTATCATCGTTTTTAGAAAGACTTTCAGTTTTGTTGTAAATATGCGTAGTTAACATATCTATCCTTTTAAATCACTAATATAGGATTAACTTTATAAATTATATATAATGTGAAAATAACTAATGTGTAATCTTTCCTCAAGTAATTTTGAAAATAAAAGCTACATGACGGTAAATAATTATATTTTTCTTATCACGACTGCACCTTCAACCCTTTATCTTATCGATCCTTTGTCTTACCAACCCTTTATCTAACAACAACAACAAAATATTCATAGCATATATATAGATGAAACACGCTTATATTTATTATTAATATATTATATATATTATATTATTCTCATACGTTTACAGAATATTCGCATAATAGCCTGTTGAAGGACTTTATTGTCCGAAAGTTCTCAGTCTTCTACATAAAGAAAGTTGTCGCGTTTATCTTTGGTCTCTTCTAACAATAATATCCTGCGATTATTTCTATTGTAATTTGGATCACAAAAGTTTCCAGAATATTCGACTTAATCCAATGAAACTTTGACTCTATATAGAATTAGGTCAGAAAGATTCATTGTCATAGGTTCAAGCCTGGAATATGCAAATTGCAGTCAGATTTGCATGCCCTGTTTGTATCGTACACTAACCGTAATATTTATTCTATTCACATGAAGCTTTTTCACTATATGAGGGTTATATCTGAAGAAAATTTATTATTTTTGCTTTAAAATATGCAACATAGTCAGATAAATAGTCTTAATTTGCATATACCATTTGTTCCACATATTCGGTCGAACCTGGATTTTTTTATCTCTCTATCTATCTAGTATATATAATAAACCAGTAAATAATATAAATATATATAGCTTTATAAAATGAAAGAATTTAAAAACACGAATGTTTCATTTATAGATAATACAAACTTCTACTCCCCTTACTGCAATGAAAAAAAATATATTGGTAGGGCTTGGCTCATCCGTTGTGAACCCACCCAGCGGTTTCGCCAATTTAATCCACCAGACCGCTTCTCAGAGCTCTAATACTGTATTGGACGATTCTGCTTATATATGCATTACTGAAGGATGAGATCTCAGAAATGATTTTCAAGAAAACCATGGACATAAGCTTATAGGACAGTAGAATTACATTCGAATATATAGCTTTATAGCCGCGTGCTCACGGGACATGGGAAGTTGATGCAGAGACCAATTAAATATTAAGACAACGATAATCTCTCTATTCACTATAGAATAAAAAACACGAGTCAGGGAGAAGAGATTCTTTATACAAGAAAACGATGGTATAAGCTTTCAGCCTAGACGCCTTTCTAAAGGTCTGTATATTGTCGCGGAGATAAATAAAGCAAGGGCAAGTTTGGGGATAATTAATTTATTATAAGGGGTATTTATAGGGGGAGAGAGAAAGTACAACTTACCCCCAGTTAAAGCTAATCCTGAATGAACGACGTCAGCTTCCCCCGCCGACCAGATTCCCAGAAAAACCCCTCACACCCGGTGTCCAGGGATGATTGACAGGCGTCCCATGGGGCCTCTCGTGGTTGGAGCCGCTGAGCCGCTTGACAATATATATACCCGTAGAATGGTGTCTTACCCTTGCTTAAGCTTGTACGATTTTTTTCTTATATAAAGAAGCTCTTCTCCTTGACTTGTGTTTTTTCTACTAATTCAATATATATTCAATAATTTACAATGCATGTGTTAGATTGATTTTTAAATCGTGATAAAGCACAATTTGCATTATAGATTATAATACAAGAAAATAAGACCTAATACAAATAATTTATTAGTGTGTGACGTTTCGGTAACAGCATTGTCACCATCATCAGACAAAATCTAAATAATTTAATAGTGTGTGAAGGTTCGGTAACAGCATTGTCACCATCATCAGACAAAATCCAAATAATTTAATAGTGTGTGACGTTACGAGAACAGCATTGTCACCATCATCAGACAAAACCCAAATAATTTAATAGTGTGTGACGTTACGAGAACAGCATTGTCACCATCATCAGACAAAATCTAAATAATATAATAGTGTGTGACGTTACGAGAACAGCATTGTCACCATCATCAGACAAAACCAAATAATTTAATAGGGTGTGACGTTACGAGAACAGCATTGTCACCATCATCAGACAAAACCCAAATAATTTAATAGGGTGTGACGTTACGAGAACAGCATTGTCACCATCATCAGACAAAATCTAAATAATATAATAGTGTGTGACGTTACGAGAACAGCATTGTCACCATCATCAGACAAAATCTAAATAATATAATAGTGTGTGACGTTACGAGAACAGCATTGTCACCATCATCAGACAAAATCCAAATAATTTAATAGGGTGTGACGTTACGAGAACAGCATTGTCACCATCATCAGACAAAATCCAAATAATTTAATAGGGTGTGACGTTACGAGAACAGCATTGTCACCATCATCAGACAAAACCCAAATAATTTAATAGGGTGTGACGTTACGAGAACAGCATTGTCACCATCATCAGACAAAACCCAAATAATTTAATAGGGTGTGACGTTACGAGAACAGCATTGTCACCATCATCAGACAAAATCTAAATAATTTAATAGGGTGTGACGTTACGAGAACAGCATTGTCACCATCATCAGACAAAATCCAAATAATTTAATAGGGTGTGACGTTACGAGAACAGCATTGTCACCATCATCAGACAAAATCCAAATAATTTAATAGGGTGTGACGTTACGAGAACAGCATTGTCACCATCATCAGACAAAATCCAAATAATTTAATAGGGTGTGACGTTACGAGAACAGCATTGTCACCATCATCAGACAAAATCCAAATAATTTAATAGGGTGTGACGTTACGAGAACAGCATTGTCACCATCATCAGACAAAATCCAAATAATTTAATAGGGTGTGACGTTACGAGAACAGCATTGTCACCATCATCAGACAAAATCTAAATAATTTAATAGTGTGTGACGTTACGAGAACAGCATTGTCACCATCATCAGACAAAATCCAAATAATTTAATAGGGTGTGACGTTAC
>CP092864.1:27759613-27784761 GCA_030710605.1 Cordylochernes scorpioides | reverse complement strand
TTTTTAATCCACTATGTACCATAGCATTCATTTTGATTTCTTACAATTAAAAAATTTTTGATTTCTATTAATTATACTCAACCTATATCATCAACACCATTCTATTTTACTTCTTATATCAAAACCAATGCTTGTATATAGACTCAATACCCACAACTAATTTTCCCACAAAATTATTTTTCACCTTACAGAATTCTCTCAGGCTAACCCCTTCTTGAATTCTTCACATGTAGGGGGCGCATCTGTCATAATTTGTATATAATTGTATGCCCCCCGACCCACTATGCATGTACAATGTATGATTTTCAAAGATTTAATAAAGAATGAGGTAACTGGAGGAAAGGAAGTGGCAACAAGACATAGGAAGCAGGCTAAAAGCGGGCACAAGTATAAATAACTTGTACAGTCAATACTTCCTCGCAAAGCCCGGACGTATCTGGTATCCGCAGAAGTTATATTAGTAGGGAGACGCCCGTACTTCCTGGCCAAGACCGGACGTATTTGATAGCCGCGGAAGTAAATAGAGTCGAACTAACATCTGATACTTCCTATCAGGCCGGGCATATCTTTCACCAAAGAAAGCCGCCGGTCCAATTAGGAAGCAAGAACTGAGTAGGTCAACCAATAGAAAAACGGGCACGTTCCATCCTTCGACCAATGGGAAGGAAGACAACTCGTGGTGTTAAATCGAAAAGCAAGAATTGTCAGTAACGATTTGGCTCTCATAGGAACAACACCTACAGTAGCGACTTGGCTCCCACCGAGTTCGGATCAGTAGTGCTTTGGCTCCCAAGGAGGTGACATCGGCTCTGGACCTCTCTCCCTCTGCTCATCCCGTAGCTAAGTACAATCACCACCATGTGATCAGATAATTAACAATCAAAATCGCTCCGCGCTTCTCAAGCTTTCTTTCCTCCAACCCAGTTGCCTTTTATTTTCAAACCCCATCACGTGTCCTGATTATTCCTAACTGTGTGCTTCACTTGCCACTCAACGACTGCGTTTCAACCAATCCTCACCATTCAAATCGAACAACAAGAAATTCCGCAACGATATTGTCACAGAACGGTTAAGTCGACAGGATTCTACAACAGTGTAATACATCAAATATTGCAGTGTAATAACTTTGGATTATATTACATATATATAAGTAAAAGGAAATTTTCTATAAGGGATTTCTTCTACTTCTATATATATTGTGTAAATATTTACGAAACACGATGGGCTTAAGAATAACTAATACTTGGGAAAGCTTCCCATTAAACCAATAAATAAATTTGTTACGAATCTCTTTATTGCTAAATTGTGTTTATGCTTTTGAAATTATTCTGGGATATTTAAACAAAAGACAATGTTCTATCGCCGTATAATACAAATTCACAGACGTATATACATACTTGAATACCATCGTACTCACGAATTCGTTAGGTAAGGTTTTTTAAATATTCGTTCATTGTATATTTTATTATAAAATCGTTATTTATGTTATAAAGACATTTCTATATATTGTTGTGTCGTTGCTGTATCATAATGATTAAATCATCACATGGGGACGCTCGATAAAGATATCTATTCTCGGTCAAACAAACAAACGTAAACATTGAGCAGCTGCTGGTCTCAACGAACACATTTTGCACATTGGTCACCTCTTCGCGCGCCCCTCAATTCAGCTATTCTTAGTCCACACAGATGGTCGAATTTACCCTGCTTGCTACCACGGCGATATTGAAACTTTCTTCTGGGCAAGGTCGTAATACTGTTCCCCTTTTAAAAAAATCTGTTCGTTACCAAAGATCACTCCAACTTGGGGAAGGTCGACCATAAGATTCAAGACGAATGATGTGAAATTCTTAATGTAATATTATTTATAATTTTTAAATCCACTAACTCGAATTCTTCGAATAAAAAAAATATATAACGATGATTAAAGAAGAGTCTCTTATAATCAATATAATCTTATTCTCAATCACGGTTATAATTTGCTACTGTAAATCTACTTGTCAATATGAATCAAATCTGTGATTCTTTCTAACTCACGAAAAGAATAAACTCCAATATCAATCAGAGAGCAAATTGAAGTTTTGTTATCTATACCAATCGTAATTCTAGTTTGTCACAAATAGGCCAAGATTGAAATATTGACAAGTTAAAATACGTTTTAAAACGATCAATTTCGTTATTGAAGAATGAGCTATTATGTTTATGACCTAGTGTCCTTCAACAGGAAACTGAACATTGTATGGTCAAAAGTACAAAATCATAAGGCGAGTATATATTCACTTTAAGACATTTTATTGTGTCAAGGCATGGTGAATAATTTCTAAATCTGGTCAAACCGCCTATAAATTATTAAAAACAACTATATATTCCTTTTTATGTAATAATACTTAACTAGAAATTATTCTAAAAATAAAAAATAAACATAATTAAGGTAAAGGGTTTCTTTTAATTTTGATTTTCGCAAGCTTTCAAGCAAAATTTCTGCTCTTCAACTTTGCTCGAAAACTTGCGAAAATCAAAATTAAAAATAACCCTTTACCATAATATTATTTATTTTTTTCTTTTTCGAATTTATTCCTTTAAATATCATATTATTTAATGGTCGATATTTGTTTATCTTCGCCCAAATTTTATGGATTTACACTCATGTACAAATCTTGAGAAATGTTTACCTTTTAGCATGCATATCTGGATTCAGATAATAATTCTAAAAGATATTTGATACACAATGACTTTTGTGGTTCTTTAAATCGTTTTTAACTTTGATTCGTTTATAGATAGCTTGTTATAGAATGTAACAATCAGCTTTTCCAATAATCAACAACATTTTATATTTATTTTTTCCATAACTGGTGTCAATCACTTAAAGAGTTGAATACAGTATACGGGGTCTTCAGTTTGTATCAGAAAAATGGAAAAATAAATATAAAATGTTGTCGATTATTGGAAAAGCTGATTGTTACAATGACTTTTATTGACGACACAAGAGTTATAAAAAGTGTGAAAAGTTTCCTCTGTCTCCTTCAAAAACAATAGACCGGAGGGATAAAGGCTTTCCACTTTCTTAAGATCTTTCCAATAATGTATATTTCGTGTTAATTAATAAAAAATAAGGATAATATGTAGAAGAATTGAAAAATAAACAAATTATTTGTGTGTATTGTGTGTATAAGATCATATACTTAAACAATCATCTGCAATCAAAACTGTATTTAACACAATATTTTTCAGACTTTTTTACCATCCCTCCCTATTTATTTTATAAATAGAAACTATAAATTTCTAAAACAAGAAGCAATCTATTTCAAAAGAACCACGAAATTGGATCAAATTTCCAAATCTAATAAAAAAAAGGAAAGTGAGTTTTAAAAGGAGTATATATTATTTTATCAACTTGTTTTTTATACAAATATTAAAAGCAAAATGTTTTCCTATTTATATCTCCTAGCAATTTCCAACTTCTTCTCATATAATTGACTTCCATGACTTCGCCCTAAAGCTGCTAACTGTTCACCAAACTTTGTTACCTCCTGTTTCTCCTTTGTGATCATATTCCTGGAGATTATTTGGGATTCTTTTAATGGAATTTTGTGATGTTTTTCATATTTAATAGTAGAAAACTTGTGGTATAAATATTTTAACGAGAAAGGAATAAAATATGATGTATAAATATATATAAATATCACACGTATCTTTCTACAATTTCAAACTTATTACTTTTTAGAGTTTTGAAATAGTACTTTTTTCAATATTGATAAAGAATATATATTTGTATAAGAAGATTATTATTTTATAATAGAATGTTTATTTATTTTCTTCCCTTATTATTGATTGAGGATTGAGAATAGGTTATCATTGTATTTGCATTTATAATTAAACTAAATTGTCTACTCATCATTACATTTTTCTTTCTGAATTTCTGTACACGTGATACAAAATGTTATTAATTTGTATCATAAAGCTTTATGAGTGTTCTTTCTCTTTTTATTTAATATAGCAGGCATTTCTTTAAAGCATAAAAAGTAAAGTATGAAATATATATTTATCACTGTTAAATTAGGAACTTGCGATATTTTTACCACTGAAGCAATCGTAGTATGAAATTGTTTTATTTGAAAAGAAACATTCTCGATAAAATAGTTTTTATTTCTTAATATAGATGGTGCAGTAATGCATTATATTTAATGCGTATTCTATTTTAAAATGGATTTCAACTTACAAATATAAAAGAAAAGAATCTAGCCATTAATATCGAAAAGTTCAACTAGGTAAAGAAAGAGATATCAAGGGCTATTCTTCCATTTCAATGTCTTGAGTATATTTGAAATAGCATGCTGATGTGCTTTTTTAATCTTTACAGTAATTTCGCCAACGTTAAGCAATGGAAATGTGTTTTCAGTAATTATAATTATTTTTATTTTTTATAGCTCAATGTCGTTAAACTTACAATTGGATTTAATAATTAATTTCTCTGTTTATCAAAGAATATATATCATAATTATGATATAGGTCTATAAGTCTCCATGAAGGGTAAAAAGAGCTGTTGTCGTTGGTTGACTATCCAGGGGACACCACATGACAGTCAGACTTTGTCCCATACCCCTTATTCCACAAATCTTCCATCTTCTATCTTCCAATATAGATTTAATCCATGAATTCAGTCTCCATGACCTTGTATCGCCAAACAATGGGATATTAAAAATGATATAAATATAATATCCTTACTTATTTTTCAAATATATGAAGGTGTTGATGTCGTGCGATGTGACCTCAGTCTACCGAGTTGTAAAATAGGGCGATGAGATGCTGAAGATGTCAGGGGACAAGATAAAATGGTTTATTTATTTTATATATTACAATTATTTTATAAAATGAATAAAGCTTCCAGGGTTAAGTTTCTTGTGCAACCTTTTATTTTCAACTTTCAGACTTTTCATTCCTTCAACAGGAGTATTACGTCAATAAATTGATGATATATAATATTTTAATATACAAATGATTATTTACATATTTTGAATATTTATGTTATTGATAGAAAAAAAATTACAATAATTATTTACCATACTTTATCATTATACTATTTGCCTTTGAGATGTGAATTGGTTGAAAATAATTTTATTGACAAACTATTCATGAAAGAAAATATCGTTACAATAAATATATATATTATATATAATATAAAAACTCAAATATTTCTATATTTCAAATAATATATAAATTTGATTTATTGATATTTTTACTTTTGATTATCATCGTTTTTAGAATGACTTTCAGTTTTGTTGTAAATATGCGTAGTCAACATATCTAACTTTTTGAATCACTAATATTGGATTAACTTTATAAATTCTATATAATGTGAAAATAACTAATGTGTAATATTTCCTCAAGTAATTGAAAATAAAAGCTACTTGACGGTAAATAATTATATATTTTTTATCACGACAGCACCTCAACCCTTTATCTTATCGATCATTTTTGTCTTATCAACCCTTTATCTAACAACAACAACAAAATATTCATAACATATATTTTTTTTCAATATAATTCAGAGTTCTCTATATGCTATATAAAGAAAATATTTCAATAAATTTTCAATCTATATATAGATATAATTTCTATTAATTTAAATTTAATTGAACTTTATTTATATTTTTAATAGTGTTTGGTGAATTTAAGCAACAAAATATTTTACGTTATTGAATTTTGTATCAACACTAATTTTATCTATAATATCTGAAATTGTTTATTTCTAATTCATCTCACACACAGAGTCTAACTTAAAACAACGACCAAAATATTCAAACTTGAATGTTGTTTTAAGTGGAAATTGAAAGATATTATCTGTGTGTGTGTGTATGTTGTGTGTGAAAAATAAAATCATAAACTCATACACCTACCATAATAAAAAGAAATAATATATATTTGGTCAAAATTTAACTTCAGCAATTTTCTATTTACTTTTCAAAAAAAAATCCATTAGAGTAACAAAGCTTTTAAAATATTATAAAGAAAATTGTTACAAGAATCAAACCGTTAAAACAAAATAAAAATTGTAACATAATCAAAACTCCCTTCAAACCTCAATAAATGAAGGATTGAGGAAAGAAGAAGAACAATTGTTTCGCCAAGGCAGAGCTAATGAAATTTAGAGGAGGAGAGGAAAGTTCAAATTGTGAAAGGAAAGGTCCGCTGTCCTAAATTCACTTTGGTGGTTCTTCCATCAGAGTTTATTGGAAAGAAGGTCTTATTGCTTTAGCGGCCTCCCCAACCTCTATATGGCCAGCCAGGGTGGGTAACACAAGGCAGGGGATATATTAAACCAGGGTTATATAGGCCCACCTTCCTAATATTTCTCACCATAGCTTGGCACAAAGCTCTTTATTACTTTCTGAACTTAGAAACAAACTCATTCCATTTAAATACAACCCTAAATTTCTTCCGTATCCTCTGGTGTAACTTTCTAATTGGGATTCGTCTTAATATTATCAAATAAAATATATAATTTCAAATGGATAATATTTCGAATATATAACACCATAGACTGACACAACAGCCTTTATTACTTTCTCAACTTAGAGACAAACTCATTCCATTAAAATACAGCCCTAAATTATTCCCGTATCCTCTGGTGTAACTTTCTAATTGGGATTCGTTTTAATATTATCATACAAAAATCATACAAAAAATATATAATTATACAAATAGATATTAATCAGAGTATCTCTCACCATAGCTTGACACAACGCTCTTTATTACTTTCTCAACTTAGAGACAAACTCATTCCATTAAAATATAGCACTAAATTTCTTCCGTATCCTCTGGTGTAACATTCTGATTGGGATTCGTTTTGATATTATCAAATAAAATATATAATTGCGAATAGATAATAATCCTAATATCTCCATTATAGACTGACAAAATGTTGTTTACTAATTTCTAACTCTATAGACAAACCTCGTCCATTACAATACAGCTCTAAATTTCATTCGTGTTCTTTGGTTAAACTATACTAATTGAGAATCATTTTTAAATATTATCATACAAAATATATACTTGCAAATAGATAATAATATGAATATATATCACCATAGTCTGACACAACGTTCTTTATTACTTTTCAACTTAGAGATAAACTCATTCCATTAAAATACAGCCCTAAATTTCTTCCGTATCCTTTAGTTAAACTACATTAATTCGTATTTATTTTGATATTATCATACAAAAATCATACAAATTATCTAATTACAAATAGATATTAATCAGAGAATATCTCATCATAGCTTGACACAACGCTCTTTATTACTTTTTCACTCCAGATACAAACTTCTACCATTAAATTACAACCTTAAAATCCATTCGTATCCTTTGGTGTAACTCGAAAATTGAGAATCATTTTGATATTATCATACAAAATATATACTTGCAAATAGATAATAATATGAATATATATCACCATAGTCTGACACAACGTTCTTTATTACTTTCTCAACTTAGAGACAAACTCATTCCATTAAAATACAACCTTAAATTCCATTTGTACCCTTTATTAAACTACACTAATTGGGATTCATTTAATATTATCATACAAAAATCATACAAAATGTATAATTTCAAATCTACTTATATAATTGCCTTATTCTGTCTGTCTGTCTGAAGCTCACGGATAGAATGCGCGCCCATTGGCTGCCTGGCGAACACGTGACCTCCCTGCCCCCCTCTAGACAACCCTGTTATCAGCTGTGTGATACATACACCTGTCTATAGCGGCCACTCTAGACAACCCTGTTATCAGCTGTGTGATACATCCACCTGTCTATACAGACCACCCTGTCTATAGCGGCCACTCTGGACACCCCTGTTATCAGCAGTGTGCTACATCCACCTGTCTATACAGACCACCCTGTCTATAGCGGTCACTTTAGGCAACCCTGTTATCATCAGTGTGGTACATCCACCTGTCCATACAGACCACCCTGTCTATAGTGGTCACTTTAGGCAACCCTGTTATCAGCAGTGTGATGCATACACCTGTCTATACAGACCACCCTGTCTATAGCGACCACTCTAGACAACCCTGTTATCAGCAGTGTGTTACATCCAGCTGTCTATACAGACCACCCTGTATATAGCGGCCATTCTAGATAACCCTGTTATCAGCTGTGTGATACATACACCTGTCTATAGCGGCCACTCTAGACAACCCTGTTATCAGCTGTGTGCTACATCCACCTGTCTATACAGACCACCCTGTCTATAGCGGTCACTTTAGGCAACCCTGTTATCATCAGTGCGTTACATTCACCTGTCCATACAGACCACCCTGTCTATAGCGGTCACTTTAGGCAACCCTGTTATCAGCAGTGTGATACATACACCTGTCTATACAGACCACCCTGTCTATAGCGACCACTCTAGACAACCCTGTTATCAGCTGTGTGATACATCCACCTGTCTATACAGACCACCCTGTCTATAGCGGCCACTATAGGCAACCCTGTTATCAGCTGTGTGATACATCCACCTGTCTATACAGACCACCCTGTCTATAGCGGCCACTCTAGGCAACCCTAGGAAGCAAGATGTATACAGGGTCAAGGGATGGGAATCGAACCCACGACCTTCCGCTTACCGGGCAGATGCCATGACCACTAGGCTATAGGCTCATTATTTCTTTATACCGTTATTATACCGTTATATTATATATAGTTAAAACATTTTAAAAACACACAGTTTGGAACGGGACGTTACACAAGATTGACATCCATGGCGCCAGTTTATAATTGTAACGAATAGTATTTGAATTAAAACGTTTTTAAAATATATTCGCACTCGGGTAAAACCCGGGCGTTGCCCGGGCCATTCGTCTAGTATATAATAATCAGGATATTTCTCACTGTAGACTGACACAACGCCCTTTATTGCTTTCTCACTTCATTTACAAACTTATACCATTAAAAAACAACCTTAAAATCCATTCGTGTTCATTAGTTAAACTATATAATTTTAGATTCATTTTGATATTATCATACAAATATCATACAAAATATCTAATTAGAAATATAATTCCGGGTATTTCTCACCGTAGACTGACATGACGCCTTTTATCACTTCCTAACATGATAGACAAACCTATACCATTACAACAGCGTTAAAATTCATTCGTATCCTTTGGTAAAGCTACATTAATTAGGATTTATTTTGATATTTTCATACAAAATATATGATTTTAATAGATAATAACCTATTAGATGATAAAAAGGCATGTATTAGATTGAATAAAAAGTTGTTTTGGTCAATAAATATTTTTATTCAATCCAATATATGCCTTTTTATTATCTGAATATTTAAGTATATATTGCTATATTTTCAAAACAATACTTGCATCAATATAAGCCAATATTAAATCCTCTGGTTTATTTCCACGAGGCTTTCATCTAGGAGTATTCACTTCCATAAATATTCTATCTAGTGAGATGCTTGAAAATCAGGCATTTTGACATAACTAGCTTTAAATGAATGAAGTATTTTTCCATTAATATCGATTGAATATTTGGTTCTTTATGGATTTCATTTTTGTGAACATGATGTTTAATTTGTTATACCAAATAATTTGAAATTGATGGATACCTCTGTATGTATCTTTTTACGGTATATATTAATTTTAATGGTGTATTTCAAAGGGTAAAATGATTTGTTTTATATATAAGATATATAAATTTCTTCCCGTTTTCATAAATTATATCGGTATTTTACATATGGTAAATTTATTTAAATTATATCTGGGTTACTGGGTATTTAATACGAGATGGACATATTGTTTTCATGAAGTAAAGTTGAAATATTCCGTTTTAAATGACTTCATTTAAGATATATAAATACCAAAAGTGTGGCACCTCAGCCTTAAAAAATGTATTAAATCACAATGCATATTTTTTGTCACTCAGTACAAAACATAAAGGTGGTGATTAGTAGTGAAACTTAATACCAAATTTGGCAAACTCAGACAAAAGATCAACCTGTATACCATGGTTTCAAGCTATGGACCTCATCAGTACAGGGGATTCCTCCATTTCATAACATCCTACAAGAGGAGTTCTGAAATCGGTCAAATTGTCCAAAGAGGTGTCTAAAATAATGAAATGGCAAGTCTGAATTTAATGGGATATTTTTCAATTTTGGTACATGAATAACATTCTCACGAAACTTTAATTTATAATGAGATTCAATGTCGTCGAAATCATTCGATAACTTGTAGTTACTGGCGTTTTTATTTATTTTTGATTTGTCTATATTCTATCTATAATATTTGTAAATATAAATGAAAATCATATGTTATAATAAGTAGATAAATATACTTTATGAGAGAAAAAGCTGATATGTTAATATGTCGATTGAAAAATGTCGAAGACATTATACAAATAGTAAAATAAAACTCTCAAACAGTTATACACTTATAAAATATAAATTATTCTTACTAAGAAGATAGAATCGCTAAATGGGGTTCATCTGTACATTGAATATTAACTACAAAATCACAGAAACCATCCTGAAGCCCAATAAGCTAGACAACGCCATTGTGTCCAGGTAAAGAAGAGAAAGGGTCAACGAAGACATTATACAAGTAGTAAAATCAAACCATAAAACAGCTATACATCTACAAAAGATAATATTAGTCATTCTTATAATATAATCGCTAAATTCTGTACATATAATACTAACTACCAAATCACAGAAACCATCCTTAAGCTATAGAAGCTAGACAACGCTATTGTGTTCAGGTAGAGAAGAGAAAAGGTCAATGAAGACATTATACAAATAGTAAAATAAAACTATAAAATAGTTATACATTTATAAAAGATGACCGTAAAGATAGAAGCTGCCTGGCCGGCATTCATAGTTTTTCAAATTAAAGACACTTCGGCCAGTAAATCATTTTTTAAATATATATATAAAAATGACTCACTGGCCGAAGTGCCTTTAATTTGAAGAACTTATAAAAGATAATATTTTATTGGTTAAGATATATAGAATCGCTAAATTCAGTACATAGAATATCAACAACAAAATCACTGAAACCATCCCAAAGCCCAAGAAGCTAGACAACGCCATTATGTCCAGGTAAAGAATAGAAAGGGTCAATGAAGACATTATACAAATAGTAAAATTTATCTATAGAAAAGTTATACACTTGAAAAAAAATTAAATACTCTTACTAAAAAGATAGAATCGCTAAATAAGGTTTATCTGTACATAGCATACCAACTACCAAATCACAGAAACCATCCTAAAGCCCAAGAAGCTAGACAACGCCATTGTGTCCAGGTAAAGAAGAGAAAGGGTCAATGAAGACAAATTCCTCAGTTTAGCGCCGGCCAGGCCATTACTGTTAAACCCCCAGTTTATGACCATTTCTAGGCCATACCTCTTTTTTTTACCCACCTCGGCCTCATTTATCTGAATCAAAAAGTAACAGACCTGTAAGTTGTTCACTCCAGAACTTCTAAACTTGTTTAGCTTCTTTTTTTCTCCCCCAATTCTTGGAAACCTTGCTCTTTTTTTGTCTTTCGTCTAATTAATTTATGTATATAGAAATAGCTATTCTATACCTAAAAATACTTTTTAAATCGTCACTTTGATATATAAGAATAAGAACTGATAAAATTTATTTAATTAAGATATAATATATGTGGGTAAAATATATATATTTATTTTAAATAAGTATATGCACACACACAATATTTGTGTATATAAAATTATATTATAATATAATAATTATATATAATAAATATATATCACATATGTTTTTCATACAGAAATAATGTAATATATTTTCTCTCTCGATAAGTTTTTAAAATATGTAAATAATAATATGCATATAAAAATAGATTTATCATTAATTTATCAATGTGATAATCCTGTTGAAGGACTGACAAGTCAGAAAGCTTGAAAATAATAATTTGAACAAGTAACTTAGCCATGAAAGCTTTATTTATTTTATAATATATCACATATATTTAGCATTTGAATCTTATTGATGTAAGTTTTTTTCTTGCCATCTTAAATTAAATTCGAATAGGGCGAATTTTTTACAATTACATAAATGTTCTGTCTTTTTTTGTATATCTATATTATACATAGGTTTTCTCTTTTCCTTTTTTACATAATAAGTTCTAAATAAACTTAAATATAAATTTATCGAAACTCGAAACATGTTGGTTTTATTTCCTTTAATATATATATATGTAGTACACTCTAATCTGATATCCAAAATAAATAAAAATGCATATTCCTCATTGTAGAAAACAAAGTATTTCTATTGAAAACAACTTAAAAGATAAAACTGACAAAACAAATGTTGACATGGATAAAAATGACTGGGAAGTTCTATTAGATTCTGACATCTATTGATTCCTAGACGTGTGGAGGAATAATTCGTTAAAGCGCGATCATCGATCTGGGAAGTCCAATATGCAGATAGGGCGGGAAATATTGCATAGGCCGATATTTGCACAGCCTCATTACCGGCCTGAAACGAGAACAAGATGATGAAATGAGAAAGGGAAGAGAAGGTAAATATTGGTCTAGCAACAACTCTCTTAATCATTTTAAATTATTGAGACGTGGCCATTTTTCATAGGAATTTATGGCGTCCATGACGTCATCTGATGTCCAGAGGGCATGAAGTTGTGGTCTTATTAAACAGCCAGTTGACAGCCTGTATAGTCTTCTGCTTGGGATTATTATTTAGAGAACTATCTTTTGGTATTGTTGCTGAATATATTTTGTAATAGCTCTCAATTCTTATAGAATCTAAATACTGTAATATATGTATTGAATTGTTTTCCTTTTCCAACAAATATTTTCTTTTATTGCGAATTTTATTAATACCTCTAATTGTCCTCAAATATTTTTATTAACATAGAACACTTCGGTTTATTATCTTGTTTGATTTTATATTTATTTAACCATCTCTCAAGATATTAATTTCATCCTTAAAATATGTATAATTGTGTGATTTTACTATTATCTCTTTTCGTTTAGACATATTTTCAAATATAACTAAGAAATATAAATGTAATAATATAATTAATAAAATATACTAATTATAAATCAACGAGTATTTGATATTTTTTCCGACAGGTTAGGCAAGCCATCAGCAACTTTTGTTGCGCGATCAGGAAGTACCTTTTTCTTAATTTATCCACCTGATAACAGTACAATATTTCTCTTTTGTACTATTTTTCGTATATATTAAATGAATATTTACAAATTGTGAATAAAATTAACATAGAATGTTTGAAATTACAAAACTATTTTAGAGGCGTAATATTCTTTTTAAAATAAAACAATTTCTACTGTCCTTACTGCAATGGAAAAATTAAAGGGAGGGCCTGGCTCATCAGTGGTGAACCCTCCCAGCGGTTTCGCCAGTTTAATTGGTTTCACTCTATCTTATTTATAGATAAATATATATATGGCGTTCAGCCAACTGAAATATTGGTAAAATGAATGTTATTTTGATCCAATATATGTATTTTTAATTTGAAAAAAATATATATATATATGTCAAATATTTGTAGAAAATTAGGAAAGACAAAATGAGACAAGAATAATGATACAATTCCAAGGCAAGATACTATTCCTTTAACTTCCAATTACCGAGGGAACCAATTAATATTGATTTTATATAACTTATCGAGTATTTTTCAAGGGACCGGAAAAATGTTCACTTTATCGAGAGATTCGTTAGACAAACCTTTACTCGGGTAAAACCCGGGCGAAGCCGGGTACGTCCGCTAGTATAACAATAATTATAATCTTTATCTCAGAATTCAATATTTACTTTGTCTCCTCAGATTCTCTTCTGACTCTAATCTAACAAATATATATAGGAAGGTTTAGCTATGTTAGAATCTAAACTAACACACTTCACTTTACAGGGCATAAAATGATTATTTCAGAAATATTCAAGTTATATTCAAATATATTATCAAGTAACCTCCAAGTATAGAGTAGAATATAAAATAAAGGTAATTATTTCAATAATCAAGTAAAGAAACTTCAAAATAAAATACAAAATGTAAATTAACACATACATAGATATTTATTTTGAAAATAGAGCAATCCATGAATAACTCTTTATATAAAAAGGCATTTATTAGCTCAAATTACACTGATAGACAAAACTTAAGGAAGTTGTACCTTATAGCATATATATATATATCGGGATTGAGACAATAACTCTGAGATATATATATATGCTATAAGGTACAACTTCCTTAAATTTTGTCTATCACTGTTATCAGTTATTTTACCAATATTGGTAAAATTAATGATGTTTGGATCCAATATATACCTTTTAATTTATAGATTTTCATATGATTGAAGTAAAGGCTAAGTACTGACTTGTCGTTGTGGACATATTCATTGCCGCGCGCCCACGCCGCCCGGGCGAGCCATTCTACTAGCTATAAATATAAAGATGAAATAAATTCAGTTGTTTTCTCTTCTTTGGAAAATGGATACCAATGTCACGTTAGGCATCTTGGTAACAGACCAGAATTTGGTCGTATATTCAAGGGTATAGGGGGAGATGTGGTCGAACTTCTCCTCCCAATATATTCATTAAAAGATAAATAAGAAAAACCTTAAAATATTCTTATAAAATACTTTTATGGTTGTATTCATGATAATATTATGGAAAACGTTAAAATATACAAAAATATATTCATACAATTAGTTTATTTTTATTTATTTTGAAGTTTCTTCACTTCAATGTTACACAAATTACCTTTCATTTTAGTTTCTACTTTATATTTGTAGGTTAGTTGATATTCAATTCATTTGAATATAACTTATGGATATTCATGAAATAATCATTTCAGAAAAAATAAACTCATTATGGGATTATATTTTTGTATTTTTAAACTATTAAGGTTGTATAAAAGGGCGTACCTGGATCTGTAAAGACAAAAATATTGTACACATAAATTGATAAAGAGATCAATCTCTCGAAATATTCAAAGATTTTATTTCTTTACAGATCCATATACTCCCTTTTATATAAAATTAATCAATGGATCGCCTTTTGACTCAAACTATTAAGGTTGTGTTGGTCAAGAAATTTTCAGTTTGCTGATGAGATAGAATGTCCAGGAGGCTTCCGTCTTCTTCTTCGAGAAGCGGCTGGCAGACAAGCTCCACAAGCCCAAACGTAAGGAAACCATCACTGAAATCCTGCGGTTTAGCGTCCGACAACTGGATCGCTTCAAACATCCCAAGCTTCTCACCCTCTACCATCCCATCGAGGAATCCGGGTAACTCTATCATATTTTCTCTCTTTTTTTTTTTTTCTTTTTTTTTTTATTAAATCAATAAGGAATCTAGAGTTTTTTTTCTTTAGAAAGAAACCAAACCTTAGATTCTTTAGTTTTTTAGTAAACATATAAAAGCAGAGAAGAATCTTTATCCTATTTTCTCTCTATATGCCACATGCCAGGTGTTTTATATTCTGATCTAGGTACAATTTGTCAGTAGAGAGTTCCTTCAGAATCCGGAACCTTTTGTTCTGCTTTTAACAACTACTTTATAAATAAAATGTTATCGCTCTTTAAAAATATTTCCTATATTCCCTAAATTGAAATTTCGTATTAGCTTTTTCAATTTTACTTTTTTCAATCCCTAGTACACGTGGTACAGGCCAGGATAATCATGATGGGTAGTAGTTGGCGACTGCTTTTACTGTAAGTTCACCACATTTCTATACATGTGAAAAGTAGTTCGACTTTGCACTTACAAATGTGTCAAATTCCCGTTTGGTTACTTACACTCGCAGGTGAGTTGGAATTTTGCAAGAATCAGGGGCCATTAGAACATTTTTATTTTCATTAGAAAAAAGTTCCCAATGCGGGATTCGATCCGGGGTAGCAACGGTCGGAAACCAATTATTTAGACCACCCTTTCACCAACCCCCATATATTATAGTATTCCTTTGGAAATTTGAAGTGTTATTCAATTTAGAAAAATTGAAGTGTTCTATCGTTTAATTAAACATCTACGGTATAGATTTATGGACAGCTAGGAGGGTCCCCTCAAAATCCGATCACCATCTGCGCTGAATCTTCCAATACCCGACGGTGAAAAAAGCTCACTAAAGATGCTTATCTGTAAAAATCTTAATAACCCCAAATTTGACCTTGATATTCACTATTTGAGAAAGTTTTCAGAATACATATTTGGGTGGATATAATATTGATATTAATACTGAATATTATATCGTCAAAATTTTTATTCGCTTTGATTTATATTGACCTTCAAACTGATATGAAATACGTATATTAATTATTTTAAGTACCTTGAAATTAATTTATATTAACTACAAAATAATTTATTCATACATGATTTTAAAGAATTGAAATTTGATTCATATAGTATTTAAAATATTAATAGAGATTGTGTAGAAAAGTGAAAACTACATAGAATTACAGTGAAAAGGTATATTAAGGTGAAAAATTGGAAAATAATTAGGTTGCTGATGGGTATTCATATAAACATATGTACAAAACTTGAGGAAGTTGTACATTTTAGCATCTATATCGGGATTCAGACAATAACTCTCAACTATATTCGATACATAGTGACTTTCATTGAATACACATGAGATAACCAAGTGTAACAAAATCGCCTATATCCCCTTAAAAAAACGGACTGCCGACGTAATCAATAAATGAAATTTCCTTAAAGTTTTGTCCATGAATGTGGATCGAATTTCTGCAATTAAAGATCTGAAGATGATTATGATTTAGGAGCGCTTTCTCATTATTGCTGAGCTTCACACCGATTTCGTCAATTCAATACACCATCGCAGAAATTTAGCAAATAATTTTGAATCAAGCATGTCTCTTGCATTCAAATAACTAATTAACAAATATAAAGGTGTGTTTAGGCGACATTAGTAAAACACCACATATTGTAATTCTGCCACAGAGTTTATTTTTGTAACAAAGAGAAGCCCTGATAACTGTCAAACGCATAAAAGGTCATGATGATTTGGGACGAATGGATGCTCCTCGTGAATAACCCGGAATATTTCTGCGTAGCGTAGAAAGAAACATCTTTGGTTTTAAATCAGAAAACCTTATATATATTCAAAATTTAGCCAAGTGTGAGTTTTTGTAACGTATAAAATTAGAAAAGACAAACTTTAGGATGACACGGAAATTTATTTAAAGTAAAACCAAATTAAAAAAAAAAAAATTTACAGAGAGGCAATGAGAAAATTTTACAGTGTATCAAAATACAAATATCGAAATTGAAAAATCTTTTCATAGAATAATAAATAATCTGCTACAACATTTTTTTATAAATCGCCGCGTGAAGGCATCGTGTGATAAATCAAAATAGTTTGAAAAATAAGGAAAGGCCCTGACGAAGTAGGTGTACAGCCTAGTGAAATATTGTCATTTTGTAATAAATAAAATGTTTTATTTTAGATCCAAAATATGACTTTTACTCAATATATATATATATATATATATATATATATATATATATATATAATAATAAATAGTTATTTAATTTTATAGTCCAGTTTTGTATTAAGATTATCTTCACTATTATGATCATTTAAATACAAATTATAAAATTTGTAAAATGTTATTAATTTGTAGATAGAGAGAGAAAAAAAAAAAATCCTTTACTTCTATTACATCCTCAAGTTAATTATATATTTATAATTAATAACAATAAAAAAAATTAACAAAGTAACGTCTATTACATCGGCTTTTACACGTCATTCAGACATACTCTAATCCTATATATAGAATAATCGAAGAGATAATATATATAATAGTTAGAAAAAAGAGAGAAAGACAGAACCATGCACCTTTAATCAAACTAATAATAAGGAAAAAAAAAAAAAAAAGAGTTTTATAAAGAAGGTAGATAAGATTGTTAGTATATATATATATATTTTTTTATGATTTTATATTTTATCCTTTTTTTTTTTTTTTAAAAGATTTTTAAAGGTTTTTTTATTTTATAATATGATTATAAATAGTTGTATTTAGTAATATATCTATAGTATGAATTAACATTTGTTATAAGTTTGGATATTATGTTTTGAAACCCTAATGGTAGACCAGACATACACAAAAAACTTTAAATTGAAATAAATTGGAAAAAGAGATCTGCTGGAACGGGGATCATCAGATAAAATTCCAGCGACATTTCAACCCCTTCTTTATTATGTCATAGATCTCTTTTAAACCGTATTTTATGTGTTAATATTAAGTTGTTTCAGTGAAATATTTAAATGAACATATAACAGATACAAGTGTTAACAAATTCAAACTGTAAACCTACCTTGGCCGCTGCGTCCTCCATTGTGTATATCTATTTCTGGCTGGCACATGTCGCGGGAGGGGAATGTCCCCCCACATTTCAAATTTAGACCATTTATTCAGAATTTTTTTGAACAACAAGAAAATTAAAGAAGATAGGAAAAATAGTTAAAGGAAGAAAGCTAAGTTTTATAATCTTTACAGATAGTTATATCAAAATAACTGATTTAACACTTATTCATCTTTTAATATTCCTTTAAAAAGGTAAATTATAAGAGTTTAATAAAGCTATTAATTGTGCAAATTCATCTTTATTTAACTTCCATTTTCCTCCCCAGAAATTGGAGATTAAACAAAAATGAACTATATACTTTAACACTTTAAAAATCTTGTGAAAAAATCTTTTAATCAGTTATTTAATAAAAGTTTAATTAACTGTTAAAGATTATAAATTTGTATTAGTTAATATTAAGAGAAATTATAGAAAGTTGATTTCATAAATGGATATTTCCATTTATTTTTTTTTAAATATTTTATAATTGATATACTGTTGAAATATTTTACTTGTTTGATACTAAATTTGTTTTTAATAAATTCCATGTTTAAATTTTTAACATCTTCTATGAAATTATCTAATATATTATTTATTCTATAAAATCTTAGAAACTGACCATAATATATACCTTTACAGCAATTTAATGATATATTAGAATTCATATTACAGTATTTTATAATATTGAAATTATAATTACTCTTTTTATTATAAACTCTAACAGCACTATTTGTAAGGTCTATATTCAAGTCTAAAAAGTTAACTTTTTTGTTTCTATAAATTTTTTCATTGTTCTTAAGTTTCAAGTATTTAGGATATATTTCAGGTATTAATTTTTTAAACAGTGGATTATTAAATATTATTATGTCATCTACATATCGGAATATTTGCCAATTAATATTATTTTGTAGAAAGTATTCTCTTTCGTACCAGAACAATATTAAATTTGCTAGTAACGGACTAGAAGAAGTACCCATGGGAACGCCTTCTGATTGAATATATATTTTATTTTTAAATTCTATATAGTTAAAATTTAAAAATGTTTCCAGTAGAGTTTTTGCTGTTTTAAGATCTAATTTAAATGTTTTATATCTGTTATGAATAATTTTAATGTAGAAAGTTTTGTCATTAATTAATTCATTAAATAAATTGGTTATTTTATTATTTAGATCTCTTAAATTTATTTTAGAATATAGGTCCTCAAAGTCAAATGTGTGTACTGTTTCAATGTTTGTCCAATTGTTCATTAAATAATTAATGATTTTTTTATTTGAGTCGATAAATTTATAATTATATTTATTAGTTAATTTATTTATAATAAATTGTAGTGTTGAGGCTAATTGTATATCAATATTTTTTATGACTGAATTTATACCAGATGTGATTGTTCTGAAAGAAATAGGTTTTTTGTGTAGTTTAGGAATTATATAGAACTTTGGTATGTTTGGATTTTTGTGGTTATTATAAATTTTCAGTGAATTTTCAACATTTTTGATGTCTTTTTTGATTTTTGTGCCTGTAGTTCTAGCAAAAGTGTATTTATGATTATTATCAATTTCCTTTTTTAGTATATCGTGGTATAGATTTTTACAAATTAAAGATAAATTATTGGGACATTTATCTATAGGAGTGATAATATAGTCCTTCTGTAAATTAATTATATTTTCTTTGAAAGAAGGAATGTCTGAATTGGGTTTTGTGTATTTAAGTGTATTATTATAATAATTTATAATTTCCTTTTTAATATTATGTTTCCATTCCAGAAAAGTAAATTCTGGAATACTGTATTTTATACTAGTTTTATTTATGAAAATATCTATATCTTTTAATATAGATTTAATTGTATTATTATAATTGTGTTTAATTTGAGGTATATATTTATACCCTTTATTTAAAATTTCTTGATATTCTGGATTTAAAAAAGAAAAGTTGCTAGTTAATATATGACCTGAGTACTTATATTTATCAATATAGTTGTTGCAATTACATTTAATTTTTTTAAAATTTGCCAAATTATTAATAAATTGGTTATAATTGCAAACTAAATTACCTATATTTTTATTGTATCTCCAGATTGTTTTAAAATTTAAATTTTTTATAGGGAAAAGATTATTGATGATTTGGTTATTAAAAATATCATTAAATTTAATATGATTAAATAAATTGTTATTAAATTTAATGATAATATTAATGTTATTAGTATTTTGTTTAATTTTTCTGTATTTAAAGATGTCGTGTGTGATATCTATTAATCTGTTAGTCAGATTATGAATTTTAATATATTCTATGAGTTTGATAAATTTATTATTATTTAGTTTAAATAATGTTTTAATAAATTTATCGACGAAGTTGTTAGTGTACATTTGTTTTGGGTCCAGTAATTCTTCAAATTCAATGTAACCTAATTTATTTGTAGTTTTACCTCTAGTTTTATTAGGTTTAGTTTTAAATTCATTTTTATATTTGCAACTGATTTCATAAGTTGAAATTTCTTCTGTTTGTGGTTTGTATGTGTAGTTTAATTCGTCGTTAAGTCCATAAGGGAATAATGTGTTGTGTTTATAAATGTAGTTGTTTTCTAATAATAGTCGTTGTTTTTTGTTTTGACATATGTCTAGTATTTCTATCTTAAAGTTGTTAAAAGTATGTAATTGATTGTGTTCTTTCATATATATATTACCAATTGATTTTTTAGCGTGGTTTCTATGTAGGTTTATTCGTATATTTAATGGATTACAAGTTTGTCCTATATATGATAGTTGACAAATTTGGCATGTTAATTTATAAATAGTATTCACTAATTTACAACTAGTTGTTTGAAAAGTGTCATGGTTCTTAAGAGAGGGACAAGTTTGACAATTTTTTCTTAGGCAATTCTTAGCGAGTTTAAATTAACATAAAAGAGGTGCTAACACTAATATGTTTGTAGTTTTTTTTAGTTTTTTTAGTTTGTTATTCTTATGAATTTTTAAAATATATTTTACTTAATTGTTTTTGTGGTGATAAAATTTGTAATAAATTGAATAATTAATCTATAAATATATAGATATTACTGTTTGTTATCTGTTATATTTTTAAGAATAACTAATAAAAAAAACATCTTTAAACTAACAAAAACACTGAAAAAAACAAAAGTTCTGAAATTATTTTTTTTTCTAGAATTACTTTTATAATTTAATTTTTAATAATCAAACAATGAAAGATAATTAAAATTTGTATGAAGATTTATTTATATTAGAATATCTAATATAATTTAATTTGTATATTATGTTATATATAAAAAAATATATCATAGAGCAAGCTCATATGAATTAATATAGTGTAGAAACTATATAACAAAATTATAACAGTGATTCTAATTTTAAAAACTTAAGGAGCAAACTGATAATAATGATAACTTATATCAGTTAGATTTGATTAGATTAGCAAGCTAAATCTAAATTAATTATAATAATAAATAGTTATTTAATTTTATAGTCCAGTTTTGTATTAAGATTATCTTCACTATTATGATCATTTAAATACAAATTATAAAATTTGTAAAATGTTATTAATTTGTAGATAGAGAGAGAAAAAAAAATCCTTTACTTCTATTACATCCTCAAGTTAATTATATATTTATAATTAATAACAATAAAAAAAATTAACAAAGTAACGTCTATTACATCGGCTTTTACACGTCATTCAGACATACTCTAATCCTATATATAGAATAATCGAAGAGATAATATATATAATAGTTAGAAAAAAGAGAGAAAGACAGAACCATGCACTTTTAATCAAACTAATAATAAGGGAAAAAAAAGAGTTTTATAAAGAAGGTAGATAAGATTGTTAGTATATATATATATTTTTTTTTATGATTTTATATTTTATCCTTTTTTTTTTTTAAAAAAGATTTTTAAAGGTTTTTTTATTTTATAATATGATTATAAATAGTTGTATTTAGTAATATATCTATAGTATGAATTAACATTTGTTATAAGTTTGGATATTATGTTTTGAAACCCTAATGGTAGACCAGACATACATGTGCCAGCCAGAAATAGATATACACAATGGAGGACGCAGCGGCCAAGGTAGGTTTACAGTTTGAATTTGTTAACACTTGTATCTGTTATATGTTCATTTAAATATTTCACTGAAACAACTTAATATTAACACATAAAATACGGTTTAAAAGAGATCTATGACATAATAAAGAAGGGGTTGAAATGTCGCTGGAATTTTATCTGATGATCCCCGTTCCAGCAGATCTCTTTTTCCAATTTATTTCAATTTAAAGTTTTTTGTGTATGTCTGGTCTACCATTAGGGTTTCAAAACATAATATCCAAACTTATAACAAATGTTAATTCATACTATAGATATATTACTAAATACAACTATTTATAATCATATTATAAAATAAAAAAACCTTTAAAAATCTTTTTAAAAAAAAAAAAAAGGATAAAATATAAAATCATAAAAAAAATATATATATATACTAACAATCTTATCTACCTTCTTTATAAAACTCTTTTTTTTTTTTTTTTCCTTATTATTAGTTTGATTAAAAGTGCATGGTTCTGTCTTTCTCTCTTTTTTCTAACTATTATATATATTATCTCTTCGATTATTCTATATATAGGATTAGAGTATGTCTGAATGACGTGTAAAAGCCGATGTAATAGACGTTACTTTGTTAATTTTTTTTATTGTTATTAATTATAAATATATAATTAACTTGAGGATGTAATAGAAGTAAAGGATTTTTTTTTTCTCTCTCTATCTACAAATTAATAACATTTTACAAATTTTATAATTTGTATTTAAATGATCATAATAGTGAAGATAATCTTAATACAAAACTGGACTATAAAATTAAATAACTATTTATTATTATAATTAATTTAGATTTAGCTTGCTAATCTAATCAAATCTAACTGATATAAGTTATCATTATTATCAGTTTGCTCCTTAAGTTTTTAAAATTAGAATCACTGTTATAATTTTGTTATATAGTTTCTACACTATATATATATATATATATATATATATATATATAGAGCTTAGGTAAAGAACCTATTTGCTAAAATTTATATTTAATATCATATATTTTCATTATTTATACCATTCTAGCAATAATTTCTATATTGGGTTACATTTACTATTCAGGTAAAGTTTTATATAATATACTCGAGAGAAGATTAAATTCATAACATCAAAAGTATTTAGCTAATAAGACTAAATACATTATTAAAATATCATTCACAACCAACTTAATTGAGACATCTAAAGATACTAGAGTGTATATAAAACACCATAAAATGTTCATATTTGAAGAAAAAAGGGAAACACAGGAGATCCCGTTTGCGTTCGAAATGCCTTTCCCGTGTAAAAAACAAACAGTCAACCCTAATTCTATTTTAGAATTATTTATATTTCTTATTCACACATATATATAATACAAATACAAGCGAAATACAATCTTATATATAGATGGAAATTTGGCCGGGAGGATATTGATATATAAAGACAAAGGTCGCCTCTCCCTTCAAAATAGACGTCAAAACTAGACGCCATCTATTGATCGTCGCCGCAACTAGCAGCCTCGGGTCGGTGACAAAGCCACAACACCAGCTTTGGCAAACTGAAAAGCGTCCACCTAGAGACCGTGGTTTCGGGCTAATGGCCCTCGTCAGTCTAGGGCGGACTTTATTCCATGAGATCCACACGGGATCTAATGGATTCTTGACAATCTGCCAAAGAGGTGTTTAGCTGGCAAAGTGGCTGGGCCAAATCTATGGCTAAAATATAGATGGAAATTCTGTCAGGAGGATATTGATATAAAGAGATAAAGGTCGCCTCTCCCGTCAAATAGACGTCAAAACTAGACGTCATCTATTGACCGTCGGCGCAACTAGCGGCCTCGGGTCGGTGACAAAGCCACAATACCAGCTTTGGCAAACTGAAAAGCGTCCACTTAGAGACTCTTATATATAATCTGATTATTTAATATAGGAACATTTTTAGCAGGTTGGATATATAAACTCTTGGACAAAACTTAGGCAAGTTGTACCTTTCAGCATATATATCGGGATTTAGACAATAACTCAAAAAGATATTTGATACACAATAAACTTTATTTAAGACACACGAGATAACCAAGTGTGAACAAAATTGCCTCTGTCTCCTTTACACATACAAAAAA
The DNA here is from genome assembly GCA_030710605.1 of Cordylochernes scorpioides. NCBI lineage: Eukaryota > Metazoa > Arthropoda > Arachnida > Pseudoscorpiones > Chernetidae > Cordylochernes > Cordylochernes scorpioides. The sequence continues at coordinate 27,760,176 of CP092864.1, read as the reverse complement.
TAATAATAATAACAGACGACCGGCGACATAAGACTTTCCACTTCCTATATATATTTGATTAATGACCATCCTTTCCCTTTTTCTTTTTTTCCAACAATTCGTTGACCCGTTGTCACCACTTCCAAGGAAAGCTAATCCTATAATGATTATCTTTCACTAAGTTATGAAGATAAACGCTTCTTAAATATCCTCTTGAATTGACAAAAAATATGAATTAATTTTTTTAAGTTCTTGAACTCCTATAATTATTCCTCTTTCTGTTAGCTTCAACTTCTTATAAAATAAATATTATCAACCTTTCATCTTCAAAAAGGCGGAGCTATTTTTTCATCGCCAATACAATATCATGCTACATATTATATTTTTAAAAAAACTATCTGAATTTTATAATAATATTTTTGGCAATGTATTCCATGTGTGTGTTTCACATATATATAATCAAATAATACCTCTACAGACCTTACTATATGAATAATATTTATGAATTATAATAATTTTCATTGAAGTAAGATATTTAGAGGTATAATATTTGAATTTACAAAAATATTAGTACACATTTTATC
>CP092864.1:27723507-27759513 GCA_030710605.1 Cordylochernes scorpioides | reverse complement strand
TGAAGTATCAAAAGAAGAGCCTTTATATGTACAAATGCCATAATTTGTGTTCGAATTTCTATTGTTTGAAACCCATTTATAAACAGCATAAATAGAGAATAGAACCATCTAATATTTTTATAATGACATTTTATTTTTATTTTGTTCAGCGGAATGATTCTTTAATCCTTACTTTGTACTACTTTTTATTCAAACTTAGTTATATATCAGGATAATTGTAAGTTTAATTATTAAGTTGAAATTTCAATTTTGAAAAGCTTTAAAACCTGATTATGAATTGACACTTAAAAGCTTGCCATTTTAACTCAATAAAAAACCTATAGCAATTATTCTGATTAATATTTTGTATTTTAACTCTTTTGTAATTATTAAAATGCAAACATTAGGCCTCCAGGGAACACAGGGCTGTTATTCAAACATTCGATTGTTATCGAAAACAATCAAAGAAAGATAGAGATATTTATACATAGCAATTTAAATATAATTCTACTGCCCTAAAAGCTTATGTCCTTAGTTTGCTTAAATATCATTTCTAAGATTCCAGCATTCAGTGTAGCATATAAAAGCAGAATGATCCAATACAGTTTTAGAGCTCTAAAGAAGCGGTCTGGTAGATTAAATTGGTGAAACTGCTAGGAGGGTTCACCACTGATGAGCTAAGCCCTCCCAATATTTTTTCATAGCAGTAAGGACAGTAGAAGTTTGATTTATTTGTGAAAAGAAACATTCGCGTCAATGTTTTCATTTGTATTATATAGATATATTTATAAATGAATGATTTGTATAAAAGAAAATTTTCCCTGGAGGCTTAATATTTGTATTAAAATATTGATTCAAGGGATTATTCATCTTTTAAAATTATTTTAAGAATATTTTAGTTATCTCCCATACAAGTGTATTTTGATTAATATAATTTTTTTAAACGAAAATTAAACTCTCTAGGAATGAGTTCATTTTACGGATACATATTAAATAGCTTTACCTTCGGGCTTAAAGAAGGTGTCTCTTGTAAATATGCTGTAATTTATTTTGTTGCTGTTGACAATACTGTTGTCAGGACAAAACATAATAGAGAGTAAGGTGTGTAAGTTATAGAGGTAGTAGTATATAATTATATATATATATAATTATTATGTGTGTGGCTATATATATATGTTGTGATGTTCTATTTTAGAAGAACGAGTTTTACGAGACATGAGAAGCTTCATAGCAAAAGAAACTCTAACTTTATTATTTTTCCTACCTATATATATACATCGCGCTTCTCGCGGACATGCAAATATATCATCCTTTCAAAAGAAACAAAATGTAAAAATATATAAAACAAAACAATACTATGCAAATATCTCGAGGTATGCGACAGACTCCCCCTCCATGACCTCTCATCACCCCTGTGATGGGACTCCTGGTGGTCTATGATGAAATTGTCCTCCGACCACTTGGTGATGGTTATATCCTGCGGTAATGTCTCCTCAATGAATTCAGTATGTATTTCACAAGCAGAGTTAAATTCTCGCATTTCATTATGGGTCCAAATTAGCTGAGAAACATTCTCGTAAAAAACATTCGGATTAGGACCATCATTCTCTACAAGTCGAGATATCTCAAAATCTTTCAACTTGGCAATGCAGTTGTTGGTTGGGATTTCATAATTCTCTCCTCCAATGTCGTAGTTCAAAACCCTTTGAGCAGTCGGTCGTATCGGAATATTTCTGGGACTTATTTCATTGTGAACCAACCCGATGTTTTGCTCAGCATGACTCATCAAAATACAAATCTGACAAAGAATGCTCAATAATTGTTCTGGCAAAAGTTTTCCATTTTCCAATACTTTCTTTAGAGATTTCCCTCCATATTCAGAACGAAAAACTACAAAATAAGATAAATTCATATCATTCAAATCTAAATTATTATTCTTTTCACTATCTTCAATAATATTTGAAAAACATTTAGATCCCAAATCACGAACAATCCAAAAATCTTTAGGATAACAAAGATTGGCTTGAGCACTACCTTGTAAGGTTCTTAAAGCATCAAAAATATATATTTTTTTTTAAAGCATCGCTTCGTTCGATTTTATCCCATCTACATTCATGACCATCAATAATATAAGATGCAGGAAGAAGTTCATCTTTTTCTTCATCTTCTTCTTCTTCATCTTCTTCTTCATCTTCTTCCTCATCTTCTTCTTCATCTTCTTCTTCATCTTCTTCTTCATCTTCTTCTTCATCTTCTTCCTCATCTTCTTCTTCATCTTCTTCTTCATCTTCTTCTTCATCTACCATTTCATTTTGTTCATAGAAATCCTCTTCATCTACCATTTCATTCTTCTTTTCAAGAAGCAAGTCCATCATCAAGCGTTGCTGGTCCGCCATCAAGCGCTGCTGGTCCGCCATCGTCCTGATGAGGCTTTCAATGGTCGAATTTGAGGATCCTGTCGGCTGCGCCATATTGTGATGTTCTATTTTAGAAGAACGAGTTTTACGAGACTTGAGAAGCTTCATAGCAAAAGAAACTCTAACTTTATTATTTTTCCTACCTATATATATACATCGCGCTTCTCGCGGACATGCAAATATATCATCCTTTTAAAAGAAACAAAATGTAAAAATATATAAAACAAAACAATACTATGCAAATATCTCGAGGTATGCGACATATGTTATATAAAAATATTATTTTATTTAAAATTATATATAATAGATTCAAATATTCTGTTAAATCGACCGCCAGAGGTCACGCTTTGCATATATAAACTCGTTGTTGTTCTTTCCCGATGGCCGGGTAGTTGGCGTTTCTTGCGCTCCAGGGGCCTGGGTTATCCTTATTTCTATCTTTCCCGATGGCCGGCTTCTTTTGTACATTATGTAAGTAATATTTTGTTTTCCTTATTCTACTCGCCTTAAGCCAGGCATTACTTTTATCGAATTGTTTTTTTTATATATATTCCTTTAACTCAATTAAATTACTGATCAAAACTATTTTTCATTATCATACTTTAAAGATTTCAACCACGACTGCATTACAAATACCATTTAGTACTAAAAAGAACCAGCAAATGATTTCATAGCATAATCCTCAAGGTAGCCAAATATCAAACAGAAATATCTTTGTTTTAAATATAACATATATACTGCATATAATATTTAAATCACAAAGATAATTCCTCCGTTGGTTTTGTAGAACGAGAGTGTCGCACGCGTGCTCACGTGTTTTAGTACAAAACTTCATCAATAAAAACAATGCGAATTGCCCTTTGAAATATTGAAAATATATACATATTTCTAAATCCAATATGTTCATATTTTCTAAAAATATTGATATATTTTATTTAAAAACGCATATATTGGATCAAAATATCATTTAATCTAATCATTTGATCCAATATATGCCTTTTTAATTAAAGATATATTTATGGATTGCTCTATTTTCAAAATAATTTTAATATATATTTATTAATCCAGTATATATGTAATTAATTCAATATTCCACATTTCAGAATACTACTCAGTCTAGAAAAATATTAAAAATTGATTCAAAGATTGGTGAACAGATAAACAAACATGAAATGAAGTAAAATAAAAGATTTTAAAATAGGAAAAAGATGTCTAGAAGACACGCAGTGGCTGTAATGCCTCGCTACCAAGACTGCATATATCTGTTGACTACCTTCCATTTCTACCGTTGTTTATCTATCTGTTGTTTGTTTTATTTCTTCTTGGACTCCTGTACCAGTCTATGAAATGCGAAATGTCTATAAAAAAAATTTAACATAATGCTTCAGCGCGCTATCTGTTGTAAAAAAATTAACTATTTAAGACGCGTATAATTCTTTTTTTTAACAAAACAATTTTCTATTATCCTTACTGTAATCATAAATTAATGGGAGGGCCTAACTCATCAGTGGTGAACCCTCCCAATGGTTTCACCAGTTTAATCTACCACATTAGTGGTGAACCTTCCCATTAATTTATTATTGTAGTAAGGGCAGTAGCAAATTGTTTTATTTTAGAATATCCACAAGCGTCAAAATAGTTTAAATTTCTTATTAAAAAAGCTTTTGTTGTCTTTTTGCTCTTTCTCAGCTCAATGGTTTGTCAAGCCGAACAATATATAGAAATATTAACTGGCTTAATGATCAACTAGCTTTTTCAAGTTTGTTATTTTAACTAATTACAAACTCTTTACAAATATCCCTATCTATTTAATATCCTTTTATAGGTTTTAAATATTTAAATGTAATTCTACTGTCCTAAAAGCATATGTCCATAGTCGCTTAAATACCATTTCTAAGATTCCACCCTTCAGTGTAGCATATAAAAGCAGAATGATCCAATACAGTATTAGAGCTCTGAAGAAGCGGTCTGGTAGATTAAATTGGCGAAGACACTGGGAGGGTTCACCACTGATGAACCAGACCGTCCCAATATTTTTTTCATCGCAGTGAGGACATTGGAGGTTTGATTTATTGTTGAAAAAAAAAGGCATTCGCGTCTTAATGTTTTCATTTGTTCTATAAGTTTATTTGAATACATTCTAAAAAATGTGGTTTTCTTATCTACTTGGTAAATATTTATTTCAAATAATTGTGCATCTCTTTTTATCATATGATATAAATGAAGATTAAAGAAACATTCATAAAATGAATAAAAATATTATTCTCTATAGAAATTTTAACAATTAGAATATCTTGGATAAATAGTATGTAACAAAACTTAATCAACGTTTAGTTGAGTTTTGTTCCACTAGATGGCGCTCTACCATCTTAAATGTTCTTGTGAGCGGTCAGGATATGTCTTTTTTATTTTTAATATCAACATCTGACCCTTTCCATTTTTCTCTTCTTCTTTTTCACATATAAAATGGAAGATGCATATCCTGACTGCTTATATAGAAATTTTTAGGTTTTTTCCATAATATTTGGCCAACTCATTTTCTTTATAAATAAAAAAAAGCTAACCACAAACGCGTTTCGGGCCGTTGGTCTTCATCAGCGTGGTGTAAGCTGTATTTCAACGACCAAATATTTGATCGAAGAGGCTTTCTAAAAAATCAATAAATTGTAATTTAAGGTCATATTTTGGTAAGTACGCTGAACATGTGTGAAAACAAAGCGATGTGTTGATATTTAAAAATAAAAAAAGCCTATGTTAACCGTTCACATGAATATTTTAGATGTCGCTCTGCCATCTGAAGTACTCTTGTGAGAAGTCAGGATATGCCTTTCTTATTTTAAATATCAACAGACCTTTTTTATCGATGCTAAAAATTTAAAATAATAAAGGCATATCCTGATCAAAAGCACATGTATATTTTAGATGGCAGAGAGCCATCTAGTGGAACAGAAATCAACTAAACATTGATTCAACCTATTCCCTGATATTTGGCTAACCCATTTTCTTGATAAATCAAGAAAAGCCATCCACAAACGTGTTTCGCGCTGTTGGCACTCGTCAGCGTGGAGCAGGCTGTACCACACAAATATTTTTGGTCCCAGAGGCTTCTTGAGAAACCAAGAAATGGATATTAAGGCCAAACTTGCGTAAATATATATATTATAGGAAAGCTGGTACAACTATTTATAATAATTTATATTATATGAAAAAAAACAAAAGAAAAAAATTAAATATAAGTGGGTCAGGTGTTGATATTAAAAATAAAGATGGCGCTCTGCCTTCTAAAAAGCACATGTGCTCGTGGACAGGAGATGCCTTCTTTATTTTTAATTTATATTATATAAATTAATTTTCTGTTCTCAAAATGTCCTTCACATTATACATATTCACGTGCTAAATTTATTTGTGATCATGGTAGATCTAATTAGTTAATTAGGGAATTTAAAAAAAAAAAAGAAAATTAATCAATTAAGTGCTTTGGAAATTTTCTTCTAAAGTTCCCGTACATCCAGGTAGTTTGTGTCTTAAAACCTATAATATTCATTGTTGTCATATTTTAAATGCTATTTGTCATATACAGAACTGCACACTTACACAGTAATATGATTTATCTATATTTTTACATTAAGAAATTCCATTTATTCAAAATGTGTACATCTAATTTCGTGAATAATTATATATCTATTATAGAACGACATTTGAAAATTATACCGCATGTGTTTATTTTGAACGAAAAATCGAGATTTTATTTCAAGGAGAAATAACGATTATTTCTAACCTTAGGGATGACGTATAAAAGGATGAATTGTGAAGAGTAATGATAAACGGAAAAAATAAAAGTGTCCAGGGATGGGAATTTTATTTTTCTGTTCATCATTACCCTTCACAATTCATCCTTTCATACGTCATCCCTAAGGTTAGAAATAATCGTTATTTCTCCTTGAAATAAATCTCGATTTTTCGTTCAAAAGAAATAAATGCGGTATAATTTTCAAATGTCGTTCTATAATTATAAGCCGCATTATATTGTATTATAAATATCTATTGTGTTTTTCTTCAAAATGTTCACTGTATATTAAATATCTTTCAGAGTTATTGTCAGAATCCCGATATACATGCTGAAAGGTACAACTTCCTTAAGTTTTGTTCATTAGTGTCGTTTATATACCATCATTGATATTTTGTCAAAATCTAGTGAATTAGAATCAACAAATATAAATTTTACCAGGTGATCTTAAGTATAATAAGAAATAATTACATATATTTATGATAATCTGATTGTGTCGCATATTAATATATATACTCTGTATTACGAATCTGCGACATGACTGGTACAGAGCAGGAGGGACAAGCACCGTTTCTGTTCTCCCAAGAGAACAACAGTCTTTGATTTCTAGACTTAAGTCTGGTCATCTATGGACAATGACTTTCCAGAATGGTTGCAAGGTTTTTCCATTATGTACTAAGTGCAATTCTCAACCTGAAACCCCAAAACACATTATTGACTGTATTGACTCATTCATTGATGAGCTCTACTCTTCCCCGGCAGACACCATCAAAAGTCTCAAGCTTTACAAGCTTGATACACCAATATGATTGAGTGGAGATAAGAGAGAAAGAAGAGGAATCTGCGTGTTATAGACAAAGAATCTCCACAAAATGTATTGTCTGGATTGATTTTTATTAAAAGGGAGACTCATTTTTTCGTTCATGATTATCATCACTCCCCATCAACTTTTAATATATGCAAATTAAATTCCTATTACTAATTACCATAACAATGATTGTAACTAGAAGTGGTGTCCAACAATCACTATGGGAAACCACATAAATCGATTCCTACCTTACAAAATGCAATCACGAGATATCGATTATCGAAAAAATCATCAATCCAACATTTCAAATAAGTGTCTCCCGGATTTCCAATCTCATTGTATATCTTCTATATTTCGATATATTAACATATATCGTGTGCTATTCTATCAAATATATATTTCAAAATATACTTTTGCAATATCGTTAAGATTGAAGCTTCCTGGCCGATATTCATAGTTCTTAAAATTAAAGACACTTTGGCCAGTAAATCTTTTTATTATCTCAACGCTTCGACAAATAAATTTGTCCTCGTCAGGAAGTAATAAAATCAAAGCATTTGGGAAGACGCTAAATATTTCTAACGCCTTGCCAAATGCTTTGATTTTTATTTCTTCCTGACGAGGACAAGACATTTTTGTCGAAACGTTGAGATAATAAAAAGATTTACTGACCAAAGTTTGTTTAATTTTAAGAACTTTTGCAATAGATGTGAGTCTCTTGTATATGAATTAATGCAACAGGTTTCTGGAGATGAGTTTATTATCATCTTTATTGCAATCTCAAGATTTTAGGTATTTACCTCCCTTCTACAGGAGTACAAAAATGAACAATCTTGAGATCTTGAGATTGCAATAAAAATGAAGAGAAACTCATCACCATAAACCTGTTGAATCATTTTTTAAAATACATTTTATCAAAATTTAAAAATAAATTAATATATTTATCTTATTTTCTCAACTCACGTATGAAGAGACGATAATCAATAATAGAGAACCCTTTAAAATATCTTTACAACGTCTTGCGAGAATACTTTGTCCGTTTAAATTGCTATATGAAAGGTAATGATAATATATAAAATTGAAAATAAAAAATCCATATTACACACACAGCTTTATTAAGATCATCTGTCTTATACAGATTCACTGAAGGAAGGAAGCATAGATGAAGATCCTATACTCCAGGTAGCACAGAACCCAACAACAGTCTTCAGATCCAACATTATTTTTATTTATTCCATTGTTACGATGACCCACTGATGCCTTATTCAAGGTAAATGATTACTTTTTTTTTGCTTATCCCTAGTACACGTGGTACAGGCCATGATAATCATGGTGGGTTGAAGAAGTTGACTGCTATTACTGTAAGTGCACCACATGTTTACACATGTGAAAAGCAGTTCGACTTTGCACTTACAAATGTGCCAGGGCCCCGTTTAGTTACTTGTACTCGCTGGTGGGGTTGGATATTTGCAAGATTCGGGGGACATTGGAGCATTTTTTTATCAGAAAAAAAGTGCCTAATGCGGGAATCGAACCCGGGTCGTAACGGATCGAAAACCAACGGTTTAGACCATCCTTCCACTGACCCCCAATGATTACAATGATGTATGTAAGTGTAATCAGGGATCCAGCAATCAGAATTCATTCACCATCGTTGGTTAAAATTAAAAGAATATTTATTTAACACATGTAAATTATATTGTTTTTTTACAGCCATGCAAAACTCTATAGCAAGCTAGAACATAATAAATACTCCTATTCAAAACATTTTTACTGTTTTTTATTTACAAATTTAGATAATAGTAATATAATTTAGATTATAATAATTATAAAAGTTATTTCCAGCTGCTACAATGTGCTTAGGTGATTTATAGAGATTGGAAAACAAGTAGAGCGTGAATTCTACTTCACCCAGTCATGATGAAGATAAGAAAGAAGAAGACTCTATCATGTTAGCTTAGATTTTCTAACGAAGTTCAACTTTCCTATAAATTTTTACCACGTTTGAGTCAAATTCCTATCTGAAAAGGTTAATTAAATTTTGAGTTATAATTTCATATCAAGTTTTATTCTCATTAAGGAAAATATAAGAAGAAATTTAGGGGGTATACTCTTTGCATATTCATAATAAGCGGGAGTGGACAGAGATTGCTGTATATATGCAACTTGAAGATATTTTACATATCTTTCAAAAACGAGAACAACTTCTAATTAGAAATACTAGACTATATTTCTTTATAGAAGCTTTCAGCACCAACATCTCATGTTTTACATTATCAGACTTTTCTGCGCGTGACAATCTCGGTGATTTAATATTCCCTGATTTTCAGTGCGTGCGTGCATGATTTTCTTTTAAAGGAGAGTTTTCAAGAATAAATTTGCATATCTAACTTTGATTTCAAACTGACAATGTATGCAGCACTGGTTTATACAAAGAAGATGCATTGCTTTCAAGTTACACACAAGTTTTCTCATATTTTATAACTACATTATGATGCATTAACGCGCCATCTGTTATGAAAATTCGAAACTATAATAGTTTTGAATATTTTATAACTAATTGGTGTTTTTAGATTATTGTTATAATGGCGATTGATCATTGTGAGGATATCGTTGCAAGCCGGCAATGAGAGAGGAGAATCTGTATAAGATTGGCGTTTTAATAGAGGCTTTGTGTGTGATTATTGGCAGAGAATAAATAAACAGAATATTAGATATGTATACAGAGAGAGAGAAAGTTTTTTAAAATCGTTATTTAAACTTTAATATATAATTAATATAGCCTCTTTATCTTTCTCTAAAGATCTCTCAATAATTGTATTAAGCCATCTATATTGCTTATAGGGAATTTATCGTCCACATACACCATCAGTATATACAATAAAAATATATAATAGCATTCTGTATTTAACCTTATATAATCTTATATGGACTTTGTAATAAATCAGTTTCAATCTCAATCTCTATTTTTGCAAGTAAAAAGCAATTGGAGCAATTCTTTATTAGAAAAAAAATTGCCCTAATGGGGATTCGATCCTGGATCGTGACTGTAGAAAACTGCGGTATGTACCACTCGTCCACCAAAACCATAAAACAGTTTAAGCATTAATATACTTTATAAAATAAACGAAGCTTCCAGGGTTCTGTTTTCAAACAGATATAATGTAGTATATTTTTCTCTTCATATATAATAAGTATTTAAAATATGTATATAATAATTTGTATATAAAAATATAATTTATTATTAAGTTGTTAAAGTGATAATCCTGTTGAAGGACTGACAAGTCCGAAAGCTTGAAAATAAAAAGTTGCGCAAGAAACTTAACCCTGGAAGCTTCATTTATTTTATAATATTATAAATCAGGGAAGAACGTTTATTAATATACTTTAAAGGGAAAGACTCTTCTAGTAAGGTATATCAATTAGGGAGGATCAGAAGATGAGTTTCTTTTATTGATTGAATGCTACGAGCTTTCGGACAAAAGCCCTTCGACAGGCAAAAAATATATAACTATACAAAGAAAATTGCCTGTCGAAGGGCTTTTGTCCGAAAGCTCGTAGCATTCAATCAATAAAAGAAACTCATCTTCTGATCCTCCCTAATTGATATAATATACTTTAATTATAGTATTATGTGTTTTACAATATTGTGTTGATTGTATTCAAGGTTCATGGTTCCATTGTTATAATTGTTTTTCCCCCCATTTTCACCGTTGTAAAGGGACATAACGATTTTTTTTTGTCCGTTGTTTTCATTTATGTTTCTATTAGAAAAAAAAATATATATATATAGCTACATCAACCTCAATAATTTATTAATTTCTCGTCGTTTCATTGGCTCATTGTCACTGTCAGGGTATGTGACAGCATTTCACTGAAACATTAGGAATTAAATAAATTATTGAGGTTGATGTAGCTATATATTTTTCCAAATCAAGTTCCAACCAACAAACTATTTCCAAAATATTTCTATTATTAACTGTTGCTTAAGTTTAATAATCAATCATATCAATCAACACACAATTTCAAATTTTATATTCGAAGTTCAATATTTCTATTGGAATAAAATTAACTATTTATAAAATTATTTTAATTAATACTTTCAGATATATACAAAGTTGTATCCACCATATATTTTTCAACATTTATTTTTTATTAATTTTGTCTAAAAACTCATGTATTGAAGAAAGGAAAATTCTAGAAAAATTAAAATCGATGCGTTCTTTGAGATTTTTTCTTCAGCCTGCGTTAAGTGCAATCCATCAAAATTTTCGCATCCTAAATATATTCTTGTCATATATATATCAGAATATTTTAGTCAAATATGTTAGCCCAAGCCTCTTTGCATATTGTTACATAGTTAAGTATATTACATATTATATATTACTCAAATTTTATTAAAACATTCGCGTTTAGAAAGTCGTAATTCAATTATTAAATATAGGTGTGATCTCATTTAGATTAAATAATGTTACTTAACCTAACTAATTTATAATTTAATAATCGTAATAATTAGAATCATAATAATAATCAAAGTACGTTTTTTGAGCGGGTTTTATAAAAAGTATAATATATATTATACTAGTATATAATAGATGGCGTCTAGTTTTGACGTTCATTTAGACTGGAGAGGTGACCTTTGTCTTTATATATTTATATATATAACCTAAATTTAATAATAATCAATAAAGAATCCAGAGCTAAGCTTCTTCTTTAAAAATTGCTACGATTATTTTTGGCAATTTGTTTCTTTTTTACGTATATCATGTATCACCAAATGTAAGGTCTGTTGAGAAACTATTTGATAATATACGTGAAAAAAAGCAACACATTTCCAAAAATTAATCGTTACAAATTTTAAAGTTAAATGGCAAATAAACTCTAAAAGTTGCTTGTATAATTTTATTTCTCTATCTTCGGGCTAACATGACCGTTCAATAGAAGAAACTAGAAGTTATGCTAGTAGTTGCTCCTGTTGAAAGGCATATTTGGCCCGAAAGCTAGAGAAATGATATATAAGAAACTTAGCCCTGGTTTGAGTCAAAAGGCGATCCATCAATTAAGTTTATATAAAAGGACGTACCTGGATCTGTGAAATAAATTCTTCACAGATACAGGTACGTCCTTTTATATAAACTTAGCCCTGGAAATTCTAATGATTTTATTAAATTATAAGTCAGGGTAAAAGAATGTTTATATATAACATAAAGTTGCGGGATTAGTTGTAATCTTGCTTGATAATTCGGCCCTTGTCACTTCACTATCTTAACCACCTGTTAGGTAAATTCGACCAATGTCAAAACCCCTCTTGTAGGATTTATGAAATCGAAGCCGTCCCTGTACTGATGAGGTGCATAGCCTGGAACCATGGTATACAGGTTGGCCTTTTGTCTGAATTTGACAAAACTAGTGCTGTGACTCTTTCTTTATCATCACTAGTAAAGCTCTTTATCAGGGTGATGAACAAGTGCATCATTCTGTTGCATAACTAAAGGGAGAGATGCCTTTCATGTGTGTACATTATATAATATAAAATCATATATTTTCTTTATGTTTCTCCATTTCCCCCCAAAAGAGCTATAAAAAGAAATATTTTTTTGCGTCAAAATTGCGTAAACTTCTACCCTTTTCTGAATTTGGCCGAATTTGACCGAAAAAAGGTTTATATAGAGTTTAAGAATTTTTATCCCGGGTAGATTTATGAAAATAATGCTCACCTCTCACGTCAAAATAGACGTTAAAACTAAGCGCCATTAATCAGAATTGGCCTAGCCACGACAGCAAAACACCTCTTTTTCAAATTCTAAAGGTTTCATGAATTCCTCGCGAAACTTATGAAATCAAGGCTAATCTTGGACTGATGAAGGTCATTAGCCCGAAACCATGATCTCCAGATAAGTCTTCTGAGTTTTCAAAATCTGGTGTTGTGGCTTTGCCACTGACTCCTCTAGTTTGCAGTCAATAGGCAGGTCTTAGTTTCAGCATCTATTTTGATTGGAGAAGTGACTGTTCTTTATGTATATTTTTATCATCTGATTCTTCAAATCTAAATAAAAATAATAGTTTTATATACAGAAAAAGTATTTATAAAATTTCAGGAGAAAACGCTGTTAATAATTATATTGAAAAAGGAAAGCGTTTGCTGTATTTTCACTCATGGACAAAAGTTAAGAAAGTGGAAATTTTTTGTCGCCGTTGTCTGTTTTATTAAGGAGACAGAAGCAATTTTATTCACACTTAGTTATCACGTGTGTCTTCAATAAAGGTCACTGTGTATCAAATATAACTCAGAGTTATTGTCTCAATCCCGATATACAGGCTAAAAGGTACAACTTCTTTAAGTTATGTCAATGAGTGTAAGTTAAATTTAATAAATTGATATTTGACTGAGAAACAAATATCATTATTATTAACCTAATTATCTAGATATTATTAACTATCTTATCTAGTTAAGTAACTATAAGTTTGTGGGAGAGAAAACTTTCTAATTATTTTTTAATTAAAACGTTCATTTGAAATACAACGTTAATTTTACAGCGTTCCAAATGCCTGGAAACACTGAAATAATCTTTTTCACAGATGTCATCTCTCACAGAGAGACAGATGCTAATTAAAATCTCTAGCGACTAACAAATTGTCTAACCACATTATTTTTTTTAAAGAATGCTTCAATTATTTTAATGAAATTCATTAAGAGGAAACAATTCATGGTTTTAATTAAAGAGAATCAATGGAAATTAAAGCAATTTTGAAACACACATTTTTGGTAAATTAACTTTTTGTTTGAATCTGTGCACATATTTTAAACTTTTTACTTGTTAGAGAAATTTCTTTTTTGAAGTTTTTTATGTTTATATCTTTTTAACATATTTAGATTAGAAAAAAAGCATTTCTTTATAATGCAACTAAAAGTTTCTCTGTTAGAATAAATGTCAAATATTCGTTAATTTTTAGTTGATATTTATTTCGCCTTTGCCGGTCCCAAGCCCGGATGTAAAAGGAGGAGTGGGAGCAGTAACAAGCTCGGTAAAATACCTGGGCTCAGCTGGCCCGGCTGATAGTACCCTGTAAGGACTCCTGATCCAGGGATACAGGATGAGCAGCGTTTGTACTCCATGTTAGGTGCAGCTGCACATGGCGTCTGTTCTCTATTTCAGAGACGGCCATTTCATATTTGAGATAATTCAGCCTGCAACTGAGTAGTGCTCCCAGTCTTAATGACAAAAGCCGACGCATTCTACTTCACCCAATAATTATGGATGTCAAATATTCTTTGATGAGATATACTCATCATCATCAGACACCATATCAAGCTCCACAAGCTTGATACCCTAATATGATTGTTGAGCGGAGATAAGAAAGAAGAAGAAGATATAACCATATGAGAATTGAATAAATCGAAGGTACCACAAATCAAACATTTTACTAACAGGTCTCCATGAGAACAATATTACTTCAAATAATTATGAAATAGAATCCCAACAATCTTGTAATTACTTTAAATCCTTGAGTTAAATATACAGAGAGTGTCTGTTCTGGTCGAGGATGTCGATAAACAGAAATTTTAATAAACTTTATTGGTTTATTCCAGTTTTCAGAATTAGCATTTAAAATTAATTTTATATTTATTTTTGTTTATAATTTCTCATTATATAAATGTATATATATATAATTTATTTCAAAGATCATAGTCTTTTGTGAGTTAAATATTTATTTTTGACTCGTGCTTTAGATGTTGTACAAAATTTGTAATATCCCGTGAGAACGCCCTTGGAACTTTAAAAAGATTTTTAACGCCTTGCTAAATGTTTAATTTTTGTTTGCTCCTGACGAGGACAAAAGATTTTTGTCGAAACGTCGAGGTAATAAAAATATTTACTGGCCGAAGTATCTATATTTTCAAGAAATTAAAATTAATTGTTATGCATCCCATTTTGGTAAGATAGACTTAAAAAACATTTTAAAACAGATATATGTAAAGTATTACTATATATAGTCACGACCGTCTTTCCTCATCGGCCGCCTCTGTCACGGATAATATACAGTTATCATCGTCATGCGTTCTTAATTCTGTCACCGTTTGCTTTTGGTTCAGTGGTAGAATGCTCGCCTGCCACGCGGGCGCCCCGGGTTCGATTCCCGGCCGATGCATTTTTTTTTTCACAATTTTTAAAACTCATTTATATATTATACAAGAATGACATCCACGGCGCCAATTTATAATTGTAACGAATAGTATTTGAACAAAAGCATTTAATCGGGTAAACCCCGGGCGTTGCCCGGGTCATTCGGCTAGTACACTATATTATCGAAAGTTAAAAACAGAGGAACAACACAACAGTGTTTTTAAACTATATTGAGAAATTAGATATTACACAAAGTAATCATTTACTTATAATATATAACAGTGTCTCTAAAAGGTACTTTACAATTTCAAAGTGCGTTAACACGAGTTATAAAATTTATTTACATCAATTAATTGTAGTTAACGCATTGCTGCAGTGCTAAGAGTTTTATTCTGTATATTTGCATGTGAGAAAAGGTACATTGTAGGAATTGGTTTATTGGAACTAGATCTGACAATCACAGGTCTAGAGAAACTTCAGAACACAAAGGACTACCCTCTATAGATTGTTAATAAAAAATATTATAAAAACCTTTATGGAGAGACACTGTGTAGTTAGTTATTGGGCATAGTGATGATCTGTAACTGGGTTTTAAAGAATAGTTTGGGATACCATGTATATAACCGATGAACTACTCATAATTTGCGTAAAGATAGAGGCTGCCTGGCTGGCATTCATATTTCTTGAAAATAAAGAAACTTCAGCCAGTAAATCTTTTTATTACCTCGACGTTTCGACAAAATTATTTTGTCCTCGGTAGGAGCAAACAAAATGAAAACATTTGGCAAGGCGTTAAAAATTATTCAAAGTTTCCAAGGGCGTTCTCATGCGATATTTCATAATATTTTGAATAATTTTATTAAGCTAGAAATCAACCAGACCAAGTTTAACCAGGCGCTAATAATAGAGGTGGAAATTTTGTAATGAATAAATAAATGTATTTTTAAAATTATTCTCTAACGCTGAAAAGTGCCGCATGCTAATATTTAGCGAATATTAAGACAAAAAAACACGTGCGTGCATTTTTCTCTAGAAATATTTTTACCTTTTCATATAAAATATTATTCTTTTTATCCGTCATTTTAGATTTACAGGTGCCAAATAATTCTGAATAACTTTATATTCGTTTCTGAGTACAAAATGATAACATGGTAAGAAAAACATTCGTAAAGCTTAAAAAGGAATTCGGCAAAACATCCCTAAAATAACAGCTGAATGGTATAGCCATCGCTTTCGTAGAAAGGTCCTCTGGGAACTGAACTATTGTCTGAGAAAGCCTACTTTTACCAAACGATAATTAGATAGCCCCAAATGTAATTGTTTTAATCGCGCTGTTTATTCCCACACTCGGGTTGATCTGCTATGGACTGGGGAACAGGTCAGAATAAAATCAACGTTCTTCCCCTGACTTATAATTTAATGAAATCAATAAATTATAAATTAATTTTTTAATGAAAAAAGCATCTCCTTATCTTGCAACTGAAAGTCGGAATAAATAACAAAAATATCAAAGCAAATATCAAGAATAGTTGGTATTTATTCCGATAGATGGCGCAGGCCATCAGCAACTTTCAGTTGCACGATAAGGAGATGCCTTTTTCATATTTTATGCACCTTATCCAAGTACAATATCACATTTTACTATTTTTTCACATATAAGTTTCTTTTATAATTTTATTTCTCTAGATTTCGGCCTAACATGCCATTCAACAGGAGCAACAGGAATATAACTTCTAGCTAATTATACACGCCGAAAATTAAATAGCTATTTATATATGGTAAAATTTATTTATTTACATATTTTAAATTGTATATATAACTCTATTACATTGAAATTTCTATTCATGATAAAATTGTAAAAAAGTTTTTAAATTACAAAATATTTTCTTACTAAAAGTTTCTTTTGTGGAAAATAGTCGATGTTTTATTAAACCCGTTGAAGAGCGATTATCACTTGAAAGCTAACGTTTTGTAATAAAAAGAAACTCATTGTGAGAAAATATTTTGTAATTTTAAAACATTGAAATTGGTTTGTTAACAGTTTTTTACTTATGACAATATATGATGAGAAGTTTTACAATTATATATAAGGAACGTCAGATCAAGGCTAAAGAGCATGTTAGCCCGAAAAAGCTAAAAAAAAATAAAATTATAAAAGAAACGTAGCGTTGGATGCTTTATTGATTTTATTAGAATAATGAAGTGAATTCATCACATATATGACCCATAGATTTGGCCATGATACACAAGAATAATGAGGTAAATTCTAACCAGCTTTTCCTATTGTTGGTATCCCGGTAAAAAGGAATGGATAAAGTAAAGAAATTCCAACAATGATTATCTCTGACTGGTTATAATTACCAAATTATATATATATTATATATAATATATGTAGTATATATTATATATATAATCGATTATGATGCATTTGCGCGCAATCTGTTATGAAAATTCGAAACTATTATAGACGCGTATGATTCTTTTATGAATTTACCATGGTAGATTAAACTGAGGAAACCGAAGGGAGGGTTCACCACTGATGAACCAGACACTCCCATTAATTTTTCCATTGCAGTAAGGGCAGTAGAAATTGTTTAATTTTTAAAAGAATCATACGCGTCTATAATAGTTTCGAATTTTCATATATATAATATATTTTGAAAATAGAGCAATCCATATTTAATTCATTAGATAATATACACTGCGTGACATTGAAAATGGAACACCAAGAAATAGTGGCCAGAAAATTATGCAAATTTCAGGGTAGACGCGCCTAACCGAGTTATGCAAATGATGTAAAATGCGTAGCTCTCGTGCGCACATGGAGTAAGATATAAGGGAAGGAACTTGCAGAAAGGACAGTATTCGTGTCGTTATTTCTTCAAGGAAAATCATTGTAGAAATTTTGTTCTTGTGTCAAAAGACACGTGTAATAACAGAGAATGCCAGGTCATCGTAAACGGAGGCAGTTCAAGCAGACAGACGCTTTTACGAGGGGCATGGTGATCGGACTGAAAAGGGCAGGTTGGTCCATACGTCAAATCGCAGCTGATACACACCTTGGTGCGTCCACGGTGCACCGACTGTGGAGAAGATGGTTGGAACAAGGAAATGTGGCAATTTATAGGAATGTCGGTGCAACCAGAGTGACGTCAGCACGTGTGGATCGGCGTATCCTTCGACAAGCAGTGGCGGCCCCACAAGCCACTTGTACCGCCATCCTGCAACATGTGCAAGACACCCTAGATCATTCCATCTCGACCAGAACCATTTCCCGTCGATTGGTTGCTAATGCCTTGCACTCATGCCGTCCGCTAAGAAGACTGCCATTGACCCCACCGAATAGGCGCCAACGTTTGGAATGGTGCCGGGCTAGATCGACGTGGATGACGGAATGGCACAGGGTTGTGTTCTCAGATGAGTCGCGTTTCTGCTTGTCCAGTGATAGTCGCCGTGTACGCGTGTGGCGTCGACGTGGAGAAAGGTCCAATCCGGCAGCAATTGTGGAACGCCCCACCGTGCGACAACGTGGAATCATGGTTTGGGGCGCAATCGCGTATGATTCCAGGTCACCTTTACTTCGTATTCAGGGCACCATGACGGCCCAACGATACGTTGATGATGTGCTGCGACCGGTGACACTCCCCTACCTTCAGGGGGTACCCAATGCCCTTTATCAGCAGGATAACGCCCGACCGCACACTGCTCGCATTAGCCAACAAGCTCTGCAAGATGTACAGATGCTTCCCTGGCCACCGTACTCTCCTGATCTCTCACCAATCGAGCACGTCTGGAACATCATTGGACGCCGTTTGCATGCCTTGCCACAGCCGCGTTCAGAAGACGAACTGTGGCAAATGGTTGAGAGGGAATGGAGAGCCATCCCTCAGGACGCCATCCGTACTCTGATTGACTCTCTACCTAGACGTGTTGCTGCGTGCATCGCCGTCCGCGGTGGTCCTACTTGCTACTAAGCCGACGCCGTTCTCGCTCTGTATTATGACTATCATTTTGAAATAAAGATCACTTATTGTTCGTCCCTGTCTCTCTCTGTCTGCCGAGTTTCATCACTTTCTGGCCACTATTTTTTGGTGTTCCATTCCATTCCATTCCATTTTTCAATGTCACGCAGTGTATGTAGAATTATATATATGTGGTGAGGTAAGTCGATCCTGTAGGATGACTGTAGTGTGTTGGTCAAATGCAGTCGTTGTGGCCTCAAGGTTGGAGTGGGTTCAGGCGTGTATGTATTGCACCAAAGAACGAGACATGGTAGATGTCACCACGGAGATGGCAAGAAGAGTGAGTCTAGCCGACACCAGTTTAGGGGAGAACTGTCTAGAGACGTCTGCAAGTCTCGTCCCCAAGCCGACTAACCGTGTTTATAAAAAAAAAAACAAAGGGGGCTGTGGGGGTCCGCCGCTGGAATGTCGCACCCCACCGCCGACGAGACAAAAATGCAGACGGTCGTAAATTTCCAGGACTGCGGGGAATCTAGCGGGGCCCTTCTGGCATCGGCTGACGCTCACTCGAAATTTTATTTGTCACACTTTGGCAATTACATTACACATTTATACAATACATGGAGACATAGATGTATTGGAATATATTACAACAGTTTATGCCCCGGTTGATGAAAATTAGGTTATGGTGATTATATATGAAATCATAAGATAATTAAAATTGGGGAAAATAATTTGTATACAAATTGGTTTAATAATAATGATTAATAATAAAAAGAGAAATGTTAACAAATAATAATGTTAAGCTCAACGTGTAAAAATATATGAAAAAGGATTTTAAAAATGTAAATATATAAATGTAAATTTGGGTGAATATATACAGCGTTGAATGTTGGAATTAATATTTGAAAGTGCATTGAATTATAGGGTCTAGATAGGTGGACATAGAATAGATTCTGGTACTGCGATGCAATGCGACGTTATGGGATCGTAGGCATTGGTCCATCTACAGTATGCTGAAGGTATTCGACATGGGCTGTCCTATCAGACGGATTTGGGAATAGGTGGTGGAAATTTGGGTCGAAAAAGTGTGGCAGAGAGAGAGTCGTTCTGTCGCATAAAAAATAAAATAATAAAATAACGATTTGGCCGCGGTAAGGCAGTGAGAGTGAGGTGATTGAATAATAATAAAAAATTGCCCGAATGTGAGAAAAAAAATAAGGGGCGTTGATGCTCGAACCGGGCCGTGAATGAAAGACAAAAAAAAACAAAAAACAAAAAAACTCATCTAACTAGCTGCTCAAGTTCGACTGTTGGGAAGGTTACAGCGAAGAAGCGTTTGTAGTTAAGATGGAATAAATGTGAGAAATCAATGTTTCAGCGGATAGTAACGATCTCTCTGAGAAGGTATGGGCTGTGATGCCATGAGAATTTTGTGGGTAATGCCCTCGATTCATTTTTCTAAAATTTTAACTTAAAAATCTAAAAATAGGATTTAAATATTGAAGTTGAGAGAAAAAAAAATATTAAAATTAAAAATTGTGTGTGATTAATGTTTGTACAATAGTATAAAAATAAAAAGACAAAAGTTAAAAATAACAAAAGACTTGAGATATAATTAAAATAAGTAAATAATAAATATGCGAAATATTAAAAGTAGTATAGATAATATATGTGTGTTGTTTATAAAGTTATGATTTTAACGAAACATAGGTCAATTAGGGTGTTAAAAATCTTTAAAAGTGTCTGGTGTTAAATGTAGGAACGGTTCACTAGATCTGGGGGGAATGTGGCGGTTAGTTGAATTGTCGAAAAGGTCTGGAGGGAAGTGGTTGTATGGAGATAGGTTGGTAGGTTTTCTATTATCTTTATTTGGAAGGGAATATTTTTGGGGTGGTGCGATATAAAGGACCTCTTCAGTGTAATATTTTAATTTGTTCACATGTACTGTGTCGTTGTCTCTGTTTAAGGGCTGATTGGCTCTATTTATACGAACAACGTTGGGAGAAATTATTTCTAATATAGTATATGGACCTGTAAAGTAGGGAAGTAATTTACCGCTGTTCGGGTGATGGTAGGCCTTGACTAAAACTATATCTCCGACTTCAAATTGGGGCGTTCTATGTTTGCTGTCGTATTTTATTTTTTCCTTGGCGTGCCTATCGAGTGTGCGTTTAATGGCTATTTTCCTAGCTTCTTCGACAGGAGGATAGGGATCGATGTGGGAACTTAACTCTGTTGGAATTATATTATACATAAGAAACGAAGGGGGGAACCCAGTGATTGTGTGGGGTGTTTGGTTATATTTATCTGTTACGGTTTTTATTAATTTGATCCAGGATACCTTGGGGTTTTCTAGATGGAGGATTCTAAGCTTGCCTGTGAGTGTCGCATTTAGACGTTCACAGAGGCCGTTGGCCTGCGGGTTGTTACTAGTTGTGAGAAGGGGTTGTATACCGTGTCTTAGTAAAAATCTCCTAAACTTGGGTGAGGTAAACGCAGGTGCTCTATCCGAAAGGAGGCATTTGGGTGTATTGCTCTGCATTACCTTTTTTAAACACTGTAAGTATGTAAGTGTGCTGGTTGACTTAGAGGGGAAGGTCCATGCGTAACGGCTTAGATGGTCGACGATCACATGGAGATAAGTTTTCGAACTGCCATATTTTGAAAATCCGGCTATGGTGTCTATAGATAATGTGTCAAAGGGATGTGAAACGAGAGGAAGTTGTCCTAGTGTACCGTAATTGGGACCTTTGGGTCTTTTAATTAATTGGCATGTGGGACAAGATTTAACATATTTGGCAATCGAGTGTGTCATTCCACGCCAAGTGTATTGGGTGGAAATGATTCTCGTCATCTGTGAAACACCAGGGTGATTATATTCTACATGTACCTTATTTATTAGTGTGTGTTGGAGCGAGGGAGGAACGATGACTTTCGTCACGCCTTTTCGAGTTAGAGTGTGAAGGCCTTCTGGATTTATGGTGGCGTTTGGATAGGGAAGCTCAAGGGGTTGTTTTTCCTTTATTTGTGCAGCGCTGAGGAATCCACAGAAAGGATTGCGCGATAGAAGGTCCGCCTCATGCTGTTTCGATCCTTTTATGTAACGGATCTCGTACTCGTATGTGGACATCTTTAGACTCCACCGAAATAGTCGTCCAGTTGGATTTTTTATGGTCTTAAGCCACTGTAAGGCATGGTGGTCGGTGAAAATGGTGAATTTAACGCCGGTTAAATACACACGGAATTTGTCCACACATTCAATGATGGCGAGACATTCCAGTTCGGAAATCGTGTAATTTTTCTCGTGTGGCCTAAGCGCGCGGCTGTAAAATTGTACTGGATATAGAGTCCCATCTGGGTATTGTTGTTTGAGAACACCGGCTATGCCTAAAAGTGAGGCGTCACAATAAAGTTGGCACGGCAGTCCTTCTTTAAAAAGATGTAAGATTGGTTGTGAGGTCAGACTCTCTTTGAGAGCTTTGAAAGAGGTTTGGCATTGATTGTCCCAGTTCCATGTGGTGTCCTTCTTAAGTAACTTATTAAGGGGGGTTCTGAGTTGCGCATAATTAGGTATAAATTTATTGTACACATTAATGGCACCTAAAAACGATTGGAGTGTTTTTAGATTAGTTGGAACCTTAATAGCGTTGATTACATCAAGATTTTTAATTTGGGGCGTGTAGGTGCCCGATTTTATCGTATATCCTAAAAATTCAATTTGGGTCTTGAAAAATTCGCATTTATTATAATTTAATTTAATATTTTCTTCCTGGCACACTAAGAAGAATTTTTGTATATGTTGAGCATGCTCTTCTATGGTATTAGAGAATATAACAAAGTCATCAAAATAATGGGCTATGAAATCTAACTCATACTTTTGTATTACTTGACTTAGAGCACGTTCATATATCTGTGGTGAATTTCTCAGACCGAAAGGTAATCGAGAAAACTGGTACTGCCCTTCGAGAGTTACAAAGGCTAAATGGTTTCGGGAACTAGGTTCGATTTCAACTTGCCAGAATGCTGAACTTATGTCTACATTTGTAAAAATTTTGGCGTGTGCTAACTTATCCAAAACCGTTTCTATTAAGGGGAGAGGGTGTACATCGGGACAAATTATCTCGTTTAATTTACGGAAATCTACGCAAAATCTTTTCGTTTTATCCTTTTTAGTTACAAGGGTGACTGGGCTAGCATAAGGAAAAAAAGAAGGTTCTATTATGCCGAATTTAAGCATTTGTTTGACCTGCTCTTGTATTTCTCGTTGATCAACTAGAGAAGCACGATAAGGTCTCAAAGCAATAATTTTATCGGATAAAGTATGAATCTTAACTGGGGGTATCTTCAATTTAGGTACATCAAATTTGTTACTAGAAAAAATATGAGAATATCTATTAATTATATCTAAAAAGCTTAAAGGGATGTTGGAATTTGAACAAGATTGGGATGCGGGTATCTGACATACATTAGTAGTATAATTAGGAATGCAATCATTAAAAACGTTATTTTGTGGCATATCAACAGGTTTTTTAGGCGAGGCGAAGTCACAATTAGAAATGGTTTCATGTGAAGGAGACATATAGCTAAGACCATGCCTAGAAGTGTCCGACACATGCATCGATGGGTTGTGCTGATAGGTGGCAAGGTTAGCCATTTTGCTGGAATTTTCAAGGCTTTTACCATAGTTGCATGAGTCGTTCACAAGCGAAAAATGGTACATGGTAGGTGGCAGGGGAGCTTCGTTTTGGAAGACCAAAAAGTTACATAAATCTATTTTCAATTTGAAATTGCTTAATGTATTAAGAGATAATATGCCAAATGGTAATTTGGAATCTATAACATAAAATTTTGTTAATTTAGTTAAACAGCCTATAGTGACATTTAAATATAAAAATCCCATTGTTGAAAGGTCATTGGAAACAGAACTAAGAGTAACATTGTCATCATATATTTTAAAAGTACAACCTAAATTGTTTTCAAGAAAGGTAAGTATTGTTCTATTAATTATATTGACCGAAGCTCCTGTATCTGCAAAGAACGGTAAACAAAATTTTTTGCATAGTCCCAGTTTAAATATTAAATTATGGAGGGCAACGAAAATTACCTCCTATTTCCTCGCTTCGGGGAGTGGTCTGGACTGTGGTATCAGATGACGGGGTTGACCGTGCTGGCTGTGACCTGGCGGTGGAGGGAGATGTCCTCGGCTGACGCCCCGTAGTTTCTTGGTAAAACACATTGTTTCTACCAGATGGTTGTCGGCGCGGACACTGGGCGTTCCAGTGATTTCCCCGACAGTAGTGGCATGGTGACGGGGGTTGCGATGGCACACTTGAATCTGCATGGCGAGGCAGTCTAGGGGTGCTGAAGAAACGCGGCGGCATGTTATAGGGCCGGCTTGGTTGTTCCCTGGCCAAAGTAATATGGCCATCGTGCCTCGAAGAGGTGGGTTCTGGTGTTGGGCGCGCTGGCGCGGGTACACTCGAACCCTTTATTCTGGCCATTAAATCGTGCCAGTCTTTCAATGTGTTTGGCGACACGGTTCGCACCAAACGCTGGTCAGCTGTGGGAAGGCCTTCAGTCAGGGATTCGAGAATGATGTCGGTAGGCAGGTTCAGTTGTAGGCCCATTGCGGTTGTTTCCTTATAATAGCCTTGTAGGGTGGTTTGAGGAGTTAGCTTCAATGCTAAAAATTTGGAAAATGAAACTTCTACTGTGCCAGGGTACAGGTCTATTAAGATTTGTCTGGCCTGGTCGTAGGACTTATTGGCTAAGTCAAGTTGGCGAAAAAAGGTAAGGGGCTCACCTGAGAGTTGTGCCGGAAGTTTTTGGAGGCGCTTCGTCTCTGTCAGGTAGGCGCGGCCGGCGATGTCGTCGTATTGTTGGAAGAAATTGGCAGCGGGGTACGTTCCATCGTACCGGGGTAGGTCGCTATCTCTTTGGCCGGGGTTTATGATGTCGCGAAGAGCTGCTGCTAACTGCGCTACGATGTCGGTCACGATTGAAGGCGTGGTATTTCCCTCCGAGGTGGCCTCACTCCTTGCTTGGTTCTCCATCTTCGGATGTCTTGTCTTTGGTAGGTAATCCTGTCGGCTCCGCTGTGGTGAGGTAAGTCGATCCTGTAGGATGACTGTAGTGTGTTGGTCAAATGCAGTCGTTGTGGCCTCAAGGTTGGAGTGGGTTCAGGCGTGTATGTATTGCACCAAAGAACGAGACATGGTAGATGTCACCACGGAGATGGCAAGAAGAGTGAGTCTAGCCGACACCAGTTTAGGGGAGAACTGTCTAGAGACGTCTGCAAGTCTCGTCCCCAAGCCGACTAACCGTGTTTATTAAAAAAAAAACAAAGGGGGCTGTGGGGGCCCGCCGCTGGAATGTCGCACCCCACCGCCGACGAGACAAAAATGCAGACGGTCGTAAATTTCCAGGACTGCGGGGAATCTAGCGGGGCCCTTCTGGTATCGGCTGACGCTCACTCGAAATTTTATTTGTCACACTTTGGCAATTACATTACACATTTATACAATACATGGAGACATAGATGTATTGGAATATATTACAACATATATATATGTTATGAATATTTTGTTTTGTTGTTGAAAAAGATAGAATTGGAGGTGCAGTCGTGAAAAATAGGAAATAAACTATTTACTCATCAAGTAGTTTTTATTTTGAATTACTTGAAGAAAATTACACAAAAAATTATTTTCACAGTAATATAGAATTTAAAAAATAAATTCTATATTCGTTAATTTAAAAAAATGTAGAGTTAACTATACAACAATTATTCAAAAAAAGTGGTATCTTCTAAATCTATGGTCAAAAATGTAGAACAGTCAATGATAAAAATAAAATACATGTTTTAAAAAAATAAAATATTTGCATTTTAGATTATATAATATACTAGCGGACGTACCCGGCTTCGCCCAGGTTTTACCCGAGTAAAGGTTTGTCTAACGAACATTTGTTAAAACAATTCTCTATAAACTTATAAAAAAATAAGATATATTATGATAATTTGAAACTCGTAAATTTGAATCTCTCGATAAAGTGAACATTTTTCCCCGGTCCCTTGAAAAATACTCGATAAGTTGAATAAAAACAATATTAATTGGTTCCCTCGGTAATTGGAAGTTAAAGGAATAGTATCTTGCCTTGGAATTGTATCATAATTCTTGTCTCAAATAAATTGCCTTGTCATCCTGAATTTTGTCTTTCCTAATTTTCTACATTACAAAATCATCGTTTTATCTAGTGAACATTTTTTCCCGGTCCCTTGAAAAATACTCGATAACTAACTTTGACTTGTGCGCAATTAATAGGTAGAGAATCTTACTTTTGATAAATAATCTTCAAAATAATAAACTTAGTGATAATAAAACTTATAGATAAAAAAACTTGTTAACATCGTCGCAATGGAGGCGCTGCTTGCGAATTAAATCTACAAATCTGCAAATAACTCTAAGGATATTCAAGATATTCAAGAAATTATTTTTCAGAAACCTTCCCAGTATCATACTAAATAACTTCCCAAAGTTTCATGGCGTTCCAAATGTGGTTTGGTCAGGCATAAAAGACACAAACACACATACATTCATTTTATATATATAGATATTTTTATATTATATGAAAGATAGTTGGTATTAGAGAAAAGGAGTATTGATAGTTAAAAACAAATTAGATAAATATTATTTTTAGGGTATCAAAAAGGTTTAGTATTTTATGTAACAACATAGGGTTATAACAAGTTCACGCTGTAGCATCGGTAGTTACGTGTCATAGAAGCAGAACATAGGGGGAAAAGGAAGAATTGAAGGTATTAGGATAAGAAAAAGAGCAAAGACAAAACCATGTTATCCTTTTATAAAACTTTTAAAGGTAAAAAGAAAGAAAATTAAATTTTTTTTAAAGTATTTTTTTTTTTAATATGTTTTATTTCCCTTTTTGTGTTAATAACACTTTTAATAAAACTTTTTAGCGTAAATTGGAGTCAAATTTGTTTGTTTTGTGTTAATGGAAACTAATGGTTCAACCAGGATGTAAAGAGTAGTTTTTTGGACAAGCTCATGACATGTCAAAGCCGATTTAAATGCTTGGTTCCATTGTAAAAACTTGCTGTTAAACAATTTAAATATTTATTCATACATTCATAATATTCACCTCAAAAATAATAATATAAACTTATCTTACTCATTATATCTCTTTATTTTCTACATTATATATATAATTATATTATATATAAACAAACCTCATATATTTAAACTAAACAACAAATTTTATCAATTTTGAAATTCTCTTAACGGTATTATTCGATACAGAATTAGTTTGCTGTTCAGACTCAATGTTAAATTCAAAATCTGTATTTCTTAATTTAATATATTTTACTTTTCTCTACTTTTCCAAAATATGTTTTACTATTAATATATATATATGTTACAAAAAGATTTTCTTGTTGATTATAGAGAATTATATATAGATTTATTGATCATTTGCTTGATTCCGGAATTCATGAGTATGTGACACTGCAGTCGTGGCAATAATACTCAAAAACAGCTTAGATCAATATTGCTTTAATTTGCTTATTAAAAATATATAAAACATAAATTTAGAAAGTACTGCCTGACTTAGTAGAGTATAATAAGGAAACCAAAAGATTATTTACATAATTTACAAAAGGTTTGAGTCGGCCATCGAGAAACAACAACAATCGTTTTTATATAGGGAAAGTCCCGACATCTGGTGGTAGATAAAAAAACAGAATATTTATATCTATAAAATATAATTTTATATAAAATAATATTTTTATATAACATATATGTAACCTGGTTATAATCATATGCTACTGAGTTAGTTTTATATAGTGAATCTAATGCCATAGACATATGTCTAATTTGGAAATAAGAAATAGACAATGCTACTGTAAATTCTTCCAAAGCCTGCCTGGGAAACAATGGATTTTCAGTAATCCTTCCATCAGCTTTAATCACCATCGGCTGCTGGCCAAAGAAAGACCTTAATCCCACAGTGAGGAACTTAAAACAATTTACGTACCTTGTTAATTACGCCTCAGAGATTTACAAAGTTGGACCTTAATGTTGTTTTGTTTGTGTGCTTGGAATTTTAACAATATTGTTGTTTATCTACTCCTATCATTAAATGTTTGAGAGAAAACTTTTCTTTGAATTATTCACACATCTTATTTCCAGAAATAAAGTATATATAAATATTATATAATCTAAAAACTCAAATATATCTATATTTAAAAATATTTATATTTTTATTCATTGATATTTCTACTTTGGTTATCATCGTTTTTAGAATGACTTTCAGTTTTGTTGTAAATATGCGTAATTAACATATCTATCTTTTTGAATCACTAATATAGGATTAACTTTATAAATTCTATATATTGTGTAAATAACTAATGTGTAATATTTGCTCAAGTAATTGAAAATAAAAGCTGCTTGATGGTAAATAATTATATTTTCCTTATCACGACTGCACCTTCAACCCTTTATCTTATCGATCCTTTATCTTATCAACCCTTTATCTAACAATAAAAACAAATTATTCATAACATATATATATATAGGGGGAGGGGACTCTAAGCGATCAATTTTAGTTGAAAATATTTCAAAGAAGAATATATATTCAGCAGAAAATTATATATATATATATGTCATAATATATACTCTTCCAGGAATAATAAAGCAAACCTAGAGCCAGCCCAGAGAGAGACGGGATGTAAAGTCCGGTCACTTGAGACAGCAGCGACATTCCAAGGGGCGGCAAATCGGGCCCGTCCGTTAACACCTTAGGACTTTTAAGACAGTTGGGAATTGTGTGCGACACGAACGGCCGCCCGGCTTTGCCGGGCCCGTCTCTCCTTCTCTCTCTGGTTGCCTGGGTTCCTCTACCAACTTGTGGTGTTATTATTTCTCTTTCCCCACCTTATTATATTGCCACATAAATACATAACACAACATAAAGCTGCATGAGGATGATATTCATGTATTTTTTAAAATATATTTTTTATATATTTTTATAATAATTAAAATAACTAAAGATATTTGAAATATTAGTCATCAAAAAGAGTAAAAACACATG
Source organism: Cordylochernes scorpioides (assembly GCA_030710605.1). Taxonomy (NCBI): domain Eukaryota; kingdom Metazoa; phylum Arthropoda; class Arachnida; order Pseudoscorpiones; family Chernetidae; genus Cordylochernes; species Cordylochernes scorpioides. The sequence continues at coordinate 27,730,327 of CP092864.1, read as the reverse complement.
TATTTATTTTAAAACGATATCGTTTTCTAAAAATACACTAAAACTATATTTCCATATAATAATTTCAATATTCAATCTACTTCTATTTAATTCAAAATTTCATTGAATATTCATCAAATTGAATTACATTTCTTCCTTTTTCACAAAACATATACCAATTTCTATAATATCTAAATTTATAAAAAATATTACCGATAAAGAGTAATTTTGAAAATGAAATTAGGAAAGCTACCTAGTATTTATGTTTTTGTGTTAAATTTATAATATTCAATTCTCTAAATTCTACAACGCTAACAAAAGAAGCGATACAAGGTATAAACTGAAAAAATCAGTTTACCAAGAAAGAAAACGGTTGAATAGAGTAAATATTACAAATATATTTCAGGAAGAAACGGTGTTAAGAACCTAAAATCCCAGGATATATCAAAATATTCAATTTGTCGAGGAACGGAATTCCTTTAGAATTATTTTGAAAGTAAATATTGTATTTTCCATGTTTTTTTTTATATAATCGATACCACGCTGCTCTTCTTATAATTTCTTTTCTCAAATTATACTTTCTATAGAAATGATAGAAAAGGACTCCATGATATGGTAGACATATTTTGAATGGGCTTAATGATCTTGAAATCAAGAAAACCCCAAATGATTTTATATTAAAAAATAAATAAAGCTTCCAGAGCTAAGTTTCTTGTACAACCTTTTATTTTCAAACTTTCGGACTTGTCAGTCCTTCAACAGGATTATCACTTTAACAAATTTTATACAACAACAACAAAAAGGCTTTTATAAGGCCCATTGCCCTGTATGAATTCGCCATACAACAGCAAAACAATACAGCAATTTTTTCTCCCTTTCCCCATGTGTACGTGAGCCTTTGTTTGAAAAGGGATTTATTTACACATCTGTTATAAAACCTTCCTCACTACCTCTTTTGTGTATGAATCTATTTACAATTGATCTAGTAGAAATTTTATACAACACAATCCTGAAATAACCAATACATTTGTTACATTGTGAATAAATATGTAATAGAAAGTATGCATTATTATTCGAAACAATTACATTATATTGTATTTTAATATTAAACACACGTATAAGATATTATTTTCCTAAAGATAGAGGCTGCCTGGCCGGCATTGATAATTCTTAAAATTAAAAATACTTCGGCCAGTAAATCTTTTTATTATCTCGACGTTTTGACAAAAATATTTTGTCTTCGTTAGGAGAAAACAAAAATTAAAACATTTAACGCCTTGCCAAATTTGAAATTTTGTTCCTTCCTGACAAGGACAAAAAAATTTTGTCGAAACGTCGAGATAATAAAAAGATTTACTGTTCGAAATATCTTTAATTTTAAGAAGTTATCATTTATTTGAAATATATTTGAAAAGGTATGTTATAGATTCTATTTTAAAAACAACAAAGCTCCAATATTCAAAGTATAATAAAATAGTGAATATTAAGAAAGCAAAAATGCACTTGTTCATCGTATGCGTTGCTAAATGGACCAATCAGACGTAGGTATTAGGTTCCCCTGGTGTATTTTCCCTGTAATCTGGAGAAAGATAGTTTTCCTTTCCCCTTGAGGATATTTCTTGCTAATTCTTTTATTTATCTTCCCTATTATATCTTGTAGATAAATTTCTCCTTTTGTGTTTATCAAGCATTAATATCACACATTATCTGTCATTCTATCACCTTGTTTATGCATATAAAATGTAAATATATGCAATTGATTTATTATATATTTTTATTATCATATAAATTAAACTTTATATTGCTCCTTTGAAATATTTTATGGACTTTTAAAAAGTCGTCAAACTAGAGAAAGAGTAAAAGCATTTTAAACAAAAGTTTCAAATATTTATTTTCATATTTTATTTTAAACGTTTGGAAAATATGACTATATAAACAGTTAACACACTAAACGGAACATTCTTTATAATTCATTCTTTCATACTTCATCCCTAAGGATAGAAATAGTCGTTATTTCTCCTTAAAATAAATTACGAATTTTCGTTCAAAAGAAACATTTGCGGTAAAATTTGTCAAACTTCGTTCTACAACCATAAGCCGCTTTATATTGTATTATAAATAAAATACTCAAAAAATTTACAATTATCTTAAATAAAGTAAATCCGTTTATTTTTAAATTATACGTTTCTTTAAACTTTTAATATATTCAAAAAATATTTTTAAAATTTCCAATGGCGACCTTTTTTTTTCAATTTAAAAACAATTTTCTAAACCTTAATACCAACATTAGACTTTCAATTTTAATTGAAACTATCACAATATTTTGTGTAAACAATTATTTACAATTATATTATGAAATTATATTATAAATGATTTATCAAGAAATTGGGTTGGCCAAATATCAGGGAACAGAGGCTAAATCAATCTTTAGTAGATTTCTTTTCCACCAGATGGCGCTCTGCCTTCTGTAAAGTACATGTTCTCCTGGTCAGGATATGCCATTTATATTTTTTATAATTTAATTTATAATTTATTTCATTAAATGAGAACACTTCAACCAAAAAATATATTTTATTTACATTGACCTTGTTAACCAAAAACATGTGTCTTTATCAGGATAGAATTAAAAAAAAAGAATAAATATCAAAAAAATATTTCAAAGGTTTTATAAAAATATTACAAATAAATTAACATTGAGTATAGTTTTATTGTAAAAACACAAGCGAGTTTTAGGATTAGTCGTTCTTCTACTGTTTTTCAAAGATATAGGAGAAAGCTTATACATTATACAAGGGTCACTCAAAAGGTTTTTGCAATCACTTATTTTTTATTAAAACTGCAACTTTCAAATTTTCAGAGTTTCTCAAAGTATTCACCCTTAGCACATATTCAAGATTTCATCTGTGAAAACCAATTATCGAAATACTTACTCCAGTCATCTTCGGGGATTAGATTTACGGCATTGATAAAGTCTTGCAGTGCTTCATCATCAGTGTCAAATTTTATCTCTTTCAACAATAACTTAACTTTTGGAAATAAAAAATGTCACAAGGTGCTAGGTCTGGTGATTATGATGGATGAGTGACTAATTGGACACCAGAGTTGGCTAAAAAGTTTAATGTTTACGCAGAGGTGTGTGTGTGCGGTCTTATATAAGAAATTATATTTTCTCTTATATCTTTGAAGAGGGTAGGGTGACTTTGCTCAAAGGCTTGCTTGTTTTACAAATAAAATGATACTCAATGTTAATTTTTATAATTATTTTATAAATCAAATTAAATACAATAGTAAAGTCCTGCAAAATGTTTTATTTTTGATTTTATCCTGATACAGATAGATGTCTCATATAGAAAAGATATTTTCTGGCTGAATTGTCCTCATTTCAATTAACATTGAATGCTGTCCAGGTACCCTCCATCTTCCAAACTTCTAAATTCTATTGAAATATTTTCTCTCTTTATTTTATACCTTTTATATTCTCTATTTAAGGGAGGTCGATGGAAGGCTGGTTAAACCATTTAGTTTTCGACCACTAGGACCCGGGTTCGATTCCCACATTAGACACTTTTTTCTGTTTAAAAAATAAATGCTCCAATGGCCCCCGATTCTTGCAAAAGTCCAATCCCACCAGCGAGTGCAAGTAACCAAACGGGGCTCTGGCACATTTGTAAGTGCAAAGTCGAACTGCTTTTCACATGTGTAGACATGTGGTGCGCTTACAGTAAAAGCAGTCGCTAACTACCCACCATGATTATCATGGCCTGTACCACGTGTACTAGGGATAAGCAAAAAGAATCTCTATTTCAATACATAAGATTCCAATGTAAAGATAATTCTAACAACTTTATATTCAAAACAAAAAAATACGTTGTGTTTTTATACGTAATTAGATTTAGTTATTTTAAAAGAAATATGAAAGGAATTGTTATTTCTCTCTCATTATGTTGTAATGAAAGGAATTAAGGTCCAATTAAACTGTTATGTAAAAACATATCAAATTTTATAATATTATTTTAGAAGATATATTAAAAATGTAGTCACAGCGCCAATCTAAGTGATAAAACAAAATAATATTACGAAAGGTTTATGTAACTGTACATCATCATCATGAAAAAATTCCTACCCTGAGAATTATTATTTCTAAAAAGAGTAGCTATCTTATATACTAACGTATATATGTAAATATTCTAATATATAGAGTGTATAACAAGCATCAAATCTTTTTTTCAAATATAAAAAATTGATAACATTTCGATACAATTAAAGAAACATTATGAAAAATATATAAGGTTGTCTCAAAAGTTAATGTTTTTCTTAAAACGTTGTTTTTTCTTTTTATTTGGCGAATAATATTTTATTGCGACGAATATATAATAATAATACATAATACAAAGACATTATACATAACAGCGAATAATATTATTATAATGAATACATAATACAAAGATATTATACATAACGGTGAATAATATTATTACAACGAATACATAATAATATATAATACAAAGACAGTATACATAACGGCGAATAATATTATTACGGCAAATACATAATAATTAATAATACAATTACTTTGGCAATAACGGCAAATAATATTATTACGGCGAATACCTAATAATATATAAGACAATTACTTTATACATAATACAAATACATTAAATATAACAGCTAATAATATTGGTATTTCAAGTACAAATGTTTACGGGACAAGCTTGTAAATAAGCCAAGTGTAGAATCACAGTTAAAAAGACAAAACAAAGGTAGTTGAGTGTCAGAAATGTGAATAGAAACCATTATCTACCAGAGCGATGAAAAACAAATGAACGTCCCAAGGATCCTCGACCAGAGCGCAGCCAGCCATGGAGGGTCCCAATAAGGGGTGTGAAGAATGATGACTAGACAGGGAATCGATCCCGCATTCAACAGGTGGAGCGTCTAGTCAATTAAAGGGGAACTCCCCTTTATTTTTGGCAACCTTTCCTGAAAATTGTGTTGTTTCTTCTACTAATGGACCTTACAATTGGTTGTTTTTCTTCCTAAATACCATGTCGAAACCGTCTTAATACAAATAACCTGGAATTTTGACCATATTTAACAATTTTTTTATAACAAACAGTGTTCAGATTGTATAGCTTGATGGAACTTCAATATAATAAAAAGGAAAAGACTTGAAAAGAGTACATAAGAATGTGAATATATGTAACGAAGTATAGATCGACAAAATCAATACTTCGCTAATACGCATTCCATCTTTGAAAAATGCGAAAGTGGATTGTCAAAACGTCAATAAAACCTTTTTTTAAGTTATGAAAAAGGCATCTCCTTATCGTGCAACTGAAAGTTGCTGATGGGATATTGTACTGGGATAAGGTGCATAAATTGCACGATAAAGAGATGCCTTTTCCATAATTTATGCACCTTATCCCAGTACAATATCACATTTGTTTATTTTTTCACTTTTTTTAAGGTTGCTGATTTTACAACTTGAATTGATCATAAACAAATTTACAATTATGGTATTATCAATACTTTGTTAGTTGTTAAAATCGCGCAAGAATGTTTTTCCCCCGAAATATCTTTACATATCTCAATATTAATCGAATGAATATGTTTAAAGTTTTATTATTAATTCCCATTTCACATCAAAAATATATTATTTGTACACTAATATTTTATTGTGCTTTAAACTCTATACATAGATATGATGCACTAGCGCGCCATCTGTTATCAAAATTCGAAACTATTTTAAAGGCGTAAGATTATTTTTCAAATTAAACAATTTCTACTGCCCTTACTGCAATGGAAAAATTAAAGAGAGGGCCTGGCTCATCAGTGGTGAACCCTCCCAAATGATGGTAGATTAAACTGGCGAAACCGTTGGGAGGGTTCACCACTGATGAGCCAGGCCCTCCCTTTAATTTTTCCATTGCAGTAAGGGCAGTAGAAATTGATTAATTTGAAAAATAATCTTACGCCTTTAAAATAGTTTCGAATTTTGATACATAGATATATTTGAAAAAGTAAAAATCCGGTAAAAAGTTTCTTTCAATTTAAATTTGCAAGCTTTCGAGCAAATATACTGCTCTTCAACGGGCTGATATTCTATGTACAATCTCTAAATGATATATATACAGAATAATTGGAAACTTTTGTTATTGCTCGAATGCTTACAAATTTAATTTAAAAGAAACCTTTTACCGGATTTTTACTTTTTCAAATAAATGTTGGGTAACTATTACTCCCATAGATATATATTAAAATAAAATTTTAAAAAAGTTTTTACTTAATATTTATTAAATATTTTAAATTCACTTCTTATATGCTGAAAGATATTGATGATATGTTTTAAAAGATGTGCATAATACATCACGTACCGACGTAAAAAAAAAAAAAAGAGGACAGGAAAACCCGAGCAGATAGATAAAAAAAGAGCAATTTATCTTTTAGAAAAGTTAAAAAAGATTTCAGGATGTGAATACAATGATGCTTGGCAAAATATTGGTATAGAATACAAAAGACACGGTATTATTTTGTGTATTGTGTGATTATTTAAGACCACACAAAATATCTAAATATTACTTTTGATATTGTAATAATCAATTTATTCATCATGTGTGCGTGCCTCAGCGCGCGGGTTGCGAGGTCTTATACAATATATTTGTTTTGTTTTGGTATAGTTATGTTGAGTACTTTGATTTCCTTTTCATTTTCCCTTCTCTCCTTTGTTTATGTTTTTCCCCCCCTCTTTCTTCATGAAAATGATGTATGGCGAGTCCTTACAGGACGGAAATGTCCTAATAAAGCTGTTGTTGTTGTTTTGGTAAATGAATATGATTAGCTT
>CP092864.1:27702658-27723407 GCA_030710605.1 Cordylochernes scorpioides | reverse complement strand
AAACATTGAAACTATTTCGTCGAATTGTTTCCTATTTGCCTGTTTTATTGTATATACAAAATGTTTTAACAAAACTTTAACAAAAGTTAAACAATAATTTTATTTTTATAAAACCTCTAAAAATGATCATATTATATAATTCTAACATTTTTACAAATTCCACGCATGCCGCATGTGTTTGTGTGAGAAAGAGAAAACAGTAAATAAATATGTAGTATCACGCTAGTAAACAATTAAAAAATCTCTTTTTTTTTTATTGCACGTCTCTCTCGGTCAAAAAAAAAAAAATCCTTTTATATATTCTCTACCATATTTACACAATCTCTCAAAATGTTAAACAAATATGTGACAAAATATATTTTTAAAAATTAAATAAATAAAAAATAGAAATATAAAAATATATATTTCAAATATAGAATTTCTAAAATATCAAAAAACCTTGTGCAATAAATTTCTAATTATTATACAAGAAACTTAATACGCAAGTGTTTTTGATATTTTATAATAGTAAAAAAATCGCAATTTTCTTATATCTAAATATAGAATTAATATAATAACGAATAGATTCAAAGAGGATAAGTTTCTTTATTTGAAAAATCATTCGAGCTTTCGGGCGCAAGCTGCCCTTCTACAGGAATATTAGATACAATTTCAAGTAATCATGTATTTACAGTTATATATATTTTATAAAACTATTTTAGAGGCGTAATATTCTTTTTAAAATAAAACAATTTTACTGGCGAAACCGCTGGGAGGGTTCACCACTGATGAGCCAGGCCCTCCCTTTAATTTTTCCATCGCAGTAAGGACAGTAGAAATTGTTTTATTTTAAAAAGAATATTACGCCTCTAAAATAGTTTTATAATTTGATAACAGATGGCGCTCTAGTACATCGTAACATTATATATATTTTATTTAAATGGTTCCTCGCTTTAGTCTTGTATAGCGTGAGTGGATCACATGCCCGCGTGATTTAGTTTAAATCAAAGAAAAGCCTTGATAAAGAGAGGCGTATTGCCCCTAGAAATACCAGCTGATCAATAATTTATATCCAGTATATGCCATGTCATATTAGTCAATTGGTTGATATTATTATATTCAATATTTTTAAGTGGTGTGATGAAGAGAAATCGAATAATTCTATTTTAGTTTTTGGGCCAGCCTATCATATGTCTCTGGGATATCTATGTGTCTATTTATGCTATTATATTTTGATGAAATCAGTGCTTCCAGTATTAATCTTTTGTATTTACTATTTATGTTTGTATAATGAATATTAGGGTTTGCTAGGTTGAAATCGTGATCTGTGTTTCTAATATGTTGTACTATTAGAGATTTGGGGTCTTTGTTTTTAATATTTCTTCTATGTTCGTCTATTCTGTCTTTTATATGTCTGCCTGTTTCACCTACATATACATTATTACATTGGTTGCATGGTATGGAATATACGGCTTTGCTATTGTATAGTTTTGTTATAGTAATACTGTTTCTTGTAATGGGGTTTCTTATTATGGTTGCTATACTCGGGTTGCTTTCATAAGCTCGAATGATTTTTCAAATAAAGAAACTTATCCTTTTGAATCTATTCGTTATTATAATTATTGAAAGGATTTTTCGTCTTAAATAGAATTAATATATTTAAAATAAATATTATTTGTGTGTAGCAAAATATATATCATTTTATGAATAGATAATCATTTTGATATTTATATTTTGCCATACTCTAAAACTTCTCTCTTTGCCATTCTGGCATTTTATAAATTTTAATTTGGTTTTGCATTAAGTAAATTAACATGTCATTCTGAGGGTTGTCTTTCCTGATAGTATCAAGTAAAATATTTTTGCTTATCCTTAAGTACACGTGGTACAGGCCATGATAATCATTGTGGGTAGAAGTAGGCTACTGCTTTTATTGTAAGTGCATCACATGTCTACACATGTAAAAAGCAGTTCGACTTTGCACTTACAGATGTCCTAGATGTTTGGTCACTTGCACTCGCTGGTGAGGTTGGACTTTTGTATTAGACTAATCTAGTACTTATCTAATACAAATAAATAAATGAAATGAAAAGATGAAACGAAAATTTTATAGGTAAAATTAAATATAAATGAAATTATTGATAGAGCGTATCTTCTTCTTCTTTCTTATCTCCATTCAATCATATTAGGGTATCAAGCTTGTAAAGTTTGAGATCATGTCTGGGTGAAGTAGAATGTATCTGCCTTTGTCATTAAGACTGGGAGCACTACTCGGTGGCAGGCCGACTTAGCTCCAGAAGAAATGGCCGCCTCTGACATGAGGAACAGACGCCATGTGCAGCCGCTCCTAACATGGAGTACAAACGCTGTTCATCTTTTATCTCTGAATTAGGAGCCCTTACAGGGTACTATCAGCCGGGCCAGCTGAGCCCAGGGTTTTTAGTAAGCTTGTTACTGCTCCCCCTCCTCCTTTTTCATCCAGGTTTGGGGCCGGCAAAGGCGGAGTTGATAAAGCGTACTAACTTGTTCATTTCTCCCGTTTAAGAATGCTTCAAAAAAACAATGCAGTTAATCCCCAGTACAGAACTAAATTATATTATAATGTATTAGCGCGCCATCTGTTATGAAAATTCGAAACTATTATAGACGCGTATGATTCTTTTTAAAATATAAAAAAAATTCTACTACTCTTACTGCAATGGAAAAATTAATGGGAGGGCTATCTTTATTATTATATTATAAATTTTTCATTGCAGTAAGGACAGTAGAAATTGTTTAATTTTTTAAAATAATCATTTGCGTCTATAATAGTTTCGAATTTTCATAACAGAACGTAATCTTGGTGATGAAGAATGTACCAGCTTTAGCAAATTGAGACAAATAGTCAATTCATATACTGTACAGGCGCTGCTTCCATTTCACAATATCCTACAAGAAGAGTTATGGAATCGGTCGAATTTGATATGAAGGTCTATAAACTGATAAAGAAGTTGGACCGATATAGGACCCCAGAATATATTATAATTATAGAATATCTTCCTATCGAAAATTACAATTTGATAACTTGTTATCAAAATAAATTATTATTTTATAAAAATTAAAAATGCATATATTGGATCAAAATATCATTTATTTTACCAATATTTCAGTTGGCTGAACGCCAACCTTTATCAAGATGTTATAACATTTTAAAGTGTGTCAACAACAAACTTAGCGCCACATAACGTCAACAGCATCGTTTTAAAAATATTTTGTTATATATCAAAATATAAATTATTTTAGAAGATCTTCATTGTCTGTTTGAACTCTCAAGATATTTTATTGTTGCAGGTGCGTTTATATATACCTTATATTTTGTACATATAACCCAGAATTTATAATTATAAAATATAATAATTAGAAATTGTGAATATATGGAATAATTGAACGTTTTAAAGAGCTTTTAAAGTTTTGATTTCGTTATGTACGCCCATACATGTGAAAGTGAACATTTGGTTTTTACAAACAGATTGTTTATCTCCAACTTGACATTGTTAAGCCAGTAGAAGAGCTTCGTTGCTCGAAAGCTTACTTATCGGATAAGAAAAAAGATACGTATTATTATTTTTTTTTCGAAAATTAAACAATTTCTACTATCCTTACTGCAATGGAAAAATTAAAGGAAGGGCATTGCAGTAAGGGCAGTAGAAATAGTTTAATTTTCAAAAGAATCATACGCGTCTATAATAGTTTCGAATATTCATAACAGATGGCGCACTGATGAATTATAATTTTATATAATTATTTTATTAATTTTAGAATAAATCTCTTCTGTTTCTATTTTAGGATGCATCTGTATAGCATTGATATTCACTCAGGCTCAAATATCGCTTGAAGACTATGATCCACTTGGTAAATGCTTCTTTGGCGTATTTCCGAATTATCCTCTTTGTGATCTCAAATTCTGTTTATCACAGATGACACTCAGTTTCTCTAATGTAATAAACACGTTGTAAAATATTTTCAAACCTAAATTCCTTAATAAATTATAAACTAAAATAAGAAGTGATACAATTTACATGGAATTTTATAGGCTACCTCTTTTGCATTTTCTATGTACTTTAGTTCTGCTCTATCGTATTTCTGATATTTGAAGAATGATGTAACGATCAAAAATAGCAATACTAAAATATTTTAAAATGGATATTTTTCAGCATCTGGTCTATATGGTATCTATTGCATTTATAATTTTTAAAGTTTATATTCGTGCTTTTTCTAGGAACCTTTGTATATTTCCAATTGCTTTATTAATTTTAATTCAAATATTTCTAATTATTTATTTCTTTTAGAAAAGAGTGATAAGTAAAACTATAGAGGATTCCTATGTTAAATTGGTCCAAAATAGTTGTACGATGCTCCCGTTGAAGGACTGATAAGCTTAAAAGCTTGAGAAAATAAAAAGTTGTACAAGAAACAGCCTTGGTTGCATCGATTTTTATTAAATTAAGGAAAATTATAGAAAAACTTTCAATACACAGATGCATCTTGTCTGTTGAATTATTTTGTGATTTGTATATACAAAATTAAAAAAAAACATATTTTTCATTTTTTTCAAATTATAGGCTTTGAAAGAAAGTGAAATGATAGAGTTTGAAAAATTCAACTTAATCTCGATGCTTCAAATTTATAGTAATTTAGTTGGGAAGCGATATTGAGAGATTGCATCCTATGAGTAGAAGGTCTCTTCCTCTAATTTTCTTTCTTTATTTATTATAAATAATATTTTGATGAAACCAATAAAACATCCAGGGCTAAGTTAATGAATATTCGAAACTATTATAGACGCATATGATTCTTTTAAAAATTAAATAATTTATACTGCTCTTACTGCAATGGAACAATTAATGGAAGGGCCTGGTTAATCAGTGGTGAACCACTTTTAATTTTTAAAAGAATCATACGCGTCTATAATAGTTTCAAATTTTTATAACAGATGGCGCGCTATTGCATCCTAATATAAGGGATAAGTTTATTTTATAATTTTATTTATATAGTTTAGTTATTATTTATTCCGATAGATGGCGCATGGCATTCTGGAAATTCCCATTTGTGCGGTCAGGATATGCCTATTTATTCATAACTCGCTTGCATATATACCAACTAATTGGGGAATTTAGGAAGTTGGAGTTGTAAAAAATCATTTTAAAATTGTCCTTACATTTTTCACATCTATTCATCATTTTCTGAAGAAAACAAATTTAGTTTTACGATGCACTAGCGCGCCATCTGTTATCAAAATACGAAACTATTTTAGACGCGTATGATTCTTTTTAAAATAAAAACAAATTAGTTTTAAATGCCAAACTATGATACGGAACAGAAACCAAATAATAATTCCATTTCTTAACTAGATCATCTATTATAGAAAGAGAGAAAAAAACTCATTCAATAAATAGTTAATATAGTTTTTGGCCTCTAGGCATCATGATACCACTATTTGCCATTATCCTTAATTAGATTCGGCCATTAAATATAAATTGACAGTGAAGGTTCCTTATTGATGAGAGAGGGTGGCATTAATGTAATTATCATACTCACAGGTACTGGATATAACACATACTGTCTTCCCCCGTGACACTTCCTATATTGTCGTTGTTGGGGCAAAACACATATTGTCTGCTCTGTCTTCCCCCGTGACACTTCCTCTATTGTCGCCGTTGTTGGGCAAATATTTGAGCTCTACCTTGTCTGAAAGATGTATGGAAAAATTTCTTTTAAATATCACGGGGAATATATTGTCGCGCAGAAAACAAATTAAAGTGGAGAAGTTGATGTTAAAATTAAGTTTTATTCTTAGTTAGAGAGTCTCGATCCACTCAGTCTAGACGATCGAATAAATAGATAAATACCAACAACAAGTATGACAAACAGCCTGCTTTACATAAAACAAAAAATAAAGAGATAAAGAAAGAAATCTTTACATATATAAAAGTAAATGCCGCAATATTCTAATGAAAATATTAATATTGTCATTAAAATAGATTCATCTTATTATTGCATACAAAAAGCCTGAAATAATCTTATTTTTACGTGAGTTATAAACTACATTACATGTATATCTAAAAACGCAGCTTTCTCTCTTCTGTTAAAACTGATTCATCAAATGATATTTCTGAATCTTTAATATATCCATATAAAATTGGTTACAGATTCAAGAGTTAACACATTTGTGATTGCCTATACTAAAACTGAAACGAAAAGGATGTTGGTGATGTATGAGGAATGTATTTTTATGAAGCGAAATTTTAACTAATAAAGGGAAGACAGAATAAGAAATCTTTTCAGGATTCCTCAACAATCCTCTAATACGCACCATATTGTAATGAGTGAAGAAAATGATAAAAAGATCGTTCCACCATGGTCTCTAGGTGGACGCTTCTCAGTTTGCCAAAGCTGGTGATGTGTCTTTGTCACCGACCCCAGGTCGTTAGTTTGCGGCGACGGTCAATAGACGACGCTTAGGTTTGACAGGAGAGGTGACGATTATTTTTATAAATCAATATCCTTCCGGCAATATTTCCATCTTTATAAACAATTTGTTGATTGAGTTTTGTAATACCAAATAATTTCAAGATATTTTACTCGTTAAATTTTCTATATTTGAACCTTTAAAGCGTTCTCTTGTTGAAAAAAAAGGAGAAATGATTAGCACTTCCCTTAACAAAGATGGAATGGCCTTCAGACTCAACACACTTATAGTTTTTAAATAAAAAGACATATATTGGATCAAAATATACCTTTTTATTTAAAGATTTATTTATGGATTGCTCTATTTTCAAAACACTTATGGTTATGACACAACCACTCTACTTTGGTAGAACTTAACCATATCTCTATTACACATTAAAAAAACATACGAGAGATATAATCATTAATTATGATTAATCATCAAAAGAATGTTTGTATATAGAATATTATTTAATTAAAAAGGAATATATTGGATCAAAAATAATTTATTTTACCAATATTTCAGCTGGCTGAACGCCAACCTTTATCAAGGTGTTATAAAATTTTCGAGACACTTTAAAATGTTATAACACCTTGATAAAAGTTGGCGTTCAGCCAGCTGAAATATTGGTAAAATAAATTATTTTTTTTTTGATCCAATATATGCCTTTTTAATTAAAGATTTATCTATGGATTGCTCTATTTTCAAAATAGAATATTATGTGAAAAAATAGTACAAATGTGATATTGTACTGAGATAAGGTGCATAAAGGCGCAAGCCATCAGCAACTTTCAGTTGCACGATAAGGAGATACCTTTTTCTTAATAGAATATTATGTTTATGTCTCATATATTTTCGGAAAATCTCTTCTGAAAACCTAAAAAAAGGTTCAAATGAAATAGATAACGATTAAAAGCAATTGCAATTATCTGATTTTCCATAGAAATATAAAACTGTTTAATCGTTTGGTAATATTTATTTTATAACTGCATGTTTTGCATAATATAAAATAGCTTCCACTGTAGCTCAAAAAGTTAAATTATGTAATAGAGATTTATGAAATAAAGTTTATTACCTAGTTATTAAAGGTATGTTTGGAAATTTTAATTATAAATAGTCGCCCAACATCTTGTTTTGGCGTGGATAATTTCTAACATGTGACAATTTTGATAATTAAAGAACTTTATTGACATCTCGTCAATCTTTACACTCAAAGAGAGTTATAATAATGGTAGGAATGAAGAGAGAGATATATACAATCGACGTAGCCCTCTCCGAGGGCACGTCCGGATCAGGAGCTTAAAGCCGCCTTGAATCTAGACAGATCCCTGCCATTTGGGGAGTTCATGTTCGGAACATGTTTGATGATAATGTCGAGAAAAGAGTCTTGTCTTCAGGCGTGAGTAGCCCGAAGAGGTGCTCCGTTTCTTCTTCATAATAGACCGCGATATCCATCCTGACCACATTATTCTTGTTATATATGGAGTGCAGGAAGTCTCGATCCTTCAATCGGATGAGTAACTTTTCATCAAACATGTGTGTTAGGTGAGTGACAATCTAAAACTATTCAAAACTCTAAGACAATTACACCATTTCTCTCTCGAAAATTAATAAAAATATAAATAGATTTAAAGAGACTAAGGTCGCCTCTCCCGTCAAAATAGACGTCAAAACTAGACGCCATCTATTGACCGTCGCCGCAACTAGCGGCCTCGGGTCGGTGACAAAGCCACAACACCAGCTTTGGCAAATTGAAAAGCGTTCACCTAGAGACCATGGTTTCGGGCTAATGGCCCTGTGAGCCTAGGGCGGACTTTATTCCATGAGATCCACACGGGATCTAATGGAATCTTGACAATCTGCCAAAGAGGTGTTTAGCTGGCAAAGTGGCTGGCCCGAATCTATGGCTATAATATAGATAGAAATTTTTGGCGTCTAGTTTTAGCGTCTATTCTGACGGGAGAGGCGACCTTAGTCTCTTTAGATCAATATCTTCTCGGCAAAATTTCCATCTATATTATAGCCATAGATTTAGCCCAGCCACTTTGCCAGCTAAACACCTCTTTGGCAGGTTGTCAAGATTCCATTAGATTTCGTGTGGATCTCATGGAATAAAGTCCGCCCTAGGCTGACGAGGGCCATTAGCCCGAAACCATGGTCTCTAGGTGGACGCTTTTCAGTTTGTCAAAGCTGGTGTTGTGGCTAGGTCACCGACCCGAGGCCGCTAGTTGCGGCGACGGTCAATAGATGTCGTCTAGTTTTGACGTCTATTTTGACGGGAGAGGCGACCTTAGTTTCTTTAAATCAATATCCTTCCGGCAAAAATTTATAAATAGATTTGTAATATTAGATTAAACAGGTTTTAAGATAATTGAAGAGCATACACACAATACAACACAAAATATAATTTATATTATAAATATGAAAATGTACTAAAATTTAACGATTTTTTAAGGAAACCTAAAAATACACTCATGGATAAAACTTAAGGAAGTGGAAATTATTTGATATCACCGGTCATCTATTTTTTTAAGTAGACAGGGAAAATTTTATTCACACTTGGTTATCTCGTGTGTCTTCAATAATGGCCACTGTGTATCAAATACATTTCAGAGTTATTGTCTGAATCCCGATATACATGTTAAAAGGTACAACTTTCTTAAGTTCTGTCCATGAGTGTATATTTGTTAATTATAATTCGCCAAACTCAAATAATAGGTTGAACTACCCAGAATATTTAGCAGGTAATATTTCAAAAATAAAATTTATAATTACTTCTTTTAAAAGTATTTCGGGGCAATATGTATCGATTTGAAAGTTTTGTCTAATTTTATATTGAGACATTTTAATTTTTCATATTCCCATTTCAATCAAATTCACAATTTTGTTGAGACCTTTCGAAAAATAACGTTAGGAAGTGGTCAGTTAAAATCTACAGATTTACTATAAATATATTTTTTTGACATTTTAAAAAGTTTTTCCGAAGTTTTTAAAAGTGTTGAGATTATTCTCCAATTTCACAATTAGAAAAAGATTCTATTTTATATGCCCACATAAGTGAGTTTACGGTGTTGAAAAGTTGAAGTGTAAATCTATGGGGTTAGGAAAGAAGACGACGACGTTGCTATCGTATGCTCTACTAACCAAGTTTAGGGAACCGCCCGTTCTGCGACTGCGCATACATTCCGCGCGTGCGCCAACGTGGGGTAAGCCTTGTTTGATGTGTCAACGGCTGCCAGCCCAACGCTGATGGATATTCTACATGTCCAAAGACATCACGGTAAGTTCGTCTGCTTGCTATTTCTGTACTATCCCCAATACAACACTACTTCATAATAGAAACAATTATAAACGTTTCAAACACGAACCATTTTGCATATCTAACACTCTCTACTGTAAGGAAAGTATATTTAAAGGCGTAACTAATATAAATATATATTGGAAAAATAAGTATTTTTTGTGTTTAAAGTGTTGTAATAACTGTTTGAAAGCATTGAAATAACTTTTCATCGTTGCAAGGGTTATTCACCTTTGCAAACTTACTTTTGCTATGTTTTGCTAACTGTATATCACAGGCTATTAGTTAGTCTCCCCGCCAGAGAGTTTCCTGAATTCCTAATTATCATAACTATTTCTCATTAATATGTATTAAAATTATGCATTTAATAATAATTTAAAGATATATATAATAGTCCGAATTAAACTTTATCGGGTTTTTTCATTGTTTTAAAGCACAATAACAAAACCACCGTTATAGCTTTATAACTTTAGGATTTCCATTATAAATATAATTCTTATATATCATAATTATATATAATAAATAATACATAGTTTAATATTAAATGATATTTTCATATTTATTTCTTCCACATTGGATTCTCCATTGTATCACCTGTACTGTTTTCCGTTAACTTACCAAGTTGATGATTATGTATTCCTTCCAATTAGCTCTTACTTTTGAAAATATTTTTACACAAACCCCAGCACGAATAAAATTTGACAAATCTATAAGATTTTTAAAATTAATTAGAAAAAACACTAATAAATCATAATGATGACTGACAACAATCTTTCAAATATTCCAAAAGATACAAAGATATTTGAATCATCTAGATCATCAAAGAGATAACAATTTCATTTATACATAGAGATAGATAGAGAGAGATTGAGATCGAAACGACCTTATTCAAATAGTTCATATAAGATTATATATGGTTAAATATACACAAAATATTGAAAATAAATACGAATAAATAAGGATAAATAATAAGAGAGAGAGAGAGACGCTAGAATTAGTAAAAAATGTGGATAAATAAGATTTCATTTTTTTACAACGATATTTTTAAACACTTGTCGAACGCGTTTCTCCCCTCTTTGAAAACTTTATCGTACATTGGTGTAAGAACTTATCAACTAGACCTTTCTTTTCTTTTTGACACACGCACCACATTTCTTAATTATCTTAAAAACACAATTTCCTCTAAATCGAACATTTTGTTTAAATTTAACACTATATCTGTAGTGTATATTTCGCATTTTACGAAAGAAAAATATTTATTAAAAAAGGGCACAATTTTACCTGTGGAAATAGAACAAAACATTGTCTCTTGTCCATTATCGCTGTGTAGAATTCATAAGTTCAGATCAAAGAATTTGCCATAATATCAGTACTTTGGTAAATTCAGACAAAATGGTAACCTGAATTCAGGTTATGGTCTTTTTATCAGTTCAGGAGACTTAGAAATATATACACTTATGGATAAAACTTAAGGAAGTTGTACCTTTTAGCATGTATATCAGGATTCAGACAATAACTTTGAAAGATATTTGATACACAGTGCCTTTATTGAAGACACACATGATAACCAAGGGTGAACAAAATTGCCTCTGCCTCCTTGAAAAAAAAAAAAAAAAAACAGACGACACACACCGTCGCGACATCAAATACTTTTCACTTACTTAAGTTTTGTCCATAAGTTCTATTTTTTTAAGTAGAGTAATTAACCGGTTCAAAGTTAGTTTAAATGTATTCTAAATATTCAAAGCGCAGACATGCATTTTTAGACGGCGCGGGGGAAATTTGAAGGCTTAGATGCTATTTAGAATTGATACAAATGTACAGTGAGCGGTTATAATATCTTCCGAAACTTCCAAAAAGGTGGTTTCAGATTGTGACTGGTAGGGCCAATTATAGGCCTACGTACATTGCGATTTTTCAAGAAGGAGGTATTCATCACTAAAATTCAAAATTCTCTCTTTAATATGCATCAAAAACACATTTAAGGATCGTTTCTTGCAATTAAGATCAATGTATAAGTCAAAACACCAGTTTTTGGCGAATTCAGACAATTAGCCAACTTGTACACCATGGTTTCGGGATGTCTCCCTTCTCAGTACAGGAACGGCTTTGATTATCTGACGTACTACGTGAGAAATAATGAAATCGACCGAAATTTTCACCAAAAAAGAACGTTTTAGTTGGTGAAATGGTAAGGCTGTCTAAGGCCTAAGACATTTCGGGATGCATGGGGTGTATTGTCTTGGGAGACGAAGCTTTGGTATTCGCTAATAGTCCTGGAACAGAAAGACAAAATTCGAAGTAGATAGAAAAACATTCAACCGTAAAAAAAAAGAAAGCGAAGTAAAAATACCATGTTTATAAACTTTTTAATATATAATTTATTATGAGTTTTTCCCACGAGGTCTCATATTTCAACAAGGATGTTTTGTATAGTATTTTGGAAAAATATTAAATGAACAGGTGAACGATGAAATAGGTCACCTAAATTTCTTCCTGACAACGCCCCTCACTCCCCTCGTGGCTCTGTATGTAAACCATTACCTGGTGAAAGACATGTCAGTGTCGTGCCAGATCCTCCTTATTCCTCTGACTTATCGTCATTAGATACTTGTTTGGCAACTTGAAGCTTCATGTAAGGAGGAACTAAAGTTGGAAGGACCTGCTCATTGTTTTCGTTCTTACATTAAAAAATGTGAATGATGTATAGCACACACACACATAGAATAGGTATTATTTGAAGTAGATGCTTTTGTCCGAATACGTAGTTATTTTCTACATGCGGCTTGTGCTTTTTTCTCAGGGATATGTAGAGGTACACCTTGTATATCAAAATAGGAAACTATTTTAGACGCGTATGATTCTTTTAAAAATAAAACAATTTCTACTGCCCTTACTGCAATCGAAAAATTAATGGGAGGGCCTGGCTCATCAGTGGTGAATTTTTTCATTGCAGTAAGAGCAGTAGAAATTGTTTTATTTTTAAAGAATCATACGCGTCTAAAATAGGTTCGTATTTTGATAACAGATGGCGCGCTAATGCATCATAATATAAAACACTTTGTATATGTAATAATTCGACAAATGGGCATATTAAATATGTGACGTGTTTAATACCCAAACACCTTATTTTTTTTATAACAAGCAATTTAATCATCCAACAATAAATAAAATGATTGTAATGACAGAAAAAATAGAAATATACCGAAAAGAACATTTAGACTTCTTTTTGACATATGTGTTTGTGTAGAAGAAAATATCCACTTGAGATGATTAAACATGTCCTCTCTTCTACATGTCAACTTCTTTGTTATTTTTATATCGTCTCTAGGATTTATGGCGTCAGGTCTGAGGGTCTTGAGCTTCCTGAGTGAAAGATGTAGAATATATCTGCTATGGGCAATTAATACTGGAAACATTTTTCTGGTTCAAAATCACATTAATAGGTACCGCTCAGCAAGAGCAACCTAGTTCATGATAATTGAAACAGTGAATAATATGTGAAGGTTATTCACATATTAAACAAAATTTTAACGCGGGATTCAATCCCGGTTCATGACTGTCGGGAATCGAGGGTGTTACCCACTCGTCCACCGAATTTATTGAAACATTTTTCTGGGAGCTAGGAATGGAAACTGTAAATCTACTTTGTAAGGGGGTGGATAATCCTTTTTGAACATATAATTATTTGCAATAATCTCATTCTGTATATAGAGCAATCCATAATATAAATATTTAAAAAATAAGGCTTATTTTGATTTAATAAGTTATCTACTATTTCGATGGACCAATTGTCCATCTTTTAAAAAAACTCGTAAAAGATGGACGATTGGTACTTCGAAATACTTGATAAATAAAACTTATCAAATCCAAAATAAGCCTTATCTTTTAAATAATCTCACTTTTTATCCATCATGGTAAAGAAATGATAAGATAGGTGAATATAAAATGATAAAAGTATAGGGAAAATAAAACTATGAAAGGTCGACATTGTGTTTAGTTATCGTATGAAAGCTAGCTTTCGGAGTGATCTGTTATTCTTCCATAGGCCAGTATCTGTGAATATGGAACTGAGGAGGGTTCAAGAAGACCTCCTCCCTGTCTGGAGAAGGACTCTCAGTGTAGAGAGCCTCCCTGGCTAAAGAAAACTGTCAACATTAACCATCACCATATTGATATATATTATCCTTTATTAACTTTACTTATTTTCCAATATTAAACCATTGAATAAGTGCCAATGAAGTATTTTTTAAATTGTTTATGAAAATTGAGAATTAACTTCCATATATATTAATTCATTTTCATAGATATTGACCTGTTGAATAACACCGAATGTACGAAAGGTAACTTTAATATAATAAAACAACTCTTTCTCGAAGATAGAGGTTGCTTGGCCGGTATTCATACTTCTTTAAAAAATAGACACTTCGGCCAGTTAAAGAGACAAACATTTTTACGCCTTGCCAAATGTTTTAATTTTATTTCTCCTGACGAAGACAAAAGTTTTTTGTTGTAACGTGTGAATTCTAACAAAGACCATGTCACCTTACATTTTGTGTCGTTTTATTGTCATACGCATCGTCTTCTATACTAAACATTACTAGATGACATTATTTCACATTTCTTTAACATATAGGTAAAATAAAAAGTTGAAATTGAGTTTCTTTTATAAAAAATATGCATTTCGGCTATACAGTTAAAGAAGATGAACTTTAACTGTGTGGCCGAAATGTCTATTTTTTTTTTAAAGAAAGAAACTTAATGTCAACTTTTTATTTTATCTATATGCTAAATAAATGTAAAATAATGTCAACTAGTAATAGTTAGTATAGAAGATGACGGGTATGACAATAAAACGACACAAAATGTAAGGTGACAAGGTCTTTGTCAGAATCCACACCTGGTCTTGAAATCTGTGCCGAGGAAGGAAAGGGTGGGAAGGAGACGGTCTGTTTACGTGGTGGGTGGATGAGTCATCCCTGGTCGATAACTTCTCGATACACCTGTCGACAGCTGGGACCGTTCTCTTCCTGCCATCTACCAAGAAATTTCTGTAAGAACATTTACCTATATTTACCCATAGGATGGATTAAATTACAAGAGATAGAATCGCTGGATTTCTAAGAAGGAATAAAAGCTAAATGCAACGAGATTCTTTATCAAAGCGATATAATTTGTATGCGAAAAGAAATTAAATAATAATCGTTCATTTCATAAAATATTTATATATATATATTTTTTCTTATCTTTAGTACACGTGGTACAGGCCATGATAATCATGGTGGGTAGAAGTAGGCAACTGCTTTTACTGTAAGTGCACCACATATCTACACATGTGAAAAACAGTTCGAATTTGCACTTACAAATGTGCCAGAACCACATTTGGTTACTTGCACTCGCTGGTGGGGTTGGACTTTTACAAGAATCGGAGGCCATTGGAGCATTTTTTTAATCAGAAAAAGTGCCCAATGCGGGAATCAAACCCAGGTTGTAGCGGTCGAAAACCAACGGTTTAGACCATCCTTCAACCGACCCCCTATGTAAATATCTACATGTATATTTATTATATCTTCTTTAGTTTCTTGTATTCAATACGAATACATGATGGACGTCATAGTCTGAAAGTTTGCCAAGAATTTATCGTTTAAATAAAGAATCTTGTCGCCTTTAGATTTTATTCCTACTTAGAAATGATGGATTGGTGAAATTGCTGAAGAATCACCACTGATAAGCCAAACTATCCAAAAATCTCTTTCAACTATAGTTCACTAAATAAAGATTCATCCCTGCACTTTTATTAAATCAATATGAAATCAAGGGTTTAATTTCTTTTCTTATTTATTTCATTTATAGAGCTTTCGGGGTAACATGCTCTTCATCACGAAGATTCTGAAGTACGCAAAATAGACGTGAAGTTGTACTTCTGGATTTCCGTGTTGAAGAGCATGTTGATCCGAAAGCTCGAGAAATAAAAGAAATAAGAAACCCTTGATTCCTTATTGATTAAATCAAAGTTCACTAAATGTAGCAATACCTATATGGTTTAAAAGAAATACCGCTAGGTAATTCTATCCTTACAACGTATAACAATCTTCTCAATTACTGATCATTTTTGATTGTTTCAATATATATGTAAGATTCGGTTTCTCTGTTTTCAGCTCTCTGCCTTGTTAATCGACAAATGGTTACTTTTAAATCATAATTTCAGATCGCATGATCTTTTGTGAATTTTGAAACTATTTCACTTTCGATTTCAAAAAAATATTTCACATAAAATTTGAATGGAACAAAACAATTCTACGTTGAATTATTTGATTGGTAATCCATTTACTCTGAGAATAATAACAAAGACGTACCTCGTTCTCTGTGTTAAAAATATAACATTTTAGATATTCTGAGGAATTGAAATTTTGTTTGTTAAAAGAAGAAGCAATCCCTCTAAGTATTCAGATTTCTCTCTTCTTCCTTACAAATCCAAATACACGATTCTTTTATTATAATTCAAACGATAATCTTAACAATGAAATAAATATATTGTGCCAGGATTACTGTAGCACACTATATTTTAATATTACAGAATAATTTAAACAACCGAATATGAGAAATTTGGGGAAGCTTGACTTATCTGTGATGAACCTTCTCAGCGATTCAGCCAAATTTATGAGAGAGAGAGAGAGTAAAGGAAATAGCGCTGAATGATTCAATTCTCGACATACAGATGGCGCTATGTACATTAGCTATTTGATGACATTGTATATTTATATTAGGATCATTTTATATTTACATAAATTCTCGTCATTTACATAACTTCTACTTTTTTCTTATCTCCACTCAATCATATTAGGGTATCAAGCTTGTTTGTGACAACCATCATGACTGTGTGAAGTAGAATGCATCTGCCCTTGTCATTAAGACTGGGAACACTACTCAGTGGCAGGCCGACTTAGCTCCATAAGAAATGGCCGCCTCTGACACGAGGAACAGACACCATGTGCAGCCGCTCCTAACATGGAGTACAAATGCTGCTCATCCTGTATCCCTGGATTAGGAGCCCTTACAGGGTACTATCAGCAGGGCCAGCTGAGCCCAGGCTTTTTAGCGAGCTTTTTACTGCTCCCCCTCCTCCTTTTTCATCCGGGCTTGGGACAGGCAAAGGCGGGGTTTCATTTACATAAACATTAGTATATAATTACTTGTCAACTCGAAAGAAAAACCTGATTTCAAAATTTATTTTTAATATGACCTTTTGGTAGTACCTCTAGCAAATTATTGATCAGGAATCGATATTTACCTGATAAATCAAACCATTAAAGAAGCCGCTAAGTAATTTCCTGGAATGGTAGAACAAAGAACAAGAACGAGACAATTTTTATTTAAACTTGAGACCAATCATCCATCTAATAGCTCTTAAGTAAATAGTTTTGAATTCCATTAGAACAACAAACTTCACCTTTGTTTATGGTTCTGTTAAACACAGGTTGTGCTACATTAGCTTCATACAACCGTCAGATATATGTTTCAGTAAGATATAAAACAACATATTCTTCTTCATCTGTCAATTTAACGCAAAATTAGCGCTGAAGATCGAATTCATATCAATAACAAGATTTTCAACATGAAGATTGGTAGTGTTGCGGAGTTCCAAGAGGAGATTTCAATGATGCGGTGTGTGTAGAAACTGACTTAGATCTCATCGTGTTTTTGGAACAGAGCTCTAAGTTAATTCTATAACTACACTGAAGCCTTCCTATTAAAAATCTCATAGCAAATGATATCATATAAAGAGATTAATTCAAGTTTTTGAGACTTGATCTTTCTCAACCTTTCTATAAAAGTTAATTGTCATTTTGACGTTTCGGTGACCCACCGTTAGTGCTTATTTTAACTTCACTAATAAAATTTCCACATTCATCGACAGTGGATCGCTCGAAACGTCAAAATGACAAAACAATTTTATAAGGAGGTTGAAAGAGATGCAGTTTCTTCAACTTTAATTAATTAAATTTCAACCTACACTCTTATGATATTCTCTTATAATACGATATATTATACAAACTAGGTAAATTATCGGATGAAAAACTTACAATAGACAAATAATTCGCCATGATGTAAACTTTCATCTATTTTAGTAGCTGTTGTTGTTCAATTATCGGTAGGTTTAAAAACCACAGAGTAGAGAAATGAAGATACAATTTATTAGCATAATGTTACATCATAAAAGTAGCTCTATTCCATTCATTAATATTTTTGTGCATTTCAGTATTTTGCTGAATATTTTTAAAGATATAAAAATGTCTTTTAAATATTATCAGTGATAATTTTATTTCTCGTAAAGATAGAGGCTGCCTGGTCGGGGCATTCATATTTCTATGAAAAATAGACACTTCGGCCAGTTAGAGTTTTTTATATTTCTTGTCAAATGCTTTATTTTATTTACTTCTGCTGACGAAAACAAAAGATTTTTGTCGAAACGTTGAGAAAAATAAGAAAACTCTAACTGGCCGAAGAGTCTATTTTTCATAGAAATTTAATTTCTATTATAATAAAAAAATTGTCTAGTTGAGGAATAACTTTGTGTGGTGATTAAAAAGTGACTTTAATAAGTCGAGGTTAAACAATGATAAATCTCCTACGAGATTATACTTAGAATATGAAATCTGGTTCAAATCACATAAATAGGTACCGCTCAGCAAGAGCAACCTAGTTCATGATAATTGAACAATGAATAATATGTGAAGGTTATTCACATATTAAACAAATTTTAACGCGGGATTCAATCCCGGTTCATGACTGTCGGGAAGCGAGGGGGTTACCCACTCGTCCACCGACTTATGTGTTATTTTTAGAATATGAAAAGAAAAATATGAATTCTATATGAAAATAAAAAATATAAAAAAGTGTTTTCTTTGTTCTATAAAAAGTTAATATTTCTTTTAATATTTTCGATAAGTCCGTATAAAAACATTTTGTTTGAAAGCTTGCTTGTTTGGTCAAATAAAAATAAAATTATTGTTAATTATTAATTGAGAGTTTTTATAAAAGGTTCAATATTTTCATTACCTAATAGATTTGATGGCGACCTTATTACTGGAGAAATTCTTCACCTTTTGTCTTAAATAAGAAAAATGATATGTATAAACGACTCGCACCACAAAGGATGCATTCTTCTTATCTCCACTCAATCATATTAGGGTGTCAAAATTCAAAACTATTTTAAAGGCGTAAGATTCTTTTTGATATTAAACAATTTCTACTGCCCTTACTACAATGGAAAAATTAATGAGAGGGCCTGGCTCATCAGTGGTGAACCCTCTCAGCGGTAAGGGCAGTAGAAATTGTTTAATATCAAAAAGAATCTTACGCCTTTAAAATAGTTTTGAATTTTGATAACAGATTAGAGTGTCATATTAGGGTGTCAAGATTGTAGAGCTTGAAACTTTTCATGGTGTCTGTTGACAACCATCATGATTGGGTGAAGTAGAATGCGCCTGCCTTTGTCATTAAGACTGGGAGCACTACTCAGTGGCAGGCCGACTTAGCTCCAAAAGAAATGGCCGCATCTGACATGAGGAACATACGCCATGTGCAGCTGCTCCTAACATGGAGTACAAACGCTGCTCATCCTGTATCCCTGGATTAGGAGCCCTTACAGGGTACTATCAGTCGGGCCAGCTGAACCCAGGTTTTTTAGTGAGCTTGTTACTGCTCCCCTCCTCTTTTTACATCCGGGCTTGGGACCGGCAAAGGCGGAGTTGAAGGATGTATTGATGTATTAAAATATCATTATATTTATAATAATTAAGAAGAAAAAAGTCATCTCCTGATCGTGCAACTGAAAATTACTGATGGTTTGTACCTTCTGTTTGAATAAATATTGCTAAACGCTGATTTTTAATTATTCCAGAATTGGTCAAATTATCATTTCTTGATTATTCAAGAAAAGCTAATCACGTATGTATTTCGGGCTGTTGGTCCTTATCTGCATGGTACAAACTGTATCTCAACGCGTACGTGATTAGTTTATTTTTGATTAATCAAGAAATGGTATTTGGAAAATTGGGACTCTCTTTGGAGCTCCTGTTGAATGAGGTGGTGAGAAGCAGAGCTGGAGCTTTTGCGTTGTTCAAATTTTGGAAGACGGCTGAAGAGAAGGTGAGGCTATATACATAATCTAATTGATGTAAATAATTATATGCAAATAATCTTTGTCAGGATTAGAATGACGAATCTTGTATGGGACTTTGATTCCACTAAAAGGCTTGTTGCTGCTGTTGTATATAGTCACAGTGTAGAAAATACTATACTATACCTACTACTTACAGGTTTCTCTCTGTATTCTTAGTTCTCTTCTCTTACTCTGCAAACTGGCGAATCCTATATAGGACGAGAGGTCCTCAATAAAAGCTTTTGATGATGATGTATTTGGAAAATTCTGGAATAATTGATAATCAACGATTAGTTGGTATTGACAGATAGCGCAAGCCATCAGCAACTTTTTGTTGCATGATCAGGAGATGTCTTTTTTATTTTTTTTCATGAATAATATCCACCTGATCCCAGTACAATTTCACTTTTGTGCTATTTTTTACATTTTTGATAATACTTAAGATAAAAGAAATCACCGAACACACAAAGTATATATAACAACAACAACAACAAAAGCCTTTATTGAGGACCTCTCGTCCTATATAGGAGATTCGCCAGTTTACAGAGTAAGAGAAAAGAACTAAGAATACAGAGAGAAACCTATATGTAGTAGGTATAGTATAGTATTTTCTATATATATATATATATATATATATATATATATATATATATATATATATATATATACATTGTGACTATATACTCAAAGTATATATAATATTGTAACATTTAATTTTTTCATCATGTATGCGTGCCTCGACGCGCGTGGGTTGCAAGGTTAAGCACTCTTGTATATTTGTATTTTATTTATGAATCTAAAGATCAAAATCTGAAAGAAA
>CP092864.1:27616325-27702558 GCA_030710605.1 Cordylochernes scorpioides | reverse complement strand
TATTATAAGCATGCATATTATATGCAATATGCATATATTTGCATATTATATTAGAATGGGTTTATACAAAGCACTATATGTATATTGGTAGAGCATATATTTAAATATTGAGAGCCAACCAATTTTTCTAATTCAATATATTTTTTTAATTAATTTTGTTTCTTAACCTTTATACATCAGGGTATTATGTACATATACGATATTTTCTTTTTGACAGTATTTTTTTAGGTCAAAGCATAGTAGAGAGTAAAGTGTGTAATATTTATGTAATAAGTATATTATATATATATATTAAATTATATATATATTTTATTTTATTTCGACTTGGAGCGCTATGTCACCCTAGGGACTCTTGAACTTTAAAGATAAACAAAACATTGAAAGAAAAGAAAGAAAAATATTTGAAATATGTACAAGAATTAGTATACAATTTAGTTAGATGAAAAGAGAAAAATATCAACACAATTTAAATATGTACAAATGGTTGGTATGCAAATTTATCTAAATGAAATCAATTTGTAAAATATTGTGTGTATTCGAAGAAAACAATTTACAGATTGAAGAAAGTTTTTAAGGAATCTTTTAAAATTATATATTTATTAATCTCTATATTATATATATGCAATTAATTTTAATGTACCACATTTCAAATGTTTTTATGCGGTCTGGAAGAATATTAAAAATTGAACCCAAAATTGGTTAAAATATAAAACAAACATGAAATCAAGTTAGAAAAAGTTTAAAATAGGAAAATGATGGCTGGAATACACGCAGAGACAGTTATTCCTTTCCGCCAAGACTGTATATAGTTGTGTGTGATTACCTATCATTTCTACCATTGTTTTTCTGTTTCTGTTTGTCTTTTTCTTTCTTATCTCCACTCAATCATATTAGGGTATCAAGCTTGTAAAGCTTGTGATTTGACAACCATCATGACTGGGTTAGTAGATGCGTCTGCCTTTGTCATTAAGACTGGGAGCACTACTCAGTGGCAGGCCGACTTAGCTTCAAAAGAAATGGCCGCCTCTGACATGAGGAACAGACACCATTTGCAGCCGCTCCTAACATGGAGTACAAACGCTGCTCATCCTGTACCCTGGATTAGGAGCCCTTACAGGGTACTATCAGCCGGGCCAGCTGAGCCCAGGTTTTTTAGTGAGCTTGTTACTGCTCCTCCTCCTCCTTTTTCATCCGGGCTTGGGACCGGCAAAGGCGGAGTTTCTCTGTTTGTGTTTTATTCCTTTTTGGACTCTAGGAATAGTCTATATAAGGCCAAATTTCTTATAAAATGTTTTTTGTTGTTGTGTTTTTGCTCTTTCTCAACTCAATGGTTTCGCAAAGACACACAATATATAGAATATATGGCAGAGCGCCATCTATATATAGTGGAACAGAAATCAACTAAACGTTGATTTAGCCTGTTCCTTGATATTTGGCCAACCCATTTTTTTATAAATCAAGAAAAGCTCATCACGAATGCTTTTCGGGCTCTAAGCCCTCGTTTCTATTGTTTTTCATATATATATAAATAATAAAATATATTATATAGTAAAGCTGGGGTATAACTATCAAAATTAAATTTTTGTTTTCAAAAAAAAATTATTTCACATTATAAATATTCACGTGATAATTTTATTTGTGACCATGGTAGATCTAATTAAGTAATTAGAAAATTTGAAAAAAATAAAATTAAATTAATCAATCAAGTGCTTTGGGAATTTTCCTCTACAGTTCCCGTATATCCATGTATTTTATATCTTAAAATCTATGATATTCAAAATTGCCATATTTTAAACGCTATTTGTAATATACAGAACTGCACACTTACACAGGTAAATGATTTCTCTATATTTTTTACATTAAGAAATTCTATTGATTCAAAATGTGTACATCTAATTGCGTGAATAATTAAATATCTTTTGTGTGTGGTTCTTCAAAAAATGTTATTGTGTATCAAATATAGTTCAGAGAAATTGTCTGAATCCCAATATACATGCTAAAAGGTATACAACTTCCTCAATTTTTGTTCATTAGTGTCGTTTATATAAAAGCATTGATATTTTGTCAAAATCTAGCGATTTAGAATCAACAAACATAAATATTGCAATTATACCGCGAATGTTTCTTTTGAACGAAAAATCTAAATTTATTTTAAGGAGAAATAACGATTATTTCTAACCTTAGACATGAAGTATGATAGGATGAATTTTGAAGAGTAATGATAAACGGAAAAATAGTGTTCAGGGATGGGAATCGAACCCACAGTGTTCCGCTTACCGGGCAGATGCCATGTCCATTAGGCTACCCTGGACATGGCATCTGCCCGGTAAGTGGAACACTGTGGGTTCGATTTCTATCCCTGAACACTTTATTTTTCCGTTTATCATTACTCTTCACAATTCATCCTATCATACTTCATCTCTAAGGTTTAAAATAATCGCTATTTCTCCTTAAAATAAATTTTGATTTTTCGTTCAAAAGAAACATTCGCGGTATAATTGCAATTTTCGTTCTACAATCATAAGCCGCAATATATTGTATTTTAAACATAAATATTACCAGGTAATCTTAAGTTCAATAATAAATAATTATATATATTTATTATAATCTGATAGTGTGGCATATAATAAATATACTCTATATTAGGAAAATCTGCGTGTTCTAGACAAAGAATTTCCACAAAATGTATTGTCTGGATTGATTTTTATTAAAAGGGAGACTCATTTTTTCGTTCATGATTATCATCGCTCCCCATCAACTTTTAATATATGCAAATTAAATTCTTATTACTAATTACCATAACAATGATTGTAACTAGAAGTAGTGTCCAACAATCACTATGGGAAACCACATAAATCGATTTCTACCTTACAAAATACAATCACGAGATATCGATTATCGAAAAAATCATCAATCCAACATTTCAAATAAGTGTTTCCCGGATTTCCAATCTCATTGTATATCTTCTATATTTCGATATATTAACATATATCGTGTGCTATTCTGTCAAATATATTTTATCAAAATATACTTTTGCAATATCGTGATGATAAAGGCTTCCTGGCCGACATTAATAGTTCTTAAAATTAAACAAACTTTGACCAGTAAATTTTTTTATTATCTCGACGTTTCGACAAAAATATTATGTTTTCGTCAGGAACAAAAATCAAAGCATTTGACTAGGCGTTAAAAATGTTCAAGGCCTTGCCAAATGCTTTGATTTTTATTTCTTCCTGACAAGGACAAGAGATTTTTGTCGAAACGTTGAGATAATAAAAAGATTTACTGGCTAAAGTTTGTTTAATTTTAAGAACTTTTGCAATAGATGTGAGTCTCTTGTATATGAAGTAATTCAACAGGTTTTGGAGATTAGATTCTCTTCATTTTTATTGCAATCTCAAGATTTTAGGCATTTACCTCCCTTTTACATGAGTACAGAAATGAACGATTTTATACTCCTGTAGAAGGGTGGTAATGCCTAAAAGCTTGAGATTGTAATAAAGATGAGAAGAAACTCATCACCAGAAACCTGTTGAATCATTTCCTCAACTCACGTATGTAGAGACGATAATCAATGATGGAGAACCCTTTAAAATATCTTTACAATGTCTTGTGAGAATAATTTTGTCGTTTAAATTGCTATATGAAAGGTAGTGACAATATATAAAATGGAAAATAAAAAATCCATATTACACACACAGCTTTATTAAGATCATCTGTCTTATACAGATTAACTGCAGGAAGGAAGCATAGATGAAGATCCTATACTCCAGGTAGCACAGAACCCAACAACAGTCTCCAAGCCCTACATTATTGTTATTTTTTTCATTGTTACGATGACTCACTGATGCCTTATTCAAGGTAAATAATAACTTTTTTTTGCTTATCCCTAGTACACGTGGTACAGGCCATGATAACCATGGTGGGTTGAAGAAGTCGACTGCTATTACTGTAAGTGCACTACATGTTTACACATGTGAAAAGAAGTTCGACTTTTCACTTACAAATGTGCCAGAGCTCCGTTTGGTTACTTTCACTCGCTAGTAGGGTTAGACTTTTGTAAGAATCGGGGGACATTGGAGCATTTTTTAAATCAGAAAAAAAAGTGCCCAATTCGGGAATCGAACCCGGATCGTAGCGGTCGAAAACCAAAGGTTTAGACCATCCTTCCACCGACTTCCAATGATGACTATGATATATGTAAGTGTAATCAGGGGATCCAGCAATCAGAATTCATTCACCATGGTTGGTTAAAATTAAAAGAATATTTATTTAACACAAGTAAATTATATTATTTTTTACAGCCATGCAAAACTCTATAGCAAGCTAGAACATAATAAATATCACTTCTATTCAAAGCATTTTTACTGTTTTTTATTTACAAATTTAGAAAATAGTAATATAATTTAGATTATAATAATTATAAAAGTTATTTCTAGCTGCTACAATGTGCTAAGGTGATTTATAGAAATTGGAAAACAAGTAGAGCGTGAATTCTACTTCACCCAGTCATGATGAAGATAAGAAAGAAGAAGACTCTATCATGTTAGCTTAGATTTTCTAACGAAGTTCAACTTTCCTCTGAATTTTTACCACGTTTGAGTCAAAATCCTATCTGAAAAAGCTAAATAAATTTTGATTTATAATTTTATATCAAGTTTTATTCATTAAGGAAATAATAAGAATAAATTTGAGGGAGGCCGTATACTCTTTGCATATTCCTAATAAGCGGGAGTAGACAGAGATTTCGGTATATATGCAACTTGAAGATATGCAAAATAATTTCAAAAACGAGAACAACTTCTAATTATAAATACTAGACCATATTCCTTTATAGAAGCTTCCAGCTTTAACATCTCATGTTTGACATTATCAGACTTTTCTGCGCGTGACAATCTCAGTGATTTAATATTCCCTGATTTTCAATGCGTGCGTGCATGATTCTTTTTTCTAAAGAAGAGTTTTCAAGAATAAATTTGCATACTTTGATTTTGAACTGACAATGTATGCAGTACTGGTTTATACAAAGAAAATGCATTGCTTACAAGTTACACACAAGTTTTCTCATATTTATAACTATATTATGATGCATTAACGTGCAATCTGTTATGAAAACTCGAAACTATAATAGTTTCGAATATTTTATAACTAATTGGTGTTTTTAGATTATTGTTAGAATGGCGATTAATCATCGTGGGTATATCGTTGCAAACTGGCAATGAGAGAAGAGAATCTGTATAAGATTGGCGTTTTAATAAAGGCTTTGTGTGTGTGATTATTGCTAGAGAAAAAATGAGAATTTTAGATATGTATACAGAGAGAGAAATAGAAAGTTTTCAAAATCGTTATTTAAACTTTAAGATATAATTAATATAGCCTCTCTATCTTTCTCTGAAGATCTCTCAATAATTGTATTAAACCATCTATATTGCATATAGGGAATTTATCGTCCACATATACACCATCAGTATATACAATAAAAAATATATAATAGCATTCTGTATTTAACCTTATATAATCTTACTAGCGGATGTGTACCCGGCTTCGCCCGGGTTTTATCCGAGTGAAAGTTTGCCTAACGAATATTATATATTATGAAGTATAATAAACAATGTTAAAGATCAGTTTTAATTATTAATCAAGATTGTGTGTGAATATGTGAGAAAGATGTAATATCGTTGTTGTTTTCTTGGCCGACTGTTTTACATATGGTGTTATCTTAAAATTGCTTGTTTTGAATTTTTTTTAGATTGAGTTGAATGAATTGCTGAATTTTTTTTTTTTTTGTATTTATATATAAATAAAATTAACTCTGATTTTTTTTGTATTTAATCGATAACAGCGAAGTTACGCATGTTAAAGTTGAGAAAAATATTTTGATGTTAAGCAAAACCTGCTCCATCTCGTTTTACATAAATGTTGAAAATTTGGTCGAAATTGATGCATTGCAACGAAAGTTTTTAGCGAACACCACTTATGAAATTTCCATTTTATTAATATAAATATGGATTTTGTAATAAATCAGTTTCAATCTCAATCTCTATTTTTGCAAGTAAAAAGCAATTGGAGCAATTCTTTATTAGAAAAAAATTGCCCTAATGGGGGATTCGATCCTGGGAAGTGACTGTAGAAAACTGCGGTATGTACCACTCGTCCACCAAAACCATAAAACAGTTTAAGCATTAATATACTTTATAAAATAAACGAAGCTTCCAGGGTTCTGTTTTCACACAGATATAATGTAGTATATTTTTCTCTTTATATATAATAAGTATTTAAAATATGTATATAATAATGTGTATATAAAAATATTATTTATTATTAAGTTGTTAACGTGATAATCCTGTTGAAGGACTGACAAGTCCAAAAGCTTGAAAATAAAAAGTTGCACAAGAAACTTAACCCTCTGGAAGCTTAATTTATTTTATAATATTATAAATCAGGGAAGAACGTTTATTAATATACTTTAAAGGGAAAGACTCTTCTAGTAAGGTATATCAATTAGGGAGGATCAGAAGATGAGTTTCTTTTATTGATTGAATGCTACGAGCTTTCGGACAAAAGCCCTTCGACAGGCAAAAAATATATAACTATACAAAGAAAATTGCCTGTCGAAGGGCTTTTGTCCGAAAGCTCGTAGCATTCAATCAATAAAGGAAACTCATCTTCTGATCCTCCCTAATTGATATAATATACTTTAATTATAGTATTATGTGTTTTACAATATTGTGTTGATTGTATTCATTTCCATTTCCATTATAACAATTTCCATTGTTATAATTGTTTATCCCCCCATTTTCACCGTTGTAAAGGGACACTAACGATTTTTTGTCCGTTGTTTTCATTTATGTTTCTATTAGAAAAAATATATATATATATATATATAGCTACATCAACCTCAATAATTTATTAATTTCTCGTCGTTTCATTGGCTCATTGTCACTGTCAGGGTATGTGACAGCGAATCACTGAAACATTAGGAATTAAATAAATTATTGAGGTTGATGTAGCTATATATTTTTCCAAATCAAGTTCCAACCAACAAACTATTTCCAAAATATTTCTATTATTAACTGTTGCTTAAGTTTAATAATCAATCATATCAATCAACACACAATTTCAAATTTTATATTCGAAGTTCAATATTTCTATTGCAATAAAATTAACTATTTATAAAATTATTTTAATTAATACTTTCAGATATATACAAAGTTGTATCTACTATATATTTTTCAACATTTATTTTTTTTATTAATTTTGTCTAAAAACGCATGTATTGAAGAAAGGAATATTCTAGAAAAATTAAAATCGATGCGCTCTTTGAGATTTTTTCTTCAGCCTGCGCTAAGTGCAATCCATCAAAATTTTCGCATCCTAAATATATTCGTGTCATATATATCAGAATATTTTAGCCAAATATGTTAGCCCTCTTTGCATATTGTTACATAGTTAAGTATATTACATATTATATTACTTAAATTTTATTAAAATATTCGCGTTTGGAAAGCCGCAATTCAATTATTATATATAGTCGTGATCTCATTTAGATTAAATAATGCTACTTAACCAAACTAATTTATAATTTAATAATCATCATAATGAGAATCATATTAATAATCAAATTACGTTTTTTGAGCGGGTTTTATAAAAAGTATAATATATATTATACTAGTATATAATAGATGGCGTCTAGTTTTGACGTTCATTTAGACTGGAGAGGTGAACTTTGTCTTCATATATTTATATATATAACCTAAATTTAATAATAATCAATAAAGAATCCAGAGCTAAGTTTCTTCTTTGACATTTGTTACAATTAATTTTTTAGCAATGTGTTTCTTTTTTACGTGTATCGTGTATCACCAAATGTAAGGTCTGTTGAGAAACTACTTGATAATATACGTGAGAAAAAGAAACACATTGCCAAAAGGTAATAGATACAAATTTTAAAGATAGATGGCAAATAAAATTTATAAGTTTCTTATTCCTCTATCTTTGGGGTAACATGCCTTTCAATAGAAGAATCTAGAAGTTATGCTAGTAGTTGCTCCTGTTGAAGGGCATATTAGCCCGAAAGCTGGAGAAATGATATATAAGAAACTTAGCCCTGGTTTGAGTCAAAAGGCGATCCATCAAATAAGTTTATAAAAAAGGACGTACCTGGATCTGTAAAGAAAATTATTCACAGATACAGGGACGTCCTTTTATATAAACTTAGCCCTGAATATTTAATTGATTTTATTAAATTATAAGTCAGGGTAAAAGAATGTTATATATAACATAAAGTTACGGGAGGAGTTGTAATCTTGCCTGATAATTCGGCCCTTGTCATTGCACCAGCTTGACCATCTGTTTGGTTAATTCGACCGATGTCACAACCCCTCTTGTAGGATGTTATAAAATCGAAGCCGCCCCTATACTGATGAGGGCCAAAGCCAGAAACCATTGTATACAGGTTGGTTTTTTGTCTGAATTTGCCAAAACTGGTGTTGTGGTTCATTCTTTATCATCACTATTTAAGTTCTTTACGTGATGAACAAGTTTATGGTTCTGATGCATAATTAAAGGGAAAAGTACCTCTTATGGTACAAATATATATATTTCTGCATATTATACAATATAGCATCCATTTCCTTGTAAGTTCTTCTACTTCCCACAAAAGAGCAATAGAAAGAAATATTTTTTGCGTCAAAATTGGGTATACTTCTACCATTTTCTGAATTTAGCCGAAATTAGGTTTATATATTGATTATAAATTTTTATTCCGGAAAGATATTGATTAATGAAAATAATGTTCACTTCTCCCGTCAAAATAAATGTTAAAACTAAGCGCCATTAATTGGCCTAGCCACTCTGAGAGGTAAACATCTATTTTGCAAATTCTAATGATTTCATGAATCCCTCGTGAAACTTATTAAATAAAGGCCATCCATAAACTGATGAAGGTCATTATCCCGAAACATATCTCCAGTTAGGCCCTCTGAGTTTGCAAAATCTGGTGTTGTGGCTTTGTCACTGACCAGAATCCGCTAGATTACGGTCAATAGGTAGATCTTAGTTTTATCGTTATTTTGAAAGGAGAGGTGACTGTTCTTTATATATATTTTTTTATCATCTATATTTTTAAAATCTAAATAAAAATAATAGTTATATATACAGAAAAAGTATTTATAAAATTTCAGGAGAAAACGCTGTTATTAATTATATTAAAAAGAAAAGCTTTCGTTGTATTTACACTCATGGACAAAAGTTAAGAAAGTTTTTGTCGCCGTTGTCAGTTTTATTAAGGAGACAGAAGCAATTTTATTCACACTTAGTTATCACGTGTGTCTTCAATAAAGGTCACTGTGTATCAAATATCTTTCAGAGTTATTGTCTCAATCCCAATATACATGCTAAAAGGTACAACTTCTTTAAGTTATGTCAATGAGTGCAAGTTAAATTTAATAAATTGATATTTGACTGAGAACCAAATCATTATTATTAACCTAATTATCTAGATATTATTAACTATCTTATCTAGTTAAGTAACTATAAGTTTGGGAGAGAAAACTTTCTAATTATTTTTTAATTAAAACGTTCATTTGAAATACAACGTTAATTTTACAGCGTTCCAAATGCCTGGAAACACTGAAATAATCTTTTTCACAGATGTCATCTCTCACAGAGAGACAGATGCTAATTAAAATCTCTAGCGACTAACAAATTGTCTAACCACATTATTTTTTTTTAGAATGCTTCAATTATTTTAATGAAATTCATTAAGAGGAAACAATTCATGGTTTTAATTAAAGAGAATCAATGGAAATTAAAGCAATTTGGAAACACACATTTTTGGTAAATTAACTTTTTGTTTGAATCTGTGCACATATTTTAAACTTTTTTACTTGTTAGAGAAATTTCTTTTTTGAAGTTTTTTTATGTTTATATCTTTTTTTAACATATTTAGATTAGAAAAAAATGCATCTCTTCATCATGCAACTAAATGTTGTTCTGTTGGAATAAATGTCAAGTATTCGTTGATTTTTAGTTGATATTTATTTCGCCTTTGCCGATCCCAAGCCCGGATAAAAAGAAGGAGGGGGAGCAGTAATAAGCTCGCTAAAAAACCTGGGCTCAGCTAGCCCGGCTGATAGTACCCTGTAAGGGCTCCTATTCCAGGGATACAGGATGAGTCTGTACTTCATGTTTGGAGCAGCTGCATATGACGTCTATTCCTTATGTCAGAGGCGGCCATTTCATATTCTAGCTAAGTCAGCCTGCAACTGAGTAATGCTCCCAGTCTTAATGACAAAAGCCGACACATTCTACTTAATCGAGTCATGATGTTGTCAAACAGACACCATCAAGGGTCACAACTTGATATCGTAATATGATTGAGTGGAGATAAGAAAGAAGAAGAAAAAGAAGATGTTAGGAGCAGCTGCACATGGCGTCTGTTCTCTATGTCAGAGACGGCCATTTCATATTTGAGATAAGTCAGTGGCCTGCAACTGAGTAGTGCTCCCAGTCTTAATGACAAAAGCCGACGCATTCTACTTCACCCAATAATTATGGATGTCAAATATTCTTTGATGAGATATACTCATCATCATCAGACACCATATCAAGCTTCACAAACTTCATACCCTAATATGATTGTTGAGCGGAGATAAGAAAGAAGAAGAAGATATAACCATATAAGAATTGAATAAATCGGAGGTATCACAAATCAAACATTTTACTAACAGGTCTCCATGAGAACAATATTACTTAAAATAATTATGAAATAGAATCCCAACAATCTTGTAATTACTTTAAATCCTTGAGTTAAATATATAGAGAGTGTCTGTTCTGGTCGAGAATGTCGATAAACAGAAATTTTAATAAACTTTATTGGTTTATTCCAGTTTTCAGAATTAGCATTTAAAATTAGTTTTATATTTATTTTTGTTTATAATTTCTCATTATATATATGTATATCATAATTTATTTCAAAGATCATAGTCTTTTGTGAGGTAAATCTCGTGCATTAGATGTTGTACAAAAATTTTAAATATCGCGTGAGAACGCCCTTGGAACTTTAGAAAGATTTTTAACGCCTTGCTAAATGTTTAATTTTTGTTTGCTCCTGACGAGGACAAAAGATTTTTGTCGAAACGTCGAGGTAATAAAAAGATTTACTGGCCGAAGTATCTTTATTTTCAAGAAATTAAAATTAATTGTTATGCATCCCATTTTGGTAAGATAGATTTAAAAACCCTTTTAAAACAGATATATGCAAAGTATACACTATATTATCGAAAGTTAAAAACAGAGAAACAACACAACAGTGTTTTCAAACTATATTGAGAAATTATATATTACACAAAGTAATCATTTACTTATAATATATAGCAGTGTCTCTAAAAGGTACTTTACAATTTCAAGGTGCGTTAACACGAGTTATAAAATTTATTTACATTAATTAATTGTAGTCAACGCATTGCTGCAGTGCTAAGAGTTTTATTCTGTGTATTTGCATGTGAGAAAAGGTACATTGTAGGAATTGGTTTATTGGAACTAGATCTGACCAGAGAAACTTCAGAACACAAAGGACTACCCTCTATAGATTTTTAATAAGAAACTATTATAAAAAAAACTTTATGGCGAGACACTGTGTAGGAATTGAGCATAGTGATTATCTGTAACTGGGGTTTAAAGAATAGTTTGGGATACCATGTATATAACCGATGAACTACTCATAATTTGCGTAAAGATAGAGGTTGCCTGGTCAGCATTCATATTTCTTGAAAATAAAGATACTTCGGCCAGTAAATCTTTTTATTACCTCAACGTTTCGAAAAATTTAGTTTGTCCTCGGTAGGAGCAAACAAAATTAAAACATTTGGGGGGCAAGGCGTTAAAAATTATTCAAAGTTTCCAAGGGCGTTCTCACGCGATATTTCAATATATTTTGAATAATTTGATTAAGCTAGAAATCAACCAGACGACGTTTAACCAGGCGCTAATAATAGAAGTGGAAATAACTCAATGAAATTTTTAATGAATAAATAAATGTATTTTTCAAATTATTCTCTTACGCTGAAAAGTGCCGCATGCTAATATTTAGCGAATATTAAGACAAAAAACACGTGCGTGCATTTTTCACTAGAAATATTTTTACCTTTTCATATAAAATATTATTCTTTTTTCCGTCATTTTATATTTACAGGTGCCAAATAATTCTGAATAACTAAATATTCGTTTCTGAGTACAAATTTATAGCATGGTAAGAAAAACATTGGCAAAGCTTAAAAAGGAATTCGGCAAAACATCCCTAAAATAACAGCTGAATGGTATAGCCACCGCTTTCGTAGAAAGGTCCTCTGGGAACTGAACCATTGTCTGAGAAAGCCTACTTTTACCAAACGATAATTAGATAGCCCCAAATGTAATTGTTTTAATCGCGCTGTTTATTCCCACAATCGGGTTGACCTGCTATGGACTGGGGGACAGGTCAGAATAAAATCAATGTTCTTTCCCTGACTTATAATTTAATGAAATCAATAAATTATATATTTATTTTTTTATGAAAAAGTCATCTCCTTATCGTGCAACTGAAAGTCGGAATGAATATTAAAAATATAAAAAATATCAAAGCAAATATCAAGAATAGTTTATATTTATTCCGATAGATGGCGCAAGCCATCAGCAACTTTCAGTTGCACGATAAGGAGATGCCTTTTTCATAATTTATGCACCTTATCCCAGTACAATATCACATTTGTACTATTTTTTCACATATAAGTTTCTTGTATAATTTTATTTCTCTAGATTTTGGCCTAACATGCCATTCAACAGGAGCAACAGGAATATAACTTCTAGGTTGACTATACACGCCGAAAATTAAATATTTATTTATATATGGTAAAATTTATTTATTTACATATTTTAAATTAAAAATAAAGAAGGCATCTCCTGACCACGAGCACATGGGCTTTTTAGATGGCAGAGCGCCATCTAGTGGAGCAAAAATAAACTAAACGTTTATTTAGCTTGCTCCGATATATTTGGCCAACCCAATTTCTTGATAAATCAAGAAAAGCCATCCACGAACGCGTTTCGCGCTGTTGGCGCTCGTCAGCGTGGAGAAGGCTGTAACCATTGCGACCAAAAAGATTTTTTGGTCCCAATGGCTTCCTGAAAAATCAAAAAAATGGGTATTTAAGGCCAAACATGTGCTCATGGTCAGGAGATGCCTTCTTTATTTTTAATATCAACACCTGACCCACTTATCTTTAATTTTTTCTATTGTTTTTCCATATTTTAAATTGTATATATAACTCTATTACATTGAAATTTCTATTCATGATAAAATTGTAAAAAAGTTTTTAAATTACAAAATATTTTCTTACTATGAGTTTCTTTTGTAGAAAATAATCAATGTTTTATTAAGCCCGTTGAAGAGCGATTATCACTTGAAAGCTAGTGTTTTGTAATGAAAAGAAACTCATTGTGAGAAAATATTTTGTAAATTAAAAACCTTTTTACAACTTTATCATGAATAGGAATTTTAATGCAATTTTAAAACATTGAAATTTGCTTGTTTACATTTTTTTTTACTTATGACAATATATGATGAGAAGTTTCACAAATATATATAACGAACGTCATACAGGGTCCATTATGAAAGTAATGAGCATAATGTTATTGTGACGCGACGATAGATGGCAGCACGGTAAAACTGTGGGAAATGTGGTGGAGGGATATGCCCTTTCAATCCATCCGGTCGTCAGTTGAATTCGAGCAGTGTGAGGGGAGATACATGCCTCCGCTTGAAGTGTGTTTTCAACTTTTGTAACATAGCGCGATGGAGCGTTCGCTTTAACAACGATACACCATAAAGTTTTGCGTGAGGCTTGGAAAATATGCAAGCGAAACATTCCAGATGCTGCAAAAAGCCTTCAAGGACGATTGCATTTCAAGATCACAGTCTGGGAAGTGGCACAAGGCGTTCAAGGAGGGCCGGGAGGAGGTCGCCGACGAACCCTGTTCAGGACGCCCAACAACGGCCAGAACTGACGAAAACGTGGATCGTGTGTTCGAAGTTTTGCGTACCGACCGTCGATTAAGCATCCAGAAAATTGCTGACACATTACACATGTCCATATTTGTGGTACATGGGATAGTGACCGAAGATCTGCAAATGCGTAAGGTCTGTGCGAAGCTTGTGCCGAAAGTGTTGACGCAAGACCAGAAAGAACTTGGAGTTTTGCGATGTCAAGAATTGTTGGATTTGATTCAAATTCAACCGGACTTTCTGAACTCTGTAGTAACCGGAGACGAATCCTGGATGTTTGAATACGACCCAGAGTCGAAAAGGCAGAGCTGTGCATGGCACACAAAATCATCCCCACGCCCCAAGAAAGCGCGAATGAGCAAGTCGCGCATCAAAACGATGATCATTGTCTTCTTTGACATCCGAGGAATAGTCCATTGTGAGTTTGTACCGCAGGGACAAACTGTAAACTCAGTCTTTTACCTGGAGGTGCTCAGGAGATTGAAACGCTGGATCGCACGCGTGAGGACTGGCATTAAAGACACGGTCAAGCTCCACCATGACAATGCCACCAGCCACACACCCTTCATCATTAGCAACTTCCTGGCCCGGAGCAACACCTCGGTGATCCCTCACCCCCCTTACAGTCCCGACTTAGCTCCATGTGACTTCTTTTTGTTTCCGCGACTCAAGAGAGAGATGAAAGGAAAACATTGGGAAACCGTGGAAAACATCCAACACCATGTTACAACGTTCCTGAGAAGCATTCCTGTCGAGGAGTTTCAGGGTGCCTTTCAGGCGTGGCAAACGCGTCTCCGCAAGTGTATTGATGCAGGATGAATGTATTTTGAAGAATATTGAACATTTGCACAAATTACGATCAATAAATGTATTTTGCCAGTAAATGCTCATTTCTTTCATAATGGACCCTGTATCAAGCTAAAGGGCATGTTAGCCCGAAAAGGCTAGAGAAATAAAATTGTACAAGAAACGTAGCCCTGGATATTTTATTGATTTTATTAGAAGAATAAAGTAAATTTATTACATATATGACCTATAGGTGTGTCCACGATACACAAGAAATATTGAAGTAAATTCTAATCAGCTAATCCTTATTGGTGCCACGGTAAAAAGGAATGGATAAGGTAAAGAAATCCCA
This sequence comes from Cordylochernes scorpioides, assembly GCA_030710605.1. NCBI lineage: Eukaryota > Metazoa > Arthropoda > Arachnida > Pseudoscorpiones > Chernetidae > Cordylochernes > Cordylochernes scorpioides. Next base: position 27,687,379 of record CP092864.1, on the reverse strand, counting down.
ACAAAGATTATCTCTGACTGGTTATAATAACCAAGTTAGATATATATTTATACTACTCAACAAACATGTTATTAAAATCAAAAAAGGCATAACCTGACCACGTTCACATGAATCTTTTGATGGCAGAGCGCCATCTGTTATTGTACTTTGAAATTGTAAAGTACATTTGGTTGGGGGGGGGATGCTGATATATATCTTCTATATATATAAAAATGAATGTTTGTATGTTTGTTTGTATGTCCGGTATACAAATTCGCAGTAGTTCACTAATTCAAACCAAAATTTCCATACATAGGTAAAATAATACGGGGAAGACGATAGGCTATTTTAAAAATATATAAATCAATTATTAAAACTATATATTTTTAGTCAGAAAATGATAATGACGATATTGCTGTATCATGTTTGATTATCAGATACAAAATTATATCGGGAAAAATTCCAAAAAGCAGAGACCACTGGTGAAACCAGTTCATTATTTTGTACGCAGTAACAAAATTCTAACAGAAAAACATTCATTCGAGCAGAAAACAAAAACCAGATCATCTTTCTATAAAAATATCGCTTCTCAGACACAAAGTTTGGAGCGGGACGTTTCACAAGAGTGACATCCACGGCGCCAATATATAATTGTAACGAATAGTATTTGGAAATCAAAATAATATAATTTTCAAATATCGTTGTGAAAATTTACATATTTGTTTTTATATTTTAAAACCACACAAAGTTTGGAGCGGGACGTTTCACAAAAGTGACATCCACGGTACCAATTTATAATTCTAACGAATAGTATTTGAATAAAAACATTTAATCGGGTAAAACCCGTTGCCCGGGTCATTCGGCTAGTATATATATATATATATATATATATTATAAATTAATGATTACTCTGTGTAATATCTATTTTATCAATAGTTTGAGAAAGAAAACACTGTTATGTTGTTGTCTGTTGAACTTTTCATGATATGTTTTAATATATTGTCACGTGAAAAATTAGGGAAGACCAACTTCGGGATGAGACAACAATTTATTTCAGACAAGAACAAACAATGAGTGATAAACAAAATATAAGTAAAGAGGAAAGTTTACAGAGTAGCAAAGTATAAACATCAAAAATGATACTCTGTTCATAAATAACACATACTTTGCGACAATATATATATATATATATATATATATATTACCAAAGTTGTTTCATTTATTTATTATTTGGACAAGCTCATGACGTGTCAAAACCGATTTAAATGTTTGGTTCCGTTGTTAAACCTTGCTGTTAAACATTTTAAGTATTTATTGATACATTCATAATATTCACCTCAAAAATAATAATATAAACTTATCTTACTTATTATATTTCTCTTTTTTTTCTAAATTATATATATAAATTATATTATATATAAAACAAACCTCATATGTTTAAACTAAACAACAAATTTTATAAATTTTGAAATTCTCTTAACGGTATTATTCGATACAGAATTAGTTTGCTGTTCAGACTCAATGTTAAATTCAAAATCTGTATTTCTTAATTTAATATATTTTACTTTTCTCTATTTTTCCAAAATATGTTTTACTATTAATATATATATATATATTAAAAAACGAAATAAAAAAATAAAAGATAAAAAGATCAGGTGTTGAAATCAATATAAAAAATGGCATATCCTGACCAAGAGCACATGTGCTTTACAGAAGGCAGAGCGCCATCTGGTGGAACAGAAATCAACTAAACATTGATTTAGCCTGTTCCCTGATATTTGGCCAACCCAATTTCTTGATAAATCAAGAAAAGCCATCCACGAACGCGTTTCGCGCTTTTTGGCGCTCGTCAGCGTGGACTAGGCTGAACCATTGCGACCAAGAAAGAATTTTTGATCCCAATGGCTTCCTGAAAAACCAAGAAATGGGTATTTAAGGCCAAACTTGCGTAAATACGCTTAGCACATTAAAAAACGAAATAAAAAAATAAAAGATAAAAAGATCAGGTGTTGAAATCAATATAAAAAATGGCATATCCTGACCAAGAGCACATGTGCTTTACAGAAGGCAGAGCGCCATCTGGTGGAACAGAAATCAACTAAACATTGATTTAGCCTGTTCCCTGATATTTGGCCAACCCAATTTCTTGATAAATCAAGAAAAGCCATCCACGAACGCGTTTCGCGCTTTTTGGCGCTCGTCAGCGTGGACTAGGCTGAACCATTGCGACCAAGAAAGAATTTTTGATCCCAATGGCTTCCTGAAAAACCAAGAAATGGGTATTTAAGGCCAAACTTGCGTAAATACGCTTAGCACATTAAAAAACGAAATAAAAAAATAAAAGATAAAAAGATCAGGTGTTGAAATCAATATAAAAAATGGCATATCCTGACCAAGAGCACATGTGCTTTACAGAAGGCAGAGCGCCATCTGGTGGAACAGAAATCAACTAAACATTGATTTAGCCTGTTCCCTGATATTTGGCCAACCCAATTTCTTGATAAATCAAGAAAAGCCATCCACGAACGCGTTTCGCGCTTTTTGGCGCTCGTCAGCGTGGACTAGGCTGAACCATTGCGACCAAGAAAGAATTTTTGATCCCAATGGCTTCCTGAAAAACCAAGAAATGGGTATTTAAGGCCAAACTTGCGTAAATACGCTTAGCACATTAAAAAACGAAATAAAAAAATAAAAGATAAAAAGATCAGGTGTTGAAATCAATATAAAAAATGGCATATCCTGACCAAGAGCACATGTGCTTTACAGAAGGCAGAGCGCCATCTGGTGGAACAGAAATCAACTAAACATTGATTTAGCCTGTTCCCTGATATTTGGCCAACCCAATTTCTTGATAAATCAAGAAAAGCCATCCACGAACGCGTTTCGCGCTTTTTGGCGCTCGTCAGCGTGGACTAGGCTGAACCATTGCGACCAAGAAAGAATTTTTGATCCCAATGGCTTCCTGAAAAACCAAGAAATGGGTATTTAAGGGAAATATCAGGGAACAGGCTAAATCAATGTTTAGTTGATTTCTGTTCCACCAGATGGCGCTCTGCCTTCTGTAAAGCACATGTGCTCTTGGTCAGGATATGCCATTTTTTATATTGATTTCAACACCTGATCTTTTTATCTTTTATTTTTTTATTTCGTTTTTTAATGTGCTAAGCGTATTTACGCAAGTTTGGCCTTAAATACCCATTTCTTGGTTTTTCAGGAAGCCATTGGGATCAAAAATTCTTTCTTGGTCGCAATGGTTCAGCCTAGTCCACGCTGACGAGCGCCAAAAAGCGCGAAACGCGTTCGTGGATGGCTTTTCTTGATTTATCAAGAAATTGGGTTGGCCAAATATCAGGGAACAGGCTAAATCAATGTTTAGTTGATTTCTGTTCCACCAGATGGCGCTCTGCCTTCTGTAAAGCACATGTGCTCTTGGTCAGGATATGCCATTTTTTATATTGATTTCAACACCTGATCTTTTTATCTTTTATTTTTTTATTTCGTTTTTTAATGTGCTAAGCGTATTTACGCAAGTTTGGCCTTAAATACCCATTTCTTGGTTTTTCAGGAAGCCATTGGGATCAAAAATTCTTTCTTGGTCGCAATGGTTCAGCCTAGTCCACGCTGACGAGCGCCAAAAAGCGCGAAACGCGTTCGTGGATGGCTTTTCTTGATTTATCAAGAAATTGGGTTGGCCAAATATCAGGGAACAGGCTAAATCAATGTTTAGTTGATTTCTGTTCCACCAGATGGCGCTCTGCCTTCTGTAAAGCACATGTGCTCTTGGTCAGGATATGCCATTTTTTATATTGATTTCAACACCTGATCTTTTTATCTTTTATTTTTTTATTTCGTTTTTTAATGTGCTAAGCGTATTTACGCAAGTTTGGCCTTAAATACCCATTTCTTGGTTTTTCAGGAAGCCATTGGGATCAAAAATTCTTTCTTGGTCGCAATGGTTCAGCCTAGTCCACGCTGACGAGCGCCAAAAAGCGCGAAACGCGTTCGTGGATGGCTTTTCTTGATTTATCAAGAAATTGGGTTGGCCAAATATCAGGGAACAGGCTAAATCAATGTTTAGTTGATTTCTGTTCCACCAGATGGCGCTCTGCCTTCTGTAAAGCACATGTGCTCTTGGTCAGGATATGCCATTTTTTATATTTATATATATATATGTTACAAAAAGATTTTCTTGTTGATTTTAGAGGATTATATATAGATTTATTGATCATTTGCTTGATCCCAGAATCCATCAGCATGTGACACTGCATTCGTGGCAATAATACTAAAAAACAGCTTAGATCAATATTGCTTTAATTTGCTTATTAAAAATATTAAAACATAAATTTAGAAAGTACTGCCTGACTTAAGGCGAGTATAATAAGGAAAACAAAAGATTATTTACATAATGTACAAAAGGTTTGAGTCGGCCATCGAGAAACAACAACAATCGCTTTTATATAGGTGTTGTGTCTCTACTCTACACCAGGTTACCGAGATCCACTAGGTCTGAGATAAAATCTTTATTCGCTCATAACACTAATCTGACTGACTATTTACAATTTAATGATACATATATATATACATAAAAATAATTAACATAATAACAACAAACAAACACTATGCAAAACCTTATTTGCATATCTCGACAATTTATCTAAAACATAACTATTGTTATGCAAAACACCACAATAGGGAAAGTCCCGACATCTGGTGGTAGATATAAACAGAATATTTGAATCTATGAAATATATATATTTTTTTAATAAAATAATATTTTTATATAACATATATATAACCTGGTTATAATCATATGATACTGAGTTAGTTTTATATAGTGAATCTAATGCCATAGACATATGTCTAATTTGGAAATAAGAAATAGACAATGCTACTGTAAATTCTTCCAAAGCCTGCCTGGGAAACAATGGATTTTCAGTAATCCTTCCATCAGCTTTAATCACCATCGGCTGCTGGCCAAAGAAAGACCTTAATCCCACAGTGAGGAACTTAAAACAATTTACGTACCTTGTTAATTACGCCTCAGAGATTTACAAAGTTGGACCTTAATGTTGTTTTGTTTGTGTGCTTGGAATTTTAACAATATTGTTGTTTATCTACTCCTATCATTAAATGTTTGAGAGAAAACTTTTCTTTGAATTATTCACACATCTTATTTCCAGAAATAAAGTATATATAAATATTATATAATCTAAAAACTCAAATATATCTATATTTAAAAATATTTATATTTTTATTCATTGATATTTCTACTTTGGTTATCATCGTTTTGAGAATGACTTTCAGTTTTGTTGTAAATATGCGTAATTAACATATCTATCTTTTTGAATCACTAATATAGGATTAACTTTATAAATTCTATATATTGTGTAAATAACTAATGTGTAATATTTGCTCAAGTAATTGAAAATAAAAGCTGCTTGATGGTAAATAATTATATTTTCCTTATCACGACTGCACCTTCAACCCTTTATCTTATCGATCCTTTATCTTATCAACCCTTTATCTAACAATAAAAACAAATTATTCATAACATATATATATATAGGGGAGGGGACTCTAAGCGATCAATTTTAGTTGAAAATATTTCAAAGAAGAATATATATTCAGCAGAAAATTATATATATATATATATATGTCATAATATATACTCTTCCAGGAATAATAAAGCAAACCTAGAGCCAGCCCAGAGAGAGACGGGATGTAAAGTCCGGTCACTTGAGACAGCAGCGACATTCCAAGGGGCGGCAAATCGGGCCCGTCCGTTAACACCTTAGGACTTTTAAGACAGTTGGGAATTGTGTGCGACACGAACGGCCGCCCGGCTTTGCCGGGCCCGTCTCTCCTTCTCTCTCTGGTTGCCTGGGTTCCTCTACCAACTTGTGGTGTTATTATTTCTCTTTCCCCACCTTATTATATTGCCACATAAATACATAACACAACATAAAGCTGCATGAGGATGATATTCATGTATTTTTTATATATTTTTATAATAATTAAAATAACTAAAGATATTTGAAATATTAGTCATCAAAAAGAGTAAAAACACATGTATTTATTTTAAAACGATATCGTTTTCTAAAAAAATACATTAAAGCTATATTTCCATATAATAATTTCAATATTCAATCTACTTCTATTTAATTCAAAATTTCATTAAATTATCATTGAAAATTGAACTACATTTCTTCCTTTTTCACAAAACATATACCAATTTCTATAATATCTAAATTTATAAAAAATATTACCGATAAAGAGTAATTTTGAAAATGAAATTAGGAAAGCTACCTAGTATTTATGTTTTTGTGTTAAATTTATAATATTCAATTCTCTAAATTCTACAACGCTAACAAAAGAAGCGCTCTAGATACAAGGTATAAGCTAAAAATATCAGTTTACCAAGAAAGAAAACGGTTGAATAGAGTAAATATTACAAATATATTTCAGGAAGAAACGGTGTTAAGAACCTAAAATCCCAGGATATATCAAAATATTCAATTTGTCGAGGAACGGAATTCCTTTAGAATTATTTTGAAAGTAAATATTGTATTTTCCATGTTTTTTTGGATATAATCGATATTCCGCTGCTCTTCTTATAATTTCTTTTCTCAAATTATACTTTCTATAGAAATGATAGAAAAGGACTCCATGATATGGTAGACATATTTTGAATGGGCTTAATGATCTTGAAATCAAGAAAAACACAAATGATTTTATATAATAAAATAAATAAAACTTCCAGAGCTAAGTTTCTTGTATAGCCTTTTATTTTCAAACTTTCAGATTTGTCAGTCCTTTAACAGGATTATCACTTTAACAAATTTTATACAACAACAACAACAAAAAGGCTTTTATTAAGGCCCATTGCCCTGTATGGATTCGCCATACAACAACAAAAGAATACAGCAAGTTTTTCTCCCTTTCCCCATGTGCACATTAGCCTTTGTTTGAAAAGGGATTTATTTACACATCTGTTATAAAACCTTCCTCACTACCTCTTTTGTGTATGAATCTATTTATAATTGATCTGTAGAAATTTTATACAACAATCCTGGAATAACCAATACATTTGTTACATTGTGAATAAATATGTAATAGAAATTATGCATTATTATTCAAATCAATTACATTATATTGTATTTTAATATTTAACACACGCATAAGATATTATTTTCTTAAAGATAGAGGCTGCCTGGCCGGCATTCATAGTTCTTAAAATTAAAGATACTTTGGTCAGTTAATATTTTTATTATCTCGACATTTTGATAAAAAAATCTTTTGTCTTCGTTAGGAGAAAACAAAAATTAAAACATTTAACGCCTTGCCAAATTTAAAATTTTGTTCCTTCCTGACAAGGACAAAAATTTTGTCGAAAGGTCGAGAAAATAAAAAGATTTACTGGTCGAAGTATATTTAATTTCAAGAATATATAATTTATTTGAAATATATTTTAAAAGGTATGCTTTATATCCTATTTTAAAAACAACAAAGCTCCAATATTCAAAGTATAATAAAATAGTGAATATTAAGAAAGCAAAAATGAACTTGTCCATCGTCTGCGTTGCTAAATGGACCAATCAGACGTAGGTATTAGGTTCCCCTGGTGTATTTTCCCTGTAATCTGGAGAAAGATAGTTTTCCTTTCCCCTTGAGGATATTTCTTGCTAATTCTTTTATTTATCTTCCCTATTATATCTTGTAGATAAATTTCTCCTTATGTTTATAAAGAATTAATATCACACATTATCTGTCATTCTATCACCGTGTGTATGCATATAAATTTAAATATATGCAATTGATTTATTATATATTTTTATTATCATATAAATTAAACTTTATACTGCTCCTTTGAAATATTTTATGGACTTTTAAAAAGTCGTCAAACTAGAGAAAGAGTTAAAACATTTTAAACAAAGGTTTCAAATATTTATTTTTATATTTTATTTTGAACGTTTGGAAAATATGATTATATAAACAGTTAACACACTAAACGGATCGCTCTTCATAATTCATACTTCAGCCCTAAGGATAGAAATAGTCATTATTTATCCTTAAAATAAATTACGATTTTTCGTTCAAAAGAAACATTTGCGGTAAAATTTGTCAAACTTCGTTCTACAATCATAAACCGCATTATATTGTATTATAAATAAAATACTCAAAAACTTACAATTATCTTAAATAAAGTAAATCCATTTATTTTTAAATTATACGCTTCTTTAAACTTTTAATACATATATTCAAAAAATAATATATTTTTTAAAATTTTCAATGACACGACCTTTTTTTTTTCAATTCAAAAACAATATTAGAAACCTTAATATCAACATTAGAATTTCGAATTTAATTGAAACATATCACAATATTGTGTGTAGGCAATTATTTACAATTATATTATATATGATTTATCAAGAAATTGGGTTGGACAAATATCAGGGAACAGACTAAATCAATGTTTAGTTGATTTCTTTTCCACCAGATGGCGGTCTGCCTTCTGTAAAGTACATGTTCTCCTAGTCAGGATATGCCATTTATATTTTTTATAATTTAATTTATAATTTATTTCATTAAATGAGAACACTTCAACCAAAAATTATATTTTATTTACATTGACCTTGTTGACCAAAAACATTTGTCGTTATCAGGATAGAATTAAAAGTATAAATATCAAAAAAATATTTCAAAGGTTTTATAAAATATTACAAATAAAAATTAACAATGAGTATAGTTTTATTGTAAAAACACAATCGAGTTTTAGGACTAGTCGTTCTTCTACTGGCTCATCAAAGATATAGGAGAAAACTTATACATTATACAAGGGTCACTTCAAAAGTTTTCGCACTTATTTTTATTAAAGCTGCAACTTTCAAATTTTCTGAGTTTCTCAAAGTATTCACCCTTAGCACCTATGCAAGATTTCATCCGTGAAAACCAATTATCGAAGCACTTACACCAGTCATCTTCGGGTATGTAATTTACGGCATTGATAAAGGCTTGCAGTGCTTCATCATTAGTGTCAAATTTTATCCCTTTCAACAATAACTTAACTTTTGGAAATAAAAAAGTCACAAGGTGCTAGGTCTGGTGATTATGATGGATGAGTGACTAATTGGACACCAGAGTTGACTAAAAAGTCTAATGTTTACGCTGAGGTGTGCAGTCTTGTATAAAAATAATATTTTATCTTATATCTTCGAAGAGGGTAGGGTGACTATGCTTGAAGGCTTGCTTGTTTTACAAATAAAATGATACTCATTGTTAATTTTTCTAATTATTTTATAAATCAAATCAAATACAAAAGTCCTGCAAAATGTTTTATTTCTGATTTTATCCTGATACAGAAAGACGTCTTATATAGAAAATATATTTTCTGGCTGAATTGTCCTCATTTCAATGAACTATGAATGCTGTGCATGTACCCTCCATATTCCAAACTTCTAAATTCTATTGAAATATTTTCTCTCTTTATTTTATACCTTTATATTCTCTATTTAAGGGGGGTCGATGGAAGGCTGGTTAAACCATTTGGTTTTCGACCACTAGGACCCGGGTTCGATTCCCACATTGGACACTTTTTTCTGTTTTAAAAAAAATGCTCCAATGGCCCCCGATTCTTGCAAAAGTCCAACCCCACCAGCGAGTTCAAGTAACTAAACGGGGCTCTGGCACATTTGTAAGTGCAAAGTCGAACTGCTTTTCACATGTGTAGACATTTGGTGCGCTTACAGTAAAAGCAGTCGCTAACTACCCACCATGATTATCATGGCCTGTACCACGTGTACTAGGGTTAAGCAAAAAGAATCTCTATTTCAATACATAAGATTCCAATGTAAAGATAAATCTAACAACTTTATATTCAAAACAAAAAAAAACGTTTTGTTTTATTATATAATTAGATTTAGTTATTTTAAAAGAAATACGAAAGGAATTGTTATTTCTCTATCATTATGTTGTAATGAAAGGAATTAAGGTCCAATTAAACTGTTATGTAAAAACATATCAAATTTTATAATATTATTTTAGAAGATATATTAAAAATGTAGTTACAGCGCCAATCTAAGTGATAAAACAAAATAATATTATGGAAAGCTTCTGTAACTGTGCATCATCATCATGAAAAAATTCCTACTCTGAGAATTATTATTTAAAAAACAGAGCAGCTATCTTATATACTAACGTATATATGTAAATATTCTAATATAGAGAGTGTATAACAAGCATCAAATCTTTTTTTCAAATATAAAAAAAATATATAACATTCCGATAGAATTAAAGAAACATTATGAAATATATATAAGGTTGTCCCAAAAGTTCATGTTTTTCTTAAAACATTGTTTTTCTTATTATTTGGCGAATAATATTTTATTACGGCGAATACATAATATAATACATAATACAATTACTTTTTGCATAATACAAAGACATTATACATAACGGTGAATAATATTATTACGGCGAATACATAATAATACATAATACAAAGAAAGACATTATAAATAACGGTGAATAATATTGGTATTTCAAGTGCAAGTGTTTACGGGACAAGCTTGTAGATAAGCCAAGTGTAGAATCACAGTTAAAAAGACAAAACAAAGGTAGTTTTGAGTGTCAGAAATGTGAATAGAAACCATTATCTACCAGAGCGGTGCAAAACAAATGAACGTCCCAAGGATCCTCGACCAGAGCGCAGTCAGCCATGGAGGGTCCCAATAAGGGGTGTGAAGAATGATGACTAGACAGGGAATCGATCCCGCATTCAACAGGTGGAGCGTCCAGTCAATTAAAGGGGAACTCCCCTTTATTTTTGGCAAACTTTCCTGAAAATTGTGTTGTTTCTTCTACTAATGGACCTTACAATTGGTTGTTTTTCTTGCTAAATACCATGTCGAAACCGCCTTAATGCAAATAACTTGGAATTTTGACCATATTGGGCAATTTGTTTACAACTAACCGCACTCAGATCGTTTAGCTTGATAGAACTTCAATCAAATAAAAATATTTGAAAGGAGTACAAAAGGAATGTGTATATATATGTACTGTAGAATAGATTTACAATACTTCTCTAATACGCGTTCTATCTTTGAAAAATGCGAAAGTGGTTCGTCGAAATGTCAATAAATCCTTTTTTAAAAGGTTTCTGAGTTTACAACTTGAATTGATCATATTCCAACCGATATAATTATGGTTATTATCTATACTTTGTGTTAGTTGTATAGCGCAAAAAGGTCTTCTCTTTGGTGTATATAAATTCTACAAGGCCGCAGTCACCGTTCGGAGAAGATTCATAGAATCGCTGAGTGTTGTGATCCATTCGGATGAGGAAAGCGAAGATTAGAACGCGACTGATTCACACTAGCCTTTTTCAGTAATAGGCTATCCTTGACATATTCAATGTGGAATCTGTGGTCACTGGACATGTGTCGGACCTGGAAGCTGTTGTTGGGTTCTGTGCTGCCTGGAGTGTAGAAGTTCCTTCTATGCTTCCTTCCAGCGGTGAATCTGTATAAGACCTGTGGTCTTAATAAATCTGTATGTGTGTGTTTCAAGGAGTGGGACATATTCCTATTCTATTAAAAATAAAATATATTATTTGTACACTAATATTTTTGTGCTTTAAACTAAGCATATATTTTAAAATTATTTTCCAAAAAAAGTTTTTTTTTCTCAATATTTATTAAATATTTTAAATGCACTTCTTATATGCTGAAAGATATTGATGATATATTTTAAAAGATGTGCATAATACATCACGTACCGACGTAAAAAATGAGAACAGGAAAACCCGAGCAGATAGATAAAAAAGAGCAATTTATCTTTTAGAAAAGTTAAAAAAGATTGCAGGATGTGAATACAATGATGCTTGGCAAAATATTGATATAGAATACAAAAGACAAGGTATTATTTTGTATTGTGTGATTATTTAAGCCCACGCAAAATATCTAAATATTACTTTTAATATTCTAACAATCAATTTATTCATCATGTGTGCGTGCTTCGGTGTGCGGGTTGCGAGGTCTTATACAATATATTTGTTTTGTTTTGGTAAAGTTATGTTGAATACTTTGATTTCTTTTTCATTTTCCCTTCTCTCCTTTGTTTATGTTTCTTTTTTCCTTTTCTCCATGAAAATTATGTATGGCGAGTCCTTACAGGACGGAAATGTCCTAATAAAGCTGTTGTTGTTGTTGTTTTGGTAAATGAATATGATTAGACTTTCTTTCAGATTTTGATCTTTAGATTCATAAATAAAATACAAATATACAAGAGTGCTTAAACATGCAACCCGCGCGTCGAGGCACGCATACATGCTGAAAAATTAAATGTTACAATATTATATATACTTTGAGTATATAGTCACAATATATATATATATATAGAAAATACTATACTATACCTACTACATATAGGTTTCTCTCTGTATTCTTAGTTCTCTTCTCTTACTCTGTAAACTGGCGAACCCTATATAGGACGAGAGATCCTCAATAAAGCCTTTTGTTGTTGTTGTTATATATACTTTGTGTGTTCGGTGATTTCTTTTATCTTAAGTATTATCAAAAATGTCAAAAAAATAGTACAAAAGTGAAATTGTACTGGGATAAGGTGGATATTTCAAGAAGAAAAAAGACATCTCCTGATCGTGCAACTAAAAGTTTCTGATTGCTTGCGCTCTGTTAATATAAACTAATCGTTGATTTTCAATTATTCCATAATTTTCCAAATACATTATCATCATCAAAAGCCTTTATTGAGGACCTCTCGTCCTATATAAGATTCGCCAGTTTGCAGAGTAAGAGAAGGGAACTAAGAATACAGAGAGAAACCTGTAAGTATCGATTGATAAACCCTGTACGATTTATAAATGAATAAAACAAAGTTATATTCGTATATTCGTTCTAATAAAAGATACGCAGCCCTCGAAGCTTTGTTTTATTCATTTATAAACCTGTAAGTAGTAGGTATAGTATAGTATTTTCTACACTGTGACTATATACAACAGCAACAACAAGCCTTTTAGTGGAATCAAAGTCCCATACAGGATTGGTCATTCTAATCCTGACAAAGATTATTTGCATATAATTATTTACATCAATTAGATTATGTATATAGCCTCCCCTTCTCTTCAGGCGTCTTCCAAAATTTGAACAACGCAAAAGCTCCAGCTCTGCTTCTCACCACCTCATTCAACAGGAGCTCCAAAGAGAGTCCCAATTTTCCAAATACCATTTCTTGATTAATCAAAAATAAACTAATCACGTACGCGTTGAGATACAGCTTGTACCACGCAGATAAGGGCCAACAGCCCGAAATACATACGTGATTAGCTTTTCTTGAATAATCAAGAAATGATATTTGACCAATTCTGGAATAATTAAATATCAGCGTTTAGCAATATTTATTCAAACAGAAGGTACAAACCATCAGTAACTTTCAGTTGCACGATCAGGAGATGACTTTTTTCTTCTTAATCATTATAAATATTAAAAATGACAAATCCTGACCAGGAGCACATGTGCTTTACATCAATGTTTAGTTGATTTCTGTTCCACCAGATGGCGCTCTGCCTTCTGTAAAGCACATGTGCTCTTGGTCAGGATATGCCATTTTTAATATTGATTTCAACACCTGATCTTTTTCTCTTTTTTTTCTTTCGTTTTTTTCAATTATTATAAATATAATGACATTTTAATGCATCAATACATCCTTCAACTCCGACTTTGCCGGTCCCAAGCCCGGATGAAAAAGGAGGAGAGGGAGCAGTAACAAGCTCGCTAAAAAACCTGGGCTCAGCTGGCCCGGCTGATAGTACCCTGTAAGGGCTCCTAATCCAGGGATACAGGATGGGCAGCGTATGTACTCCATGTTTGGAGCGACTGCATATGGCGTATGTTCCTCATGTCAGATGCGGCCATTTCTTTTGGAGCTAAGTCGGCCTGCCACTGAGTAGTGCTCCCAGTCTTAATGACAAAGGCAGGCGCATTCTACTTCACCCAATCATGATGGTTGTCAAAAGACACCATCAAAAGTCTCAAGCTCTACAAGCTTGACACCCTAATATGATTGAGTGGAGATAAGAAGAATGCATCCTTTGTGGTGCTAGTCGTTTTTACATATCCTTTATCTTATTTAAGACAAAAGATGGAGAATTTCTCTAGTAATAAGGTCGCCATCGAATCTATTAGGTAATAAATATATTGAACCTTTTATAAAAACTCTCAATAAATGATTAACAATAATTTTATTTTTATTTGACCAAACCAACACGCTTTCAAACAAAGTCTTTTTATACGGACTTATCGAAAATATTAAAAGAAAGATTAACTTTTTATAGAACAAAAACAATTTTTATATATATTTTTGTTTATTTTCATATAAATTTCATATTTTTCTTTTGATATTCTAAGTATAATTTCGTAGGAGATTTATCATTGTTTAACCTCGTCTTATTAAAGTCACTTTTTAATTACCACACAAAGTTATTCCTCAACTAGACAATTTGTTTATTATAATAGAAATAAACTTATATCACTGATAATATTTAAAAGACATTTTATATCTTAATAAATATTCGGCAAAATACTGAAATACACAAAACAATAATGAAATAGAGATGTTTTTATGATAACATTATTCTTAGAAATTGTATCTTTATTCCTCTAGTCTGTGGTTGTGATTAGTAGTCAAGAGGTTTGACTATTGTTTTCTCTCTTCCATAGACAGTCGTTATGTGTAACGTCATCTGGAGTATCCTATGGTTGCTAGCCATGATATTCATTGGTTACCCTATCGGCTTCTTTGTCTCATGGTTCTACGTCCTGCTCTTTCTCTTTGAAGCCTGCTGCTCGGACACAGCGGAGGGTACAGAACTTCAGCTCAAGCTCACCCAGCTGCCGCTCGTCTGTGCCAGGAACATGTGCGCTGGGAAACGGCTCTTCTAGAGATGTCGTCTCAATAAAAATCTTCTCGATCTTCTCTGTGGTTTTTAAACCTACCGATATTTGAACAACAGCTATTAAAATAGATAAAAGTTTACATCATGGCGAATTATTTGTCTATTGTAAGTTTTCCATCCGATAAATGTGCTTAATTTGTATAATATATTGTATTATAAGAGAATACCATAAGATTGTAGGTTGAAATTTAATTAATTAAAGTTGAAGACTTCACCTCTTTCAACCTTTTAATAAAGGTGTTTTGTCATTTTGACGTTTCGAGCGATCCACTGTCGATGAATGTAGAAAGCTCATTATTGAATCTAAAATAAGTACTAATCATCTTTCAACCTTTTTTTAAAAGGGCGACAATGGTTCCCCGAAACTTCAAAATGACAATTAACTTTTATAGAAAGGTTGAGAGAGATCAAGTCTCAAAAACTTGAATTAATCTCTTTATATGGTATAATTTGCTATGAAGCATTTTAATAGGAAGGCTTCAGTGTAGTTATAGAATTAACTTAGAG
Source organism: Cordylochernes scorpioides (assembly GCA_030710605.1). NCBI lineage: Eukaryota > Metazoa > Arthropoda > Arachnida > Pseudoscorpiones > Chernetidae > Cordylochernes > Cordylochernes scorpioides. The sequence goes on along the minus strand of CP092864.1, from coordinate 27,671,925 downwards.
CTCTATTCCAAAAGCACGATGAGAGCTAAGTCAGTTTCTACACACACCGCATCATTGAAATCTCCTCTTGAAACTACACAACACTATTAATCTTTTCGTTGAAAATCTTGTTATTGATATGAATTCGATCTTTAGCGCTAATTTTGCGTTAAATTGAGAGATGAAGAAGAATATGTTGTTTTATATCTTACTGAAACAGATATATGGCATTCATGGTAAACGGATTGCGGATTTCGACAATTTAGAAATAAAAAAGAATTGCGGCGATATATGATCCCCTCTTCCTAGATATATGACAGTTGTATGAAGCTAATGTAGCACAACCTGTGTTTAACAGAACTATAAACAAAGGTGAAGTTTGTTGTTTTAATGGAATTCAAAACTATTTTCTTAAGAGCTATTAGATGGATGATTGGTCTCAATTCAAATATAAATTGTCTCGGTCTTGTTCTTAGCTCCAACATTCCAGTAAATTACTTAGCGGCTTCTTTAATGGTTTGATTTATCAGGTAAATATCGATTCCTAAGCAATAATTTTCTAGAGGTACTACCAAAAGGTAATATTAAAAATAGATTTTAAAATCAGGTTTTCATTTCGAGTTGACAAGTAATTATATACTAATGTTTATGTGAATGAAACCCCGCCTTTGCCGGTCCCAAGCCCGGATGAAAAAGGAGGAGGGGGAGCAGTAACAAGCTCACTAAAAAACCTGGGCTCAGCTGGCCCGGCTGATAGTACCCTGTAAGGGCTCCTTATCCAGGGATACAGGATGAGCAGCGTTTGTACTCTATGTTATGACGAGAATGGAATCATTCAGCGCTATTTCCTTTGCTCTCTTTCTCTCTCATAAAATTGGCTGAATCACTGAGAAGGTTCATCACAGATAAGTCAAGCTTCCCCAAATTTCTCATATTCGGTTGTTTAAATTATTCTGTAAGATTAAAATATAGTGTGCTACAATATATATAATCCTGGCACAATATATTTATTTCATTGTTAAGATTATCGTTTGAATTATAATAAAAGAATCGTGTATTTGGATCTGTAAGGAAGAAGAGAGAAATCTGAATACTTAGAGGGATTGCTTCTTCTTTTAACGAACAAAAAATCAATTCCTCAAAATATCTAAAATGTTATGTTTTCACACAAAGAACCAGGTACCCCTTTGTTATTATCCTCAGATTAAATGGATTACCAATCGAAAAATCAACATAGAATAGCTTTGTTCTATTAAAATTTTTATATAGAATATTTTAAGGACAGAAGCGAAAGAGTTTCATATTTCACAAAGGATCATGCGATCTGAAATTATGACTTAAAAGTAACTATTTGTTGATTAGCAAAACGAAGAGCTGAAAGCAAAGAAACCGAACCTTATATATATATTGAAACAATCAAAAAGGATCGGTAATTGGGAATATTGTTATACGTTGTAAGGATTGAATTACTTAGCGGTATTTCTTTTAAACCACATAGGTCACATTACTACATTTAGTGAACTTTATTTTAATCAATAAGGAATCAAAGGTTTCTTATTTATTTTATTTCTCGAGATTTCGGACCAACATGCCCCTTCAACACGGAGATCCTGAAGTACAACTTCACGCCTTTTTTGCGTACTTCAGAATCTTCGTGATGAAGTGCATGTTACCCCGAAAGCTCTATAAATGAAATAAATAAGAAAGGAAACCCTTGATTCCTTATTGATTTAATCAAAGTGCAAGGATGAATCTTTATTTAATGAACTATAGTTTATAGAGATTTTTGGAAGGTTTGGCTTCACCAATCCATCATTTCTAAGAAGGAATAAAATCTAAAGGCGACAAGATTCTTTATTCAAACGATATAATCTTGGCAAACCTTCAGACTATGACGTCCTTCAACAGGCTGTAATACGAATACAATAAACTAGAGGAGATATAATAAATATACATGTAGATATTTACATGGGGGGCCGGTGGAAGGATAGTCTAAACCGTTGGTTTTCGACCGCTACAACCCGGGTTCGATTCCCGCATTGGGTACTTTTTTTCTGATTTAAAGAAAATGCTCCAATGGCCCCCGATTCTTGTAAACGTCCAACCCCACCAGCGAGTGCAAGTAACCAAACGGGGCTCTGCTGGCACATTTGTAAGTGTAAAATCGAACTGCTTTTCACATGTGTAGATATGTGGTGCACTTACAGTAGAAGCAGTTGCCTACTTCAACCCACCATGATTATCATGGCCTGTACCACGTATACTAAAGATTAGAAAAAGAAAAAAAATATTTACATAAATATAAATATTTTATAAAATGAATGAATATTGTTCAATTTTTTTTCGAATACAAAATATAACGCTTAGATAAAGAATCTCGTTGCATTTAGCTTTTATTCCTTCTTCGAAATCCAGCGATTCTATCTCTTGTAATTTTATCCATCCTATGGGTAAATATAGGTAAATGTTCTTACAGAAATTTCTTGGTAGATGGCAGGAAGAGAACGGGCCCAGCTGTCGACAGGTGTATCGAGAAGTTATCGACCAGGGATGACTCATCCACCCACCACGTAAACAGACCGTCTCCTTCCCACCCTTTCCTTCCTCGGCACAGATTTCAAGACCAGGTGTGGATTCTGACAAAGACCTTGTCACCTTACATTTTGTGTCGTTTTATTGTCATACCCGTCATCTTCTATAGTAACCATTACTAGTTGACATTATTTTACATATCTTTAGCATATAGATAAAATAAAAAGTAGACATTGAGTCTCTTTCTTTGAAAAAAAAAAAGACACTTCAGCTATACAGTCAAAGTTTTGTTTTTTTAAGGTTTCAACAAAAAAACTTGTATCTTCGTCAGGAGAAATAAAAATAAAACATTTAGCAAGGCGTTAAAAATGTTTGTCTTTTTAACTGGCCGAAGTGTCTATTTTTTAAAGAAGTATGAATACCGGCCAAGCAACCTCTATCTTCGAGAAAGAGTTGTTTTATTATATTAAAGTTACCTTTCGTACATTCGGTGTTATTCAACAGGTCAATATCTATGAAAATGAATTAATATATATGGAAGTTAATTCTCAATTTTCATAAACAATTTAAAAAATACTTCATTGGCACTTATTCAATGGTTTAATATTGGAAAATAAGTAAAGTTAATAAAGGATAATATATATCAATATGGTGATGGTTAATGTTGACAGTTTTCTTTAGCCAGGGAGGCTCTCTACACTGAGAGTCCTTCTCCAGACAGGGAGGAGGTCTTCTTGAACCCTCCTCAGTTCCATATTCACAGATACTGGCCTATGGAAGAATAACAGATCACTCCGAAAGCTAGCTTTCATACGATAACTAAACACAATGTCGACCTTTCATAGTTTTATTTTCCTTATACTTTTATCATTTTATATTCACCTATCTTATCATTTCTTTACCATGATGGATAAGAAAATGAGATTATTTAAAAGATATGCTTATTTTGGATTTGATAAGTTTTATTTATTTAGTATTTCGAAGTACCAATCGCCCATCTTTTACGAAATTTTTTAAAAGATGGATGATGGGTCCATCGAAATACTAGATAAATAAAACTTATTAAATCCAAAATAAGCCTTATCTTTTAAATATTTATATTATGGAGATTGCTCTATATTCAGACTGAGATTATTGTAAATAATTATATGTTAAAAAAAAAAGGATTATCCACACTCATACAAAGTAGATTTACAGTTTCCATTCCTAGCTCCCAGAAAAATGTTTCAATAAATTCGGTGGACGAGTGGATAACACCCTCGATTCCCGACAGTCATGAACCGGGATTGAATCCCGCGTTAAAATTTTGTTTAATATGTGAATAACCTTCACATATTATTGACTGTTTCAATTATCATGAACTAGGTTGCTCTTGCTGAGCGATACCTATTAATGTGAATTTGAACCAGAAAAATGTTTCCAGTATTAATTGCCCATAGCAGATATATTTTACATCTTTCACTCAGGAAGTTCAAGATCCTCAGACACGACGCCATAAATCCTAGAGAGGATATAAAAATAACAAAGAAGTTGACATGTAGAAGAGAGGACATGTTTAATCACCTCAAGTGGATATTTTCTTCTACACAAACACAGATGTTAAATAGAAGTCGAAATGTTCTTTTCAGTATATTTCTATTTTCTCTGTCATTACAACCTTTTTACTTATTGTTGGATAATTAAATTGCTTGTTAAAAAATAAGATGTTTGGGTATTAAACACATCACATATTTAATATGCCCATTTTTCGAATTATTACATATACAAAGTGTTTTATATTATGATGCATTAGCGCGCCATCTGTTATCAAAATACGAAACTATTTTAGACGCGTATGATTCTTTTGAAAATAAAAAAAATTCTACTGCCTTTACTGCAATGAAAAAATTCACCACTGATGAGCCAAACCCTCCCATTAAATTTCCCATTGCAGTAAGGGAAGTAGAAATTGTTTTATTTTTAAAAGAATCATACGCGTCTAAAATAGTTTCCTATTTTGATATACAAGGTGTACCTCTACATATCCCTGAGAAAAAAGCACAAGCCGCATGTATAAAATAACTACGTATTCGGACAAAGCATCTACTTCAAATAATACCTATTCTTTGTGCTATACATTATTCACATTTTTTAATGTAAGAGCGAAAACAATGAGCAGGTCCTTCCAACTTTAGTTCCTCTTTACATGAAGCTTCAAATTGCCAAACAAGTATCTAATGACGATAAGTCAGGGGAATAAGGAGGATCTGGCACGACACTGACATGTCTTTCACCAGGTAATGGTTTACATACAGAGCCACGAGGGGAGTGAGGGGCGTTGTCAGGAAGAAATTTAGGTGACCTATTTCACCGTTCACCTGTTCATTTAGTATTTTTCCAAAATACTATACAAAACCTCCTTGTTGAAATATGGTTTGAGACCTCGTGGGAAAAACTCATAATAAATTATATATTAAAAAGTTTATAAACATGCTATTTTTTCACTTCGGTTTTTTTTTTTTTTACGGGTCAATGTTTTCCTATCTACTTCGAATTTTGTCTTTCTGTTCCAGGACTATTAGCGAATACCAAAGCTTCGTCTCCCAAGACAATACACTCCATGTATCCCGAAATGTCTTAGGCCTTAGACAGCCTTACCATTTCACCAACTAAAACGTTCTTTTTTGGTAAAATTTCGGCCGATTTCATTATTTCTCACGTAGTACGTCAGAATATCAAAGCCGTTCCTGTACTGAGAAGGAAAACATCCCGAAACCATGGTGTACAAGTTGGCTAATTGTCTGAAATCGCCAAAAACTGGTGTTTTGACTTATACATTGATCTTAATTGCGAGAAACGATCCTTAAATGTGTTGTTTTGATGCAAATTGAAGAGGGAAATTTGTATTTTAGACATGAATATCTTCCTCTTGAAAAATCGCAATGTACTTAGGCCTATAATTGGCCCTACCAGTCACCATCTGAACCATCTTTTTGGAAGTTTCGGAAGATATTATAACCGCTCACTGTACATTTGTATCAAATCTAAATAGCATCTAAGCCTTCAAATTTCACCCATGCCGTCTGAAAATGCATGTCTGCGCTTTGAATATTTAGAATAAATTTAAACTAACTTTGAACCGGTTAATTACTCTGCTTAAAAAAATAGAACTTATGGACAAAACTTAAGTAAGTGAAAAGTCTTTGATGTCGCGACGGTGTGTGTCGTCTGTTTTTTTTTTTTTTTTTTTCAAGGAGACAGAGGCAATTTTGTTCACCCTTGGTTATCCTGTGTGTCTTCAATAAAAGTCACTGTGTATCAAATATCTTTCAAAGTTATTGTCTGAATCCCGATATAGATGCTAAAAGGTACAATTTCCTTAAGTTTTGTCCATGAATGTATATATTTCTAAGTCTCCTGAACTGATAAAAGGACGATAACCTGAATTCATGGCATTCAGGTCACCATTTTGTCTGAATTTACCAAAGCACTGAAGTTATGGAAAATCCTTTTATCTGAACTTATGAATTCTACATAGCAATTCTGAACAAAGGACAATGTTTTGTTCTATTTTTACAGGTAAAATTGAGCCCTTTTAGGAATATTTTTCTCTCGTAAAATGCGAAATATACACTACAGATATAGTGTTAAATTAAAACAAAATGTTCGATTTAGAGGAAATTGTTTTTAAGATAATTAAGAAATTGGTTGTGTGTCAAAAAGAAAAGAAAGGTCTAGCTGATAAGTTCTTACACCAATGTACGATAAAGTTTTCTAAGAGGGGAGAAACGCGTTCGACAAGTGTTTAAAGGGATCGTTTTAAAAAATGAAATCTTATTTATCCACGTTTTTTTTCTAACTTATTATTTATCCTTATTTATTCATATGTATTTTCAATATCCTGTGTGTATTTATCCATATATAATCTTATATGAACGATTTGAATAAAGTATTTTCAATCTCAATCTCTCTCTCTATCTATCTCAATGTATAAATGATATTGTTATCTCTTTGATGATCTAAATGATTTAAATATCTTTGTATCTTTTGGAATATTTGAAAGATTGTTCTCAGTCATCATTATGATTTATTAGTGTTTTTTCTAATTAATTTCAAAAATCTAATTAATTTGTCAAATTTTATTCGTGCTGGGGTTTGTGTAAAAATATTTTCAAAAGTAAGAGAGCTAAGTGGAAGGAATACATAATCATCAACTTGGTAGGTTAACGGAAAACAGTACAGGTGATACAATGGAGAATCCAATGGAAGAAATAAATATGAAAATATCGCTTTAATATTAAACTATGTATTATTTATCATATATAATTATGATAGCGATTTAATAAATTGAAAAAAGACTTGTTTCTTTAATCATTTAACGACGCAAACTTTCGGGAAAAAAACCCTTCAACAGGCAAGCTAAAGCATAAATACGATACATAGTATAGTTTGCCCGAAAGCTTGCGTCGTTAAATGATTAAATAAACTTGTCTTCTTTCAATTTATTGAATCGCTACATTAAACTATGTATTATTTATCACATATAATTATGATATATTATATATAAGAAATCTATTTATAATGGAAATCCTAAAGTTATAAAGCTATAACGGTGGTTTTGTTATTGTGCTTTAAAACAATGTAAAAACCCGATAAAGTTTAATTCGGACTATTATATATATCTTTAAATTATTATTAAATGCATAATTTTAATACATATTAATGAGAAATAGTTATAATAGTTAGGAATTCAGGAAACTCTCTGGCGGGGAGACTAACTAATAGCCTGTGATATACAGTTAGCGAAACATAACAGAAGTAAGTTTACAAAGGTGAATAACCCTTGCAACGATGAAAAGTTATTTCAATGCTTTCAAACAGTTATTACGATACTTTAAACACAAAAATACTTATTTTTCCAATATATTTATATTAGTTACGCCTTTAAATATACTTTCCTTACAGTAGAAAGTGTTAGATATGCAAAATGGTTCGTGTTTGAAACGTTTATAATTGTTTCTATTACGAAGTAGTGTTGTATTAGGGGATAGTACAGAAATAGCAAGCAGACGAACTTACCGTGATGTCTTTGGACATGTAGAATATCCATCAGCGTTGGGCTGGCAGCCTTTGACACATCAAACAAGGCTTACCCCACGTTGGCGCACGCGCGGAATGTATGCGCAGTCGCAGAACGGGCGGTTCCCTAAACTTGGTTAGTAGAGCATACGATAGCAACGTCGTCGTCGTCTTCTTTCCTAACCCCATAGATTTACACTTCAACTTTTCAACACCGTAAACTCACTTATGTGTGTATATAAAATAAAATATTTTTCTAATTGTGAAATTGGAGAATAATCTTAACACTTTTAAAAACTTCGGAAAAACTTTTTAAAATGTCAAAAAATATATTTATAGTAAATCTGTAGATTTTAACTGATCACTTCCTAACGATTTTTTTCGAAAGGTATCAACAAAATTGTAAAATTTATTGAAATGGGAATATAAAAAATTGAATTGTCTCTATATAAAATTAGACAAAATTTTAAAAACTACACATATTTCCCCGAAATAATTTTGAGAGAAGTAATTTTAAATTTTATTTATAAAATATCACCTGCCAAATTTTCTGGGTAGTTCGACCTATTATTTGAGTTTGACGAATTGTATAATTAACAAATATACACTCATGGACAGAACTTAAGAAAGTTGTACCTTTTAACATGTATATCGGGATTCAGACAGTAACTCTGAAATGTATTTGATACACAGTGGCCTTTATTGAAGACATGAGATAACCAAGTGTGAACAAAATTTCCCCTTTTTCCTTAAAAAAAATAGATGACCGGTAATATCAAAGACTTTCCACTTCCTTAAGTTTTGTGCATGAGTGTATTTTTAGGTTTCCTTAAAAAAATCGTTAAGTTTTAGTACATTTTCATATTTATAATATAAATTATATTTTATGTTGTATTGTGAGTATGCTCCACAATTATCTTTAAAACTGTTCAATCTAATATTACAAATCTATTTATAGAAATTTTGCCGGAAGGATATTGATCTAAAGAGACTAAGGTCGCCTCTCCCGTCAAAATAGACGTCAAAACTAGACGCCATCTATTGACCGTCGCCGCAACTAGTGGCCTCGGGTCGGTGACAAAGCCACAGCACCAGCTTTGGCAAATTTAAAAGCGTCCACCTAGAGACCATGGTTTCGGGCTAATGGCCCTCGTCAGCCTAGGGCGGACTTTATTCCATGAGATCCACACGGGATCTAATGGAATCTTGACAATCTGCCAAAGAGGTGTTTAGCTGGTAAAGTGGCTGGGCCGAATCTATGGCTATAATATAGATGGAAATTTTGCCGGAAGAGTATTTATCTAAAGGGACTAAGGTCGCCTCTCCCGTCAAAATAGACGTCAAAACTAGACGCCAAAAATTTCCATCTTTATTATAGCCATAGATTTGGCTCAGCCACTTTACCAGCTAAACACCTCTTTGGCAGATTGTCAAGATTCCATTATATCCCGTGTGTATCTCAAGGAATAAAGTCCGCCCTAGGCTCACAGGGCCATTATCCCGAAACCATGGCCTCTAGGTGAACGCTTTTCAATTTGCCAAAGCTGGTGTTGTGGCTTTGTCACCGACCCGAGGCCGCTAGTTGCGGCGACGGTCAATAGATGGCGTCTAGTTTTGACGTCTATTTTGACGGGAGAGGCGACCTTAGTCTCTTTAAATCTATTTATATTTTTATTAATTTTCGAGAGAGAAATGGTGTAATTGTCTTAGAGTTTTGAATAGTTTTAGATTGTCACTCACTTAATACACATGTTAGATGAAAAGTTACTCATCCGATTGAAGGATCGAGAATTCCTGCACTCCATATATAACAAGAATAATGTGATCAGGATGGATATCGCGGTCTATTACGAAGAAGAAACGGAGCACCTCCTCGGGCTACTCACGCCTGAAGACAAGATTCTTCTCGACAAATTCTTCGACATTATCATCAAACATGTTCCGAACATGAACTCCCCAAATGGCAGGGATCTGTCTAGATTCAATGCGGCTTTAAGCTCCTGATCCGGACGTGCCCTCGGAGAGGGCTACGTCGATTGTAAATATCTCTCTTCATTCCTACCATTATTATTACCTTATAACTCCCTTTGAGTGTAAAGATTGACGAGATGTCAATAAAGTTGTTTAATTGTCAAATTTGTCACATGTTAGATATTATCCACGCTGAAACATGGTGTTGGGCAACTATTTATAATCAAAATTTCCAAACATACCTTTAGCTGGGAGGGTTCACCACTGATGAGCCAGGCCCTCCCTTTAATTTTTTCATCGCAGTAAGGACAGTAGAAATTGTTTTATTTTAAAAAGAATAATACGCCTCTAAAATAGTTTTATAATTTGATAACAGATGGCGCTCTAGTACATCGTAACATTATTGTTCTAATAAAAGACACAATTTGATATTTGCGGAAGAGCGATTGCTCGAAGCATATTATATATTTATAATTATATTTAATTCTGCTGTCCTAAAAGCTTATGTCCATAGTTCTTCTAAAATACCCATTCCAAGATTCTTACAACGGTCACCTATAAAAGGAAGTTCCAAAAATGCAATATAACAGCGGTATGGTAGATTAAACTGGCGAAACCGCTGGGAGGGTTCACCACTGATGAGCCAGGCCCTCCCTTTAATTTTTTCATCGCAGTAAGGACAGTAGAAATTGTTTTATTTTAAAAAGAATAATACGCCTCTAAAATAGTTTTATAATTTGATACCTTTAGTAACTAGGTAATAATTTATTTCATAAACTCTATTACATAATTTAAATTTTTAAGCTACAGTGGAAACTATTTTATATTATATGCAAAACATGCAGTTATAAAATAAATATTACCAAACGGTTAAACAGTTTTATATTTCTATGGAAAATCAGATAATTGCAATTGCTTTTAATCGTTATCTATTTCATTTGAACCTTTTTTAAGTTTTCAGAAGAGATTTTCCTAATATATGAGACATAAACATAATATTCTATTAAGAAAAAGGCATCTCCTTATTGTGCAACTGAAAGTTGCTGATGGCTTGCGCCTTTATGCACCTTATCCCAGTACAATATCACATTTGTACTATTTTTTCACATAATATTCTATATACAAACATTCTTTTGATGATTAATCATAAATAATGATTATATATCTCGTATGTTTTTTATGTGTAATAAAGATATGGTTAAGTTCTACCAAAGTAGAGTGGTTGTGTCATAACCATAAGTGTTTTGAAAATAGAGCAATCCATAAATAAATCTTTAAATAAAAAGGCATATATTGGATCAATATATCAGTTATTTAACCAATATTGGTAAAATAAATGATATTTTGATCCAATATATGTCTTTTTATTTAAAAACTATAAGTGTGTTGAATCTGAAGACTATTCTATCTTTGTCAAGGGAAGTGCTAATCATTTCTCCTTTTTTTCAACAAGAGAAAGCTTCAAAAGGTTCAAATATAGAAAAATTAGCGATTAAAATATCTTGAAATTATTTGGTATTACAAAACTCAATCAACAAATTGTTTATAAAGATGAAATTTTTGCTGGGGGGATATTTATCTATAAAAATAATCGTCACCTCTCCTGTCAAACCTAAGCGTCATCTATTGAACGTCGCCGCAAACTAACGACCTGGGGTCGGTGACAAAGACACAACACCAACTTTGGCAAACTGAGAAGCGTCCACCTAGAGACCATGGTGGAACGATCTTTTTATCATTTTCTTCAATGATTACAATATGGGGCGTATTAGAGAGATTTAGATAGATAGATTTAGAGAGATATAGGAAGTGCCACGGGGGAATACAGAGCAGACAATATGTGTTTTGCCCCAACAACAACGACGACAATATAGGAAGTGCCACGGGGGAATACAGAGCAGACAATATGTGTTTTGCCCCAACAACAACGACGACAATATAGGAAGTGCCACGGGGGAATACAGAGCAGACAATATGTGTTTTGCCCCAACAACGACGGCGACAATATAGGAAGTGTCACGGGGGAAGACAGTATGTGTTATGTCCAGTACCTGTGAGTATGATAATTACATTAATGCCACCCTCTCTCATCAATAAGGAACCTTCACTGTCAATTTATATTTAATGGCCGAATCTAATTAAGGATAATGGCAAATAGTGATATCATGATGCCTAGAGGCCAAAAACTATATTAACTATTTATTGAATGAGTTTTTTCTCTCTTTCTATAATAGATGATCTAGTTAAGAAATGGAATTATTATTTGGTTTCTGTTCCGTATCATAGTTTGGCATTTAAAACTAATTTGTTTTTATTTTAAAAAGAATCATACGTGCCTAAAATAGTTTCGTATTTTGATAACAGATGGCGCGCTAGTGCATCGTAAAACTAAATTTGTTTTCTTCGGAAAATGATGAATAGATGTGAAAAATGTAAGGACATTTTTAAAATGATTTTTTACAACTCCAACTTCCTAAATTCACCAATTAGTTGGTATATATGCAAGCGAGTTATGAATAAATAGGCATATCCTGACCGCACAAATGGGGTTTTCCAGAATGCCATGCGCCATCTATCGGAATAAATAATAAATAAACTATAGGAATAAAATTATAAAATAAACTTAGCCCTTATATTAAGATGCATTAGCGCGCCATCTGTTATGAAAATTCGAAACTATTTTAGACGCGTATGATTCTTTTAAAAATTAAAAGTGGTTCACCACTGATGAACCAGGCCCTCTAATTAAATTTTCCATTGCAGTAAGAGCAGTATGAATTATTTAATTTTTAGAAGAATCATACGCGTCTATAATAGTTTCGAATTTTCATAAACTTAGCCATGGATGTTTTATTGGTTTCATCAAAATATTCTTTGTAATAAATAAATAAAGAAAATTAGAGGAAGAAACCTTCTACTCATCTGATGTAGTCTCTCAATATCGCTTCCCAACTAAATTACTATAAATTTGAAGCATCGAGATTAAGTTGAATTTTTCAAACTCTATTATTTCACTTTCTTTCAAAGCCTGTAATTTGAAAAAATGAAAATATGTTTCCTTCTTTTTTACAAATCACAAAATAATTCAACAGACAAGATGCATCTGTGAATCGGAAGTTATTCTACAATTTTCCTTAATTTAATAAAAATCGATGCAACCAAGGCTGTTTCTTGTACAACTTTTTATTTTCTCAAGCTTTTAAACTTATCAGCCCTTCAACGGGAGCATCGTACAACTATTTTGGACCAATTTAACATAGGAAGCCTCTATAGTTTTACTTATCACTCTTTTCTAAAAGAAATAAATAATTAGAAATATTTGAATTAAAATTAATAAAGCAATTGGAAATATAAAAAAGGTTCCTAGAAAAAAACACGAATATAAACATAAAAAATTATAAATGCAATAGATACCATATAGACAAGATGCTGAAAAATATCCATTTTAAAATATTTTAGTATTGCTATTTTTGATCGATACATCATTCTTCAAATATCAGAAATACGATAGAGAGCAGAACTAAAGTACATTGAAAATGCAAAAGAGGTAGCCTATAAAATTCCATGTAAATTGTATCACTTCTTATATTAGTTTATAATTTATTAAGGAATTAGGGTTTGAAAATATTTTACAACGTGTTTATTACATTAGAGAAACTGAGTGCCATCTGTGATAAACAGAATTTGAGATCCAAGAGAGAATAGTTTGGAAATAGGCCAAAGAAGCATTTACCAAGTGGAACATAGTCTTCAAGGGATATTTGAGCCTGAGTGAACATCAATGCTATACAGATGCATCCTAAAATAAAAACAGAAGACATTTATTCAAAAATTAATAAAGAATTTAATTATGATGCATCAGCGCGCCATCTGTTATGAAAATTCGAAACTATTATAGACGCGTATGATTCTTTTGAAAATTAAACAATTTATACTGCCCTTACTGCAATGCCCTTCCTTTAATTTTTCCATTGCAGTAAGGGCAGTAGCTATTGTTTAATTTTAGAAAAAATTAATAACACTTACCTTTTTTTCTTATTAATTAAGCGAGTTTTCGGTTAATGAAGCTCTTCTACTGGCTTAACAATGTCATGTTAGAGAAATACTAACTGTTTGTAAAAACAAATGTTAACCTGCACATGTATGGGCGTACATAACGAAATCAAAACTTTAAAAACTCTTTAAAATATTCCATATATTCACAATTTCTAAATATTATATTTTATAATTATGAATTAAGGGTTATATGTAGACAAATAAATGTACAAAATAGAAGGTATTTATAAGCACCTACATCTATAAAAGATCTTGAGAGTTTAAACAGACGATGAAGATCTTCTAAAATAATTTATATTGATAACAAGTTATCATATTGTAATTTTCGGTAGGAAGATATTCTATAATTATAATATATTCTGGGGTCCTATATCGGTCCAACTTCTTTATCAGTTTATAGACCTTCATATCAAATTCGACCAATTCCATAACTTCTCTTGTAGGATGTTGTGAAATGGAAGCAGCGCCTGTACAGTATATGGATTGGCTATTTGTCTCAATTTGCTAAAGCTGGTACATTCTTCATCACCAACATTACGTTCTGTAATGAAAATTCGAAACTATTATAGACACGTATGATACTTTAAAAAAATAAACAATTTCTACTGCCCTTACTGCAATGGAAAAATTTATAATATAATAATAAAGATAGCCCTCCCATTAATTTTTCCATTGCAGTAAGGGTAGTAGAATTTTTTTAATTTTAAAAAGAATCATACGCGTCTGAAATAATTTTGAAATTTCATAACAGATGGCGCGCTAATACATTATAATAAAATTTAGTTCTGTACTGGGGATTAACTGCATTGTTTTTTTGAAGCATTCTTAAACGGGAGAAATGCACAAGTTAGTACGCTTTATCAACTCCGCCTTTGCCGGCGCCAAGCCCGGATGAAAAAGGAGGAGAGGGAGCAGTAACAAGCTTACTAAAAACCTGGGCTCAGCTGGCCCGGCCGATAGTACCCTGTAAGGGCTCCTAATCCAGGGATACAGGATGAGCAGCGTTTGTACTCCATGTTAGGAGCGACTGCACATGGCGTCTGTTCCTCTTGTCAGAGGCGGCCATTTCTTTTGGAGCTAAGTCGGCCTGCCACTGAGTAGTGCTCCCAGTCTTAATGACAAAGGCAGATACATTCTACTTCACCCAGACATGATCTCAAACTTTACAAGCTTGATACCCTAATATGATTGAATGGAGATAAGAAAGAAGAAGAAGATACGCTCTATCAATAATTTCATTTATATTTAATTTTACCTATAAAATTTTCGTTTCAACTTTTCATTTCATTTATTTATTTGTATTAGATAAGTACTAGATTAGTCTACTACAAAAGTCCAAACCCACCAGCGAGTTCGAGTGACCAAACATCTAGGACATCTGTAAGTGCAAAGTCGAACTGCTTTTTACATGTGTAGACATGTGATGCACTTACAGTAAAAGCAGTCGCCTACTTCTACCCATCATGATTATTATGGCCTGTACCACGTGTACTTGGGAAAAGCAAAAATATTTCACTAGATACTGTCAGGAAAGACAACCCTCAGAATGACATGGTAATTTACTTAATGCAAAACAAAATTAAAGTGTATAAAATACCAGAAAGGCAAAGAGAGAAGTTTTAGAGTATGGAAATATATAAATATCAAAGTTATTATCTATTCATAAAATGATTAATATTTTTCTACACACAAACAATATTCATTTAAATATATTAATTCTATATTTATATATAGCAAAATTGCGATTTACTATTATAAAATATCAAAAACACTTGTGTATTAAGTTTCTTGTATAATAAATAGAAATTTATTGCACAAGGTTTTTTGATATTTTAGAAATTCTATATTTGAAATATATATTAATATATTTCTATTTTTTTATTTATTTAATTTTCAAAAATATATTTTGTCACATATTTGTTTAACGTTTTGAGAGATTGTGTAAATATGGTAGAGAATATATAAAAGGATTTTTTTTTTTGACCGAGTGATTCGTGCAATAAAAAAAAAGAGATTTTTTAATTGTTTCCTAGCGTGATGCTACATATTTATTTACTGTTTTCTCTTTCTCAAACAAACACATGCGTCATGCGCGTAATTTGTAAAAATGTTAGAATTATATAATATGATAATTGTTAGAGGTTTTATAAAAATAAAATTATTTTTTAACTTTTGTTAAAGTTTTGATAAAATATTTTGTATACAAATAAAACAGGCAAATAGGAAACAATTCGACGAAATAGTTTCGACGTTTTCTTATTTATTCTAACTTATCTATAAACGCTTTTTTTCAATCCCTATATTCAATTTATCGCTTTTCAACTTCAAATGGCGAATCTTCTTACAAAGATGGCAGAATGCTATCTAAAAAACGCTCATGTTCGTGATCAGGATATGCCTAATTTGTTTTTAATATTGTTGCACCAAGTTACAGCTTTGCCGGGTCGTCGACCTTGGTTTCTTCCTTCTTGGTGTTATACACGTTTCCCGAGCGGGTTTCCATACTTAAAGCAAATAAAGAAAAATAAATAAAATAAAATTACCTTTTAAAGTTATTGTGTTTATTTATTCGTTGTCTTCCTCGTAGGTCGTGATCCGCAGTCTTCGTCTAGGCCCTCTCTCGCTCCGATAGCCAATAGAGATATATGTAAAAAAAATATTACAAAAGGAATGAAATTATAAAAAGGAATGATGATAATCTAAATAATATGTTTTAAATAAATATTAAATATCATAGAATATTTTGAATAAATGTAGGGCGCATTAAAACTGATGCAACAATATCAACACCTGACCTTTTTTTATTTTTAAATTATCTTTTCACATTTACACATGTTCTGAAAATAGAGCAATCCATATTCAAATCATTAGATAATAAAAAATTTATTTGCCAATATTTCGGTTGGCTTAACGCCAACCTTTATTGAGGCATTGCATTTTTGTATAAACATATTATTTATAACAACATATTTTATGTACTTAATACAAATATTTTAAAATATAGGATAGACTTCCTTATTTTATCTCCTTTATTATTTTAAGATATTAAACTTATTCTGCTTGCAACTTTTATAATAATTTTTTCATGCACAAATTTCCCCCACCTACTTTGTATTTGAAATTTTCAACTGTGATATTAAAACACTGTGCGCGCTGAGTTTGTTTACACAAAAATGTAGTGCCTTGATAAAGGTTGGCGTTCAGCCAACCGAAATATTAGCAAATAAATTTTATATTCGATCCAATATATTCCTTTTTACTATCTAATTTACATATGTGTAAAATCGTTAAAATATATATATGAAAACAGAGTAATGAAATAAAAAATTAAACCCTTTAACATCTCACGAATTCGAAGAATCTACAACTCAAACTATTTAAGATATCACGATATTTATTTTTATAAGAGGGGAGACATAAGAAACGTAGAAACTTCTATCAGAACAAAGATCCTTCATTCTTTAAATTAAATAATTCAGCATGGAAAGGAAACTAAATTTCGCAGCTATATAAGCTAAAAAATAAAGTTTTATATGCGTACAACACTTACCTAACGATTATCTAATCTTAACATATATCGGTCTAACACTTACATCACCTAACCAGACCTAACTATGCAAATAAAAGTTACCAAATTTACATATAGATATGCAAATTAATATAGATATCAATATGCGAGTGATAGTTACTGATAGTTACCCAGAAATATTCGAATGCGTAAAACTAGATAATTGGGCAAAAAGATTCTTTATTGACGTGACAACGTCTTAAATTAGGTTGCGGCTGGGAGTCACTTATGAAAAAGTGTAACGCCCGGTAACGTTACGATGAGTCACCGAACGAGAGTGCTGCGCGCGCAGCTGCGCGCGCAGCGCTAGAGAATTAGGCGCATTGAATCGGCGCATGCTTGTCTCTGTCTTTGTCTTTCTCGAACGTTCTTGGCGTTGGAAAAACAAGAAAGCGTCATAATACAAGTTCACACGTGTGGTTAAAGTATCGTCAGCTGTGTCTGTAGTGAAAATGTGGAGTGCTTAGATTCGTCATTTACAACAACTACAACAATAAAGGTAAATAATTGTACACTGATATTTCATTATCGTAAACTATGATTGATTGATTAATTGTTAGATTGACACAAAAGTTGAGAAACTGAGTTTATAGGTTATGTCATACTATTGATAAATGTTGATAGTGTTAAGTAAATTATTAGTTTAAAATTAAATAATTAATTAATTATTATTTTACAAATTTTAAATAGTTTCAAATTTATTTAGCAAAAATTTGAACCTTCGATCTGAATAAATGTTTTGATTTTCGAATTGATTCTTTAAAATTACAAATATTAAGAAAAAGTGGCAGATATAAGAAAACTTTATTTAAACTGTGTTGAGCAAGAATTTTAACATCTAATTTAAGTAAATGTTTTAATTTTCAACTTCATCATTTACAATTACAAATTTTATTTAATTTCAAATTTATTTAGCAAAAATTTGAACCTTCGATCTGAATAAGTGTTTTGATTTTCAAATACCAACGCGGCTGGTGGAGTGGCGATCTATCGTAAATTATCTTCGACATCTACGGCGGAAGTGTTCCAAGTTGCGATTACAGACGTAACTCGTGTCATTAAAACCAAGGGTGACATGTGCATGACTGAAGTTACTTGCTTCGCCGCTAATACTAGCTTCAAGTTTATACTCGGTGCTGTATATATTCATCCAGGAGCTAGTATGCAGGATATTGGAATGTTACTATGGCAAGGACTCGGTCCGTACATTCACAACAGCCAGTACGTGCCACCGTTCGTGCAAGTTGATTCTAGTATACCGATTCTTCTGTGTGGTGATTTTAACAAAAACGTAAAGCCTGACAACTCGTTTCTTAATTTCATGAAAAATACGTATAATCTTGATTGCGTATCAAACGTTTCTAAGTCAACTACGTTAAAAGGAACAACTATCGACTTGACTTTCGCAAGACACATTACAGCAGAAACACTTCCTTTCATTTCATATTTCTCCTATCATCGTCCTATCCTCAACAAAATCACTCAAATAGGAATTAGTTAAGTTTAAGTTTACATGTACAATGTTTTAGTAAACAAAATATATTTCTATAGTTAAAATTTGTGCAATTCTTATTTTCATTCAATTCCTTGTTCCTATTGTGCAATTTAATTATATTCATATCAATAAATATTCTACCGTTGTCACGTAAAATCTTCGCCCGTAAAACCGACTTTACAGGCAACCATTGTTTTTTTTGAGATTGTGGAGGCTTTCGAAAAATTTTGCTTTTCAATGAGCAAATCCAAAAACAAATGAAGCGATATGTTATTAAACTATATTACAGCTCAATATAATCTGTGATCCACGCCTGATAACAACTCTCTTCATTTGTTTTTGGATTTTTCCGTTGAAGAGAAAAATTTGTTCGAAGCTTGAAAAACCTCAAAATAAAGAAACCTTTGTAAATAGCTATAAAACGAAGAGAAATTTTTTTATTAAAATGCAAACCTTTTACCCAATTTTTTTCTTATTCGAATAGATATCAAAGGGGGGAAGAAGTCCGACCACACCTCCCTGCGGTTCCCCCTGGACCCTTGGAATATTCGACCAAAATCTGGTTCGTTTCCAAGGCGACTAACGTGGCAACGGCACCGATTTTCCAACCAGAGCAGCAGCTTTACACACCCAAGATAGTGGATATTGCGACGGCTGTGATGGAGAGAGAGATGCATGGAGACATCTGAGGCTCTTCATTGGATACGACAACAACAACAATAGATATCAATAGTCAATAAATAAACAACGTACTAATTATTCGCAGAAATATCCTCGAATTGCTAGGAGGGTTCACCACTGATGAGTCAGGCTCTCCAGATATTTTATGATATATTAATTTAAAAGTAGTCTCTCTCTCTCTCTCTCTCTCTCTCTCTCTTACAATATTATCAATTCCTAATCATAACTTTAGTATATTGCAGAAATTTTTATATAATTGAACATTTGTTTTCAATTATATTACAAGAAAAATTGTCTAAATTCTCTCAACGTGTTGCATTCAAAACATTGTGGAATATCTGATTATAAATAGATAAAATAGAAAAATGCATGTTTGGCGTAATCTATTCTTCATCCAAAACAACTGAGGGAGATCGCAAATCGAATTGAAGGGAAGTAATTGAATTATCGGAGAACCATTTGTACCCAATTTAATGATCGATCTTTTATTTTCTGAAGCATTTGTACCTCCTAGTAAAGTACATTAGCTTATTGCCTTAAAGATTCGTCGAATTTACACTACAGCGCTAAAAAGAGATAAAAGATTGATAGGATGATTTATCCACGCAACCATTCGCGCGAATGAAAAAGTTGAGATTTTTTCTTAAACACGAAATTCCGTTGTTGCTTCTTAATATCTATCAAATCAAAATCTTCATTCATTCACACTCTTTTGCTGCTGTTTAGATACTGTCTTTTATTAATCTCTTCCATAAATAACCATCGTCAAATCTGTCTTACTGGTTAGGCATTGCTTTAAGTGAATTTATCTATTAGATGAAATTTAGAGAAAAAGAATTGTTTTCTTGTCTTTGTAAATATAATTGAGTGGTTATAAAAATTATTTATGGCTCCTCTATTTGAAATATATAAAATACAGTAAAACGTGGCAGGACGTCTTTAATTTGAAAATGTCTTTAATTCGAATATTTATCTTGGCCCCAAGAATTTCCGTTTTTAATTCGAATTTGTGGATAATTCTTTTTTTTTTTGTCTCTTGGGCTTCGAATTATCCAACTTCGACTGTATATAAAAAGTAGGCAAAAGCTCTTCATCGATATAACGCCAGGTTTTTTATCCATAATTCCAAGTCGCTCTTGATGGGCCATCAAAGACTAAGATGTCCAGCAGATGGTCCAAAATGATCAGAGTGTGATTGGTATAGTGATTCAGTCCATGTTGCACCAAGAGTTGGTTTCTTATTAATGCACTAGACGAATGGCCCGGGCAATGCCCGGGTTTTACCCGAGTGCGAATATATTTTTAAAACGTTTTAATTCAAATACTATTCGTTACAATTATAAATTGGCGCCATGGATGTCACTCTTGTGAAACGTCCCGTTCCAAACTGTGTGTTTTTAAAATGTTTTAACTATATATAATATAACGGTATAATAACGGTATAAAGAAATAATGAGCCTATAGCCTAGTGGTCATGGCATCTGCCCGGTAAGCGGAAGGTCGTGGGTTCGATTCCCATCCCTTGACCTTGTATACATCTTGCTTCCTAGGGTTGCCTAGAGTGGCCGCTATAGACAGGGTGGTCTGTATAGACAGGTGTATGTATCACACTGCTGATAACAGGGTTGCCTAAAGTGACCGCTATAGACAGGGTGGTCTGTATAGACAGGTGGATGTAGCACACTGATGATAACAGGGTTGCCTAAAGTGACCGCTATAGACAGGGTGGTCTGTATAGACAGGTGGATGTAACACACTGCTGATAACAGGGTTGTCTAGAGTGGCCGCTATAAACAGGTGTATGTATCACACAGCTGATAACAGGGTTATCTAGAATGGCCGCTATATACAGGGTGGTCTGTATAGACAGGTGAATGTAACACACTGCTGATAACAGGGTTGTCTAGAATGGTCGCTATAGACAGGGTGGTCTGTATAGACAGGTGTATGTATCACACTGCTGATAACAGGGTTGCCTAAAGTGACCGCTATAGACAGGGTGGTCTGTATAGACAGGTGAATGTAACACACTGATGATAACAGGGTTGCCTAAAGTGACCGCTATAGACAGGGTGGTCTGTATAGACAGGTGAATGTAACACACTGCTGATAACAGGGTTGTCTAGAGTGGTCGCTATAGACAGGGTGGTCTGTATAGACAGGTGTATGTATCACACTGCTGATAACAGGGTTGCCTAAAGTGACCGCTATAGACAGGGTGGTCTGTATAGACAGGTGAATGTAACACACTGATGATAACAGGGTTGCCTAAAGTGACCGCTATAGACAGGGTGGTCTGTATAGACAGGTGGATGTAGCACACTGCTGATAACAGGGGTGTCTAGAGTGGCCGCTATAGACAGGGTGGTCTGTATAGACAGGTGGATGTAACACACTGCTGATAACAGGGTTGTCTAGAATGGCCGCTATAGACAGGTGTATGTATCACACAGCTGATAACAGGGTTGTCTAGAGGGGGGCAGGGAGGCCACGTGTTAGCCGGCAGCCAATGGGCGCGCATTCTATCCGTGAACTTCAGACAGTGAGCTTCAGACAGTGAACTTCAGACAGTGAACTTCAGACAGACAGAATAAGGCAATTATATAAGTAGATTTCCTACTGTAGACGTTACAGCCAAGAACTGAAAACACCAAGTGAATGGGAAGTTTTTAGTCTACAAACGACCTATTCAAACAAGTTTACTTTGCTGTCTACGGGCACTTTTTGACACCTTGTTCTTCAACAGTCGACTACTGTTGATTGTCACAACCATTTTTTTTACTATGCTCTCTGTTTGAAGGCTTTTGTTTAAATAATTCGGTTTTCAAAGAATTTAGTTCCGGATTGCCTTTATAACGTGACCATTATATAATTGCCCAAATAGATAAAACCTTTTGTCATACTGTAGACGTTGTTGATTGGCATCTTGTTGATTGAATAGCAATGACAGTTGGTTTGGTGAATAGGTCTGAGGGTCTAGGCAGTATCTAGGTATCGCTTTCATGTTTGCCAATCTCCTTGAGTCATTTCTAATTCTCCACAGATTCCTACTACAAAAAACTAGACTCATGTCTCAGCCATAATAAGGGAAAATCTGTGGGTAGCATACATTCTCCATGTCGTAAATACATTGCTCCTGTTCAAGGGAATGTTAGCCTCAAAGTTAGAGAAATAAAATTGTAAAAGAAACTCAGCACTAGATGCTTTATTGATTTTATTAAATTTTTCTTTGTCACATTTTATTGATGAAAAATTCAGTCAAAGAGCTGTTTCCACTCGTAAGCTCTATCTCTTTTTATATTTTATTATTGATACTCATTTCTAGTCAAAGTTGAAATATATTATAAAACTATTTTAGAGGCGTAATATTCTTTTTAAAATAAAACAATTTCTACTGTCCTTACTGCGATGGAAAAATTAAAGGGAGGGCCTGGCTCATCAGTGGTGAACCCTCCCAGCGGTTTCGCCAGTTTAATCAATTAAACCGCTGGGAGGGTTCACCACTGATGAGCCAGGCCCTCCCTTTAATTTTTCCATTGCAGTAAGGACAGTAGAAATTGTTTTATTTTAAAAAGAATATTACGCCTCTAAAATAGTTTTATAATTTGATAACAGATGGCGCTCTAGTACATCGTAACATTATTGAAATATATTGTTGGATCGTTTTTGAAGACAACTCTCAGATTTATAAAATTATTTTATTAAACATTAAACATTTTAGAGATATAAAGAAACGAGTTAATTATCTCGTATTTAAGGCAACAAAAGATTCATCTAATTTTTATACATTTTCTAACCAGATTCAACTTGTGAAAACAGACGACAAAAAGAAAAGAATAAACAAATTTATAATAGAGGGTAAGTTCCTATTTTTTGCAAGCTTTCACACTCAAAGTATATTCAACTTCTTGCTTCATATATTTGTTACACAATTTTGAATATAACATAGAGTTTCGGGATGATAAAATTTATGTTCCAAAAGAGGCCCCTCTCCCTTTATTTATGCATTAGAACAATGCACTAGGGGGGGGAGAAGTCCGACCACACCTCCCTGCGGTCCCCCCTGGACCCTTGGAATATTCGACCAAATTCTGGTTCGTTTCCAAGGTGACTAACGTGGCAACGGCACCCATTTTCCAATGAAGAGCAACTGTCCTGGTGTGGATCTAACACCTACTCACATATTCTCATGCCCAGCAATGGCCGCAGCCTTGCAGAAAATTGACTTAGACCCAGAGCAGCAGCTTTACACACTCAAGATAGTAGATATTGCTGCTGCTGTGATGGAGATGCATGGAGACATCTGAGACTCTTCTTTGGACACGACAACAACAACAACAACAATGCACTACGTTTATCACTCTAATAAAAAACACCTTTACTAGTGGCGATAAGCAATAAACCACAATACCAGTTTTGGAAAATTCAGACAAAAAGCCAATCTCTATACCATGTGAACAAAAGAATTGTACAAAAGTAAAATTATACTAAGATCAGGTGGATAAATTAAGAAAAACACATCTCCTGGTTCGTGCAAATAAAATTTTCTGATGACTTTCGTCATCTATCTAAATTAATATCAACTAATCGTTGATTTTTAATTATACCAAAATTGGCCAAAATGCCCTTTCTTGATTAATCAAGAAAAGCTAACCATGTACGTATTTCAGGCTATTGGCCTTTATTTTAAATGTGTTTAAAGGACATCTGACAAAAGTTTGACTGCAACAAAGAATTACAACAAGATCATGTGTTGAAGTATTCGAAGCCAGGTTTCGTGATCCGACCTGATCAATTTGTTCGATTATCTGTAGGACGATCTATCAAGGTCACTCACTGCCTGGTGAGTCGTTTGGTCGGTCACTACAACAACACTACAAACTGTTATTGGTTAGACTTCCATAAAACTTCATCGTACATGGCCTAACTACACTCGTGTTTCTTTTGTAATAAAATGTTTCCTTGAATTTTAAAATAACAAATCTATATATATGTTATGAATATAATGTTTTGATATTGTAATGATAAAGAATTGGAGGTGCAGTCGTGAAAAAGGAAAGATGGTTATTCACTAATCAAGTAGATTTTATTTTCAATTACTTGAAAAGAGAATTATACATTAAATATTTATCACAGTTATTTAGAATTTATAAAATGAATCCTATATTAGTGAATTAAAAATTAGGTATGTTTAACTATACATATTTACAACAATATTCAAAGTGTTATGTTCTAAATCTATGGTCAAAAATTGTAGAATAGTCAATGATGAAAATAAAATATATGCTTTTAAAAAATAAAATATTTGCATTTAAGATTATATAATATATGTATATATGCGAAATTTCATAAGTGGGCTTGGCTAAAAACTTCCATTAGAATGCATCAATTTCAACCAAATTTGAAACAATTATGTAAAACAAGAAAAGGAATATTTTCCCTACCATCAAAATATGTAAATTAGCATCATGAAAATTATGCTTATGAAAATTATCAATTTCTTTTGAAAGGACTTCTATTTTTTTAGTCTTACCTTTGTTTATACTTTTTTATTGAAAAAATATCCACTCGAGTTGTACCCGGGATGAGCTGGGTTACTCAGGTAGTAAAAAATATATGATCAATTTTAATTATAAAAAAATATGTTTTTATAACTTCATATAATAATTTGCATAAAGCCTATTTTTATTTTATTTCGACTAAGAGCGCTATGTACCCCTAGGGACACTTGTACTTTAAAGGTGAACAAAACATTGAAAGAAAAGAAAGAAATATATTTGAAATATGTACAAGAATTAGTATGCAAGTTAGTTAGATGAAAAGAGAAAAAAATCAACACAATTGAAATATGCACATTGGGTTGGTATGCAAATTTTGTTAAATGAAATCAAATTGTAAAGTATTTACAGATTGAAGAAAGTTTGAAGGAATATTTTTGAATTAAAATATGCAAAATATTAGAGAATTATTCATTTAAAACTATGCTAAACAGAGTTAATTTCTAAATATAAGCGTTCCAAAAAAATTTAGTAGACTCTTATTAAATTCAAAATAAGTCTGCCAAATGAGTTGAATTTCATATAGTCATATGGGGAACACCTAAAAACATAATTGATCAAACACACCCGTCAATATTCCAAGCTTCCTTGTTGTAAACTTGAAGAGAAATTCCAGACCCGACAGGAATAGATGTTTCTCAGGGTATCAGATAATTCATACAATTTACACACACAAAATACACTCCTTATATCCAGTCCGTGGAATGCTTACAGGTCTTCTATGATAGATATGTTTTATATAATGATAGAACTTCGCCTTTGCCGTTCCCAAGCCCGGATAAAAAAGTAGAAGTAGGAGCAGTAAAAATCTTACTAGAACACCTGGGCTCAGCTGGCCCAGCTGATAGTACCCTGTAAAGGCTCCTGATCCAGATATACAGAATGAGCAGCGTTTGTACTCCATGTTAGGAAACACTGCACATGGCATCTGTTCCTCATGTCAGAGGCGGCCATTTCATATTGGAGCTAAGTCGGTCTGCCACTGAGTAGTGTTCCAGTCATAATGACAAAGGCAGACGCATTCTACTTCACCCAATCATGAGATAAGAAAGAATAAGGTGGTGAATAGGTGGCGATTCTTTTATTTGAACCTTCCAATTTGATACGTCAAAGGCTATCCCGGCGTTATATCTATCCTTTCGTAAAATATACCGTTATTGTATCATATAAAAACGTATTTTTATTAAATTCTCCGTTATATTAATTAACATTTATTTGACACAATAATTATCTATATTAATAAAATGGAAATTTCATAAGTGGACATCACTAAAACCTTTCGTTACAATGCATCAATTTCAACCTAATTTTCAACATTTATGTAAAACGAGATGGAGCAGGTTTTGCTTAACATCAAAATATATTTCCTAACATTAACATGCGTAACTTCGCTGTTATCGATTAAATACAAAAAAAAATCAACAGAGTTAATTTTATTTATATATAAATACAAAATTAAATTTCAACAGAGTTAATTTTTTTACATACTAGCTAATAATCTCAATCTAAAAAATATTCAAAACAAGCAATTTTAAGATAACACCATATGTAAAACAGTCGGCCAAGAAAACAACAACGATATTACATCTTTCTCACATATTCACACACAATCTTGATTAATAATTAAAACTAATCTTTAACATTGTTTATTATACTTCAACTTTTATTTCTACATTTGTTTTTAAATACCCAATTGTTTTATCATGTTTCTAATTTCGCCTAACAAATATACAAATTTATAGTGACCAACATATGCAAATTTTATCTTTGTTTTTATTTAACTTGATATCGTAAACATAACATCCATTGTAAGCATTTTTCTGTTCACCTTCCGTGGTTTCTCTGATAGTTTTTAGATGTAGTATATTTTCTTATTACTAGACTACAAACATTCCCTCGAGAAAAACCTGGGCGAAGCCGGGTACATCCGCTAGTATAATTATAAAAATATGAACTGATTATTTCGTGTTTCCTACAACATTCACAAAAAGCGCGTGACGAGTTATTATAAAAGATAACACCTTCTACATTTAGGCGATGTTATATATATATATAAGGGGAACGGAGGGAAAAAAAAGTAACGCAACAACATTGTAATAAAGATGTCAAAAATATAGCAGAAAAAATGTATTTATTTAAGGAGCGACGGCCGCTCCTAGAAAAACTTTGTGTTTTTTTTTTTCTTTGGCTCTGGCCTCCATTCCAGTGAGAGGATTGCTAAGGAATTCTGGGGAGGTATCTGGAGGATCCCATTTTTCACCCAACTCTTATCTCTCTGCGGACTTTGATCCGACGGACTACTTTAAGTGAATTGGACGGCTGGCAATGTTGTGATAAGAGAAGAATATTTCTACGGTTGTTTGGAAATTTCTCGCATTTGTTCCGATGTCATTCCAGCTCGGGCCTTTACAGCTTCAAGATGTGGAGGATTCACAAAATGACATTGTTTGACTTATGAAGTTTGATTGTAATAATTAAATATTTCTATATGGAATATTATAAATACTCTGAATAATTGAATATTAAATTCTCTGATATGCAATAAAATAACAACTTGTATCCAATTTAAAAGATTTACATGAAACTAAAAGTAAAAGGATTTTACCTATTTTATTTCATACCTTATTGGAATACAAAAATTTAATGTAAAAAATTAACTAGTTTACATATCCCAGCTAGCTGGCTGTAGAAAAGCGAAAAAAGAACATATATAGGCGCAGCTCTCACGGGACGGCACAATACGCTGATCCCCAAAAGCTGGCGATATCTTCCATGGAAGAAGCGAACCATTTGTTACAAACTATGGTTATTTTTCATCTTTCTATGGGAAGTTTTATTTTCAATAATTTCCCATTCTTCTACTAATTATAAAACCTAGAACTATAGCTTTATATTTGTGATACCTGAAGTATGTACGAAGAACCGTTTTAGAGGTTACAATATTGCCACGTGGAAAATTAGGGAAGACCAACTTCGGGAGGAGACAACAATTTATTTCAGTCAAGAACAAAGCTATGAAAATGGTAAACAAAAGATAAGCCACGAGGGAAATTTACAGAGTAGCAAAATATAAACATAAAAATGACCACTCTGTTAATAAAAATAATAAAATTAATAAATACTTTGTTAGAATATGACTGCTGGCATTCAAAATTTAAATTCAGGTATTTATCATGTTAATGTTGAGTAAAATTAATCAGGCCTCAAAGGAAAAGTATATTTTCAAAACATTTTTATTCTCTAGCTTTCAGGCACGGACGCCCTTCTACAGGAGAAAACATGGTATAATGATTCGCCAATATAACACGAGTTAAATATAATCGGATACTGGTATATTGGCGAATTAATATACAGTTAAACCTGTCTATAGCGCCTCCCTCTCTATAGCGCCCGATTTTAAATACGTAGTACGATGCGATTTACATTAAAGGTAACCTGTTTATAGCACCCCCTCTCTATAGCACCCTATTTTGGTGAGTCCCAAGAGGGGGCGCTATAGACAGGTTTAACTGTACCATGTTTTCTCCTGTAGAAGGACGTCCATACCCGAAAGCTAGAGAATAAAAATGTTTTGAAAAGACAATTTCCCCTGGAGGAATGATTGATTTTTCTCAATATTGTTACAAGGTGTTATTTTATTGAATTTAGTTACTGGAGAGATGTAAAGACTCAGTGTTCTAGATTTTATTCAATTAAATACTGACACGATTCAACATTTTATATCAGTGATATTTTTTTTAAAGAGACAAGGGTCGCCTCTCCCGTCAAAATAGACACCTAAAACCAGACGCCATCTATTGACCGTCGCCGCAACTAGACGGGAGAGGCGACCCTTTTCTCTTTATAACAATTTCCTCCCGGCAAAATTCCCATCTATATTTTAGCCATAGATTTGGCCCAGCCACTTTGCCAGCTAAACACCTCTTTGGCAGATTGTCAAGATTCCATTAGATCCCGTGTGGATCTCATGGAATAAAGTCCGCCCTAGACTGACGAGGGCCATTAGCCCGAAACCATGGTCTCTAGGTGGACGCTTTTCAGTTTACCAAAGCTGGTGTTGTGGCTTTGTCACCGACCCGAGGCCGCTAGTTGCAGCGACGGTCAATAGATGGCGTCTGGTTTTAGACGTCTAATTTGACGGGAGAGGCGACCCTTGTCTCTTTATAACAATTTCCTCCCGGCAAAATTTCCATCTATAGTGATATTTTTGTTTCTAAAAATTACACACATAAACCCACAACTACAAAGTAATAAGACCAAATCCAAATATATAAATAGTGTGTGACGTTTCGGTAACAGCGTTGTTTACCCTCATAAGACAAAAGTATTGAATCCATGATGATAACAACACTGTTACTGAAACATCACACACTATTTATATATTTGTATTTGGTCTTATTACCTTGTAGTTCTAATCTGTTAATACGAATTGTGTCTTATCATAAAACCACAAAATGAGTTTCGTTAGCTATAGAATGTTTCAAGATTTCACTTTACGATTTGATATTTTATTACAAAATCTAACTAGACAATTGAATATCGCTTTATAATTAATATAATTTTTGAAAATTAGAAACTATTTTAGACTAGCTCATCAGTGGTGAACCCTCCCAGCGGTTTCGCCAGTTTAATCTACCATACCTCTGTTATATTGCATTTTTGGAACTTCCTTTTATAGTGATACTGATGCTAGATTCTTGGAGGGTTCACCACTGAGAGCCAGGCCCTCCCATTAATTTTTCCATTGCAAGGGCAGTAGAAATTGTTTAATATCAAAAAGAATCTTACGCGTCTAAAATAGTTTCTAATTTGCATAACAGATGGCGCGCTAGTGCATCGTAATATCATTTTATTCACATCTTGTCAATACATACAAAAGTGCACAGTCTGCATTATTCTAAAAAGATAACTATATATATATATGAATGATATTCTATGTACATATACCGTATATATACTAAAATTGGAACGATACTATGTACATATACTATAATTGGAACGATACTATGTCATATACCGTACATATACTATAATTGGAACGATACTATGTACATATACTGTACATATACTATAATTGGAACGATACTATGTCATATACCGTACATATACTATAATTGGAACGATACTATGTACATATACCGTACATATACTATAATTGGAACGATACTATGTCATATACCGTATATATACTAAAATTGGAACGATACTATGTACATATACCGTACATATACTATAATTGGAACGATACTATGTCATATACCGTACATATACTATAATTGGAACGATACTATGTACATATACCGTACATATACTATAATTGGAACGTTACTATGTTCATATACCGTACATATACTATAATTGGAACGTTACTATGTACATATACCGTACATATACTAAAATTGGAACGATACTATGTACATATACCGTACATATACTAAAATTGGAACGATACTATGTACATATACCGTACATATACTAAAATTGGAACGATACTATGTCATATACCGTACATATACTATAATTGGAACGATACTATGTCATATACCGTACATATACTATAATTGGAACGATACTATGTCATATACCGTACATATACTATAATTGGAACGATACTATGTACATATACCGTACATATACTATAATTGGAACGATACTATGTCATATACCGTACATATACTATAATTGGAACGATACTATGTCATATACCGTACATATACTATAATTGGAACGATACTATGTACATATACCGTACATATACTATAATTGGAACGATACTATGTACATATACCGTACATATACTATAATTGGAACGATACTATGTACATATACCGTACATATACTATAATTGGAACGATACTATGTACATATACCGTACATATACTATAATTGGAACGATACTATGTACATATACCGTACATATACTATAATTGTAACGATACTATGTACATATACTATAATTGGAACGATACTATGTACATATACCGTACATATACTATAATTGGAACGATACTATGTACATATACCGTACATATACTATAATTGGAACGATACTATGTCATATACCGTACATATACTATAATTGGAACGATACTATGTACATATACCGTACATATACTAAAATTGTAACGATACTATGTACATATACTATAATTGGAACGATACTATGTACATATACCGTACATATACTATAATTGGAACGATACTATGTACATATACTGTACATATACTAAAATTGTAACGATACTATGTACATATACTATAATTGGAACGTTACTATGTACAATCAATATGGCGCCTCTGTCACCCCTAAATCCAACTAGAGAGAGGGTTCACAAAGGGATTTAACTAGGTTCTATGTGAGAAAAATGCTGAAAGTTTTCAAGAGAAATGTAAAAAAGGCAGGAGTTCCGTGATGAAGGCAGGGCCTCACGCAATACCTTCACGCAACTGGGTGGACAGTGCTGCAAGAATTCGCCATTAAAATTTCAAGTCACTTCCTCTTCTTATGCTTAATATTGATATTCAGAGAATTCGAAGAAACGATTCATTTTCCTGTTGTTAATCCTTGGACCTCAAGTTTTATGCTGAGATTATATATTATATGTATATTGGTTACGTGTGCAATATTAAAATACCTCATATATATATTATTAAATCAGAATGTTTTTATTATTATTATCCCTAATACACGTGGTACAGGCCATGATAATCATGGTGGGTAGAAATTGGCGACTGCTTTTACTGTAAGTGCACCACATATCTACACATGTGAAAATCAGTTCGACTTTGCACTTAAAAATGTGCCAGAGAACCGTTTAGTTAGTTGCACTCGCTGGTGGAATTGGACTTTTGCAAGAATCGGGGGCCATTGGAGCATTCTTTTTTTTTTTTTTTTTTTTTTTTTAATTAGAAAAAAAGTGTCCAATGCGGGAATAGATCCCGGGTCGTAGCGGTCGAAAACCAACGGTCTAGACCATCCTTCCACCGACCCCCGAATTAGAATGTATTTTCTCCAAGTAGATACTGCACTTTGATTTTAACCATAAGACTGCAAAGCAATGAATACCAAGTAGAAATATACCCATGGACAAAACTTAAGGAAGTTTTACCTTTTATCATGTATATCGTGATTCAGACAATAACTCTGAAAGATATTTAATACACAGTGACCTTTATTGAAGACACACAAGATAACCAAGTGTGAATAAAATTGTCTCTGTCTCCTAAAAAAAAAACAGACGACCGACGACATCAAAAACTTTTCACCTTCTTAATTTTTTTTCCGTGAGTGTAAATTGTCAAGTGTGAAAAATCTTTATCTATATAGAACAATTTTAAAATATTATGAAAATAAATATAGTAAAATAAGTAATTCGTGATGTGAAATGTCTCCTTATTTTAAATAAATAATAAAGAAGCATAAACAGAAGAAACAACAAAAATTGTATTAACATTTCTTCATGATCTTCCTCCTCCTCCTTCAATGCCTTCCTCTACTGAGGGTGACTGGCCACATGGTCTCTCCATATCTCCCTCCTTCAGTGCCTTCCTCTACTGAGGGTGGGTCACAAGGTCTCTCCATACTTCCTCCGCCATCCTCTTCATCTCCTCGTGTCGTCCAGTCCATTGTTTTAGATCGTCTCTGTATCCCCATCGTCCCCTTCCTCTCGATCTCTTCCTCCGAAGAATCTTATAATTTTACTATGTAGAATTAATAAATGCTTATTTCTTACATGAAAATGAATAAATAGAGGAAGAACGAATTGAATATTAAGAGGGATAAGGTTTATTCCAGACCAGATATCTTTCTAGCACGAATATGTAGGGATGAGAAATCACAACCAGGTATCAATATATAATATTGTGACATCTGACTTCACATGAGACAAGACGACGTGTGGGAGGTAGTCAAGGAAGTACTACTGTCCCTGGGGGACCGGGGGATTAAAGGAAGGGGGTTGTTGTTGTTGTCGTGTACAATGAAGAGCCTCAGATGTCCCCATGCAACTCTATCACATCAGCAGCAATGTCCACTATCTTGGGTGTGTAAAGCTGCTGCTCTGGGTCCAGGTCAATTTTCTGCAAGGCTGCGGCCATTGCTGGGCATGAGAATATGTGAGTAGGTGTTAGTTCCACACAAGGACAGTTGTTGCATGTCCTTGGAAGGATGTCATCTGAGTAAAAGACAGGCGGGGTGAACAGACAATCTGGTGACATATGCAGGGGGAGAAGACGCGACAAGTTATCCCCTGGAGTGTGGCCAGGATGATCCTGCAAAAGGATGCTAGAGAAGCTTTCCGACCTGGATAAGAGCCGGCCATTGGTGAAGAAGATCCTTCCTGTGGCATACATTACAGGCAAGTATCTATCCTTCCCTAGCCTGGGAAATCTAACCTTTTTGAACAACCTTGGTGACGTGCAGCACCTTGGTACTTTGCTACAGTGCATTGCGATCTGTCTGCTTTCTACGACCATTTTTGGGATCGAAAATTCATGCACTTTGGTTAGTATCCTGTAAAATCATATTCTACTAAAATAAACTCTTCGAGTTAAAATATAAAAATAAAACGGAGATTGAAGAGAAGTATCTTGTCCGAATTTTATTAGCAAGCTTTCGGACGTCCTTCTGCAGGCTTTTTTACGATCAAGATACTCCTCTTCAATCTCCTTTTTATTTTTCAAAACCATATTCTCTCTACTAGAAGCTACTGGTAATAAAGTGTGGCGCACTAAGCTGTATCTAAATAGAACCCTCCTTATTATTTAGAAGCCTTGTACGCAAACAACGACGGCTGAAAAACGTCGTAACAATATGCAAGTGAAGAAAATGATCACAAGGCGAGTTCAGCACAAAGTGAGATTTTACCCAGGAGGAATTCCTCTATGAGTAGATGTTCACCAGCGATATTCCTGGCTGAGAAGGTGGGTATCAGTGATATACTTCACTCTTCATTTGAGTCTATCATCATCAACTTTGTGTTTGTCTTCTTCTTTCTTATCTCCACTCAATCATATCAGGGTATCAAGCTTGTAAAGCTTGAGACTTTTGATGGTGTTTGCTGGGGATGAGTAGAGCTCATAAATAGATGAGTCAATACATCAATAATGTGTTTTAGGGTTTCAGGTTGAGAATTGCACTTAGCACATAGTGGGAAAATTTTGTAACCATTCTTGGAAAGTAATTGTGCGTAGATGACCAGACTAAAGTCTGGAAATCAAAGACTGTTGTGTTTTGTGTCTGTAAACACTTTCAGCTGCGCAGGGAGCAACAACATGTGGAACTTTCTTTTTTGGGGTGTCGATGGAGGAGGAGTGGTAACATGAAGTAACATTGTGTAATTGTAATTTAAACAAATAATTAAATAATTACATGGTTTAAAAAAGTATTCCCTTGTTTGAATATCAAGGTGGAAATATTGGAATAAAAACTTATCCCCCGAAGCCTAATATTTCCACCTTGAAATGATTACACACTATTTATATATTGGGTATTAATTAATTGAACGTAGCTTGGCACCTGCAGCTCCAGAATACATTGCATTAGATGTACTAAACAGGACCTTTGGGAGAGGCCGCTGCTTATCATAAAACAGCTCGAGGAGCATGGACTCATGGAATTCGTGTAATCTTCACACAATGGGATAAGAAACAACAACAACAATTAATTAGACTGTCCAAAATACTTCCTTTTTGTCGTTGTTTTGATTTGGGCTGGGTAAATCCGAGGAAAGAAGAAGATAAAATAAATTCAAAAAATAAAAAACAGTGTTATTATTAAGTCTTTATTAAGATCTTTCGTCTTATGAAAAAATTCCTCAGCTGAAGAATGGAAGTTGAAAAATTTGAAGCGAAACTTGTTTGCAGTATTTGCATTCATAGGAAGCGAAAAAAAAATAAACATAAGGAAAAAAGAAATATTATAATCATGTTAGGTCTTGTTAAATTATTTTGATGAATGCGCGCTCTGAGAAAATCGAACAATCGCTCTGCTCTAGTCTTCCATAAGATGGGGCTCGCTCAACCAATAAACCATAAACTGACCAAACCGCTGGAAGCCAGGCCCTCCCAATATTTTCTATTGACAGTAGGAAGTGTTTAGTTTGTAAAGAATTGTGCTAAATAGTTTCATTTCTTCTATATAGACTCATGGACAAAACTTAAGTAGAGTAAAATCTTTGATTGGCCGGTCGTCTATTTGTTTTTTTTTTTTGTTTTTAATAAGTAGAAGAATAAGAAGACAGAGGAATTTCGTTTACACTTTTTTATCTCGTGTGTCTTCAATAAAGATCACTTTGTATCAAATATCTTTCAGAGTTATCGTCTAAATCCTCATATGCATGCTAAAAGTCACAACTTCCTTAAGTTTTGTCCATGAGTGTATATTATGCATATTTTTGAGAAACCATTTCCCTAATGACGAATTAAAACGCTGGAAAGTTTGTCGTTTTGGAAAATAAAAATTGATCTCTTTGCAAATCGTTCTAATATTGTAATTAACTTTGTATTTTATAAAATCACTAACTATGACAAAGTACTGTACCATCCTCGTCTGCAATACCTCTAGAGTAGGTCAAGTTCAGCATTAGATCTCCGGAATCCAGGTCAGTAAACGATCTCCCATAATTCCCATTACCCTTTCATCTAATCAACACGCGCTTCGGTCTCCAAATCGATCTTAGTAAAAACAATTAGGATTTTTTCGCTGAAGCATTGATCAGGGTGTGGCTAGGTGGATGTAGGGCAGCGGGTGATAGATGGCAAGGTTGGCCCCTGCTCTGGCTGAGTCTCTAGCCTTCTCCCATTTCCTTTTTCCGGCAACTGTTGCGACATGTAGTGTACTTGTATCCTTATGGATATACAACAGTGGGTATATATGGCAGGCTAGTCCCCTGTTCTGGCTGACCCTTTTGTGATCGTCTTAGTCCACTTTCTTTTTCCGGCAACTGTTGCGACATGTAGTGTACTTGTATCCTTATGGATATAGAACAGTGGGTATATATGGCAGGCTAGTCCACTGTTCTGGCTGACCCTTTTGTGATCGTCTTAGTCCACTTTCTTTTTCCGGCAACTGTTGCGACATCTAGCGATCTTGTATCCTTATGGATATACAACAGTGGGGGTATAGGTGGCAGGCTAGGTCCCTGTTCTTGTTGAGCCCTTTTGTGATCGTCTTTTCCCACTTTCTTTTTCCGGCAACTGTAGCGACATGTAGTGATCTTGTATCCTATGGATATACAACAGTGGGTATATATGGCAGGCTAGGCCCCTGTTCTGGCTAACCCTTTTGTGATCGTCTTAGTCCACTTTCTTTTTCCGGCAACTGTTGCGACATGTAGCGATTTTGTGTCCTTATGGATATAGAACAGTGGGTATAGAGATGGCAAGGTTTGCCCCTGCTCTAGTTGAGTCTTTCGTCTTCTCCCACTTCTTATTTCCAGGTAACTGTTGCGACATGTAGCGATCTTGTATCCTTATTGATATAGAACTGTGGATATATAGATGGCAGGTTAGACTCCTTGCTCTGGCTGAGTCTTTCGTCATCTCCCATTTCCTTTTTCCGTTAACTGTTGCGACATGTAGCGATCTTGTATCCTTATGGATATACAACAGTGAGTATAGATGGCAGGCTAGGCTCCTGTTCTGGCTGAGCCTTTTTGTGATAGCGTATTACGTTCCCCAGTAGCTATTTAGTGTTGTATCGTCTTATGCGTATCGCTAATCGTATCATGGATTGCAAGGTTCGCCTCTTTGTCCAAAAAGGCGATGATATACAAACGGTCCTGTTACTGTCCTCACTGTGAGTGCGACCCTTCAAGTCTTCATCACTGTCCTCCATCCTCTGCCTGCCGAGGAAAACCTAGGCAATCGTGTCTTCTCAACAGTCTACTCAGTCCATGACTAGAACCTTTCCAATCTGCAGTATATACACAGTTCAAGTAGTTGGCGTCGCATATGTATATAGGTGAAAAAATAGGAAAAAATATATAAAAAAGTTAGGTGTTAATATTAAAAATTAAAAATGCATATCCTGACCGCTCACATTAACATTTTAAATGGCAGAGCGCCATCTAGTGGAACAAATATCAACTAAATGTTGATTTAGGTTTTTTTTTTTTTTGTTCCATAATATATTTGACAAACCAATTTTCTTGATAAATCAAGAATGGCCAAACACATACCTATATATATACTCTAATGGTACCTAGGTTTATCTTAATTCTCTTTCTTTTAAAACAATTCAAAATGTATATTTAGAAAATATAATAGTGGTGTTTATTGATCCTTATACCAAAATTACTATTATTTTTTCTTTGTATCATATTTAGTAAAAATAAAAACAACATACTAACTATGTATGGACATTAATACAGATAGGATTTCTGTGGAGAAATAATTCCAGCATATCTCACATCCCGGTGTATTCAGTAAGAGAACATTAAGGTTGAAGATATGGAAGAATATGAGGACAAAATAACGTTAATGGAAAAGATAACTGACCTGTTATTGTCTGGATCGACATATATATCACTTTCTTAATATAAATATATAATTTAATATATAATAAAAATAAAAACATTATTTTTTATGTATAATTAAGAGTTTTTTAAAGAGCATATATAATATTCATTTTATATTATTTTGCTAATTTTTCATTTAGTAAGTCATTACTAAAAATATCCTCATCTTATAAATTTATAAAAGTATTATGTTTCACTTTTTAAAAAAAAATTAACAATGAACAATGTTTATTCATATATTTGTCATCTATCGATAAAATTCACAGCAATAAATGTTGGCAATGATTTTGATGATATATGTGAGAAGAAACACATTGCCAAAATTAATGGTTGCGAATTTTAACAATGTTAATATTAGCAAATTATATTTATAAATTTAATTGTCATATATCGATAAAATTTGTAATAAAACCTTTTTGGCGCAAAATGCTTATGTTTACATATGTATCATCAAATAATATCTCTACAGATCTTACTGCAATGATAAAAGTTGTTGAACGAGATCGTTCAGTATATTCTGTCATTGCAGTAAAATCTGTAGAGATATTATTTGATGATGTATGTAAAAAGAAACACCTTGCCAAAAATAATTGTTACAAATTTTATTTAATGATCAATATGTGTTCTACGAGTTACCTTTGTGATTTGTTCCAATAAATGCATATCTAAAGATACACCTACCTTCGAAATATATTCAAATATTTAATTCCTGTTGATTTTATCAGAATCCAAATATACATAATTTATCGTATTTTAGAGATTAAACAATTTTTAAAATTTATTTGTATATTTACATATCGCACGCACACAAAAAAATTATAAATTTAATTCCAAATTAAATCTTTACGAATATCTTTCCTTGTAAAATCACTTTTCAAAAGACATGTGGGTGGCATGGAATTCTAGGCAGAGTCAGATAACAAATTATTTATTGTAAAATAAACTTTTAATCACATTTATTTATACAAATTATCAGAAGGGTTAAATTGGTGTATACTACATGTTGAATTATTTTTGTATGTGTGTGTGTGGTCAAATATCAATTCTAGATTATATAATGTTAGACATATGTGCTTGATATATTATAGATAAATATTTACATTTCATATTATTTATGATTTATATTTAGAATGATGTATAATTATTTTATAAGCATTATATATTTATAAGATGAATAATTTTAATATTTGAATTGAATAGTTTTTAGACAAATTAAAACTTATAATGAAAATAGGAAAAGTTAATATTTGGGAGCCGCTACATCACTCCCCCGCCAGTGAAGACTTAAAGTCGAAAACGTACGTGGCGTCCATAGCGAGTGGTGTAGCTACTTGTCTTCGGTGTAGTTTCCTCAGCACCGTCGGGCATAGGTGGCAGAATCGAAGAATCGTGGAAACTTTGAGGGGTGTTTTCTATGAATGCAGGCTTTAGTCTGTTGACAGAAATGACTTTGTTTTGGTCATTGATTTTAACTGTAAAAGTCTTCGAAGATCTTGATACCACTGGAAATGGACCTTCGTATGGTGGAGATAATGCTCTTTTTACAAAATCTTTTCTTACAAAGACGTGTGAGCAGGTGTCTAAGTCTTTATGAGAAAAAAATATTATTTTGCTTTGTTTGTCTTGTTGGTTGAGGTCGAATTCTACTCATATAATTCTTTAATTGAGTGGCAAAATTTGATGGATCGGGGTTTTTAAATTCTGAATTGGTTAGTAAATCAGCTGGAAGATTTAAAGTTGTCCCGAAAACCATTTCTGCAGCAGTGCATTTCAGGTCTTCTTTGTAGGATGTTCTGATGCCTAGCAGTACTAGAGGCAAAGCATCTATCCAATTAATAGTATTTCCGCTTGCCATGATTGCAGCTTTAATTTGACGATGCAAGCGTTCGACGAGACCGTTTGCTGCAGGGTTGTATGCCGTTGTTCGTATTCTGTTGGTGCCAATGAGTGAAGTGAGATCCTTGAAAAGATGTGATTCAAATTCACGACCTTGGTCAGTAGTTATTGTTGCTGGAACTCCGTATCTAGAAATCCAACCGCGAAAAAAAGCTTTTGCTACGCTTATTGCAGTTTTGTCCGAAATCGGAAAGGCTTCAGGCCATTTTGAATATCTGTCTACAGCAGTCAAAATGTGGGTACAATTTTCAGAATGGGGTAAGGGGCCTATTAAATCAAGATGAACGTGTTCAAAGCGAGTTGATGGGAGAGGAAAAATTCCGTGTTTTGTAATTGTATGCCTGTGAATTTTGCTTTTCTGACAATCTAAACAGGACTTTGACCAATGATTTATTGTTTGATTCATCTTGGGCCAAAAGTATTTTTAAGTTATTAGTTTTCTTGTTGCACGAATTCCTGGATGAGACAAATTATGGAGAGAATTAAAAATTTGTCGTCGGAAATTTTCAGGCACGAAAGGTCTGGGATTTCCAGTAGAAATATCGCAGTAAATTAATTTATTGCAAAAAGGAACTTGTTGTTTTATTAATTTGATTGTTTGTGAAGAATTTGAATTATCAATGAGAGTTTTTAGTTCTTTGTCCTTTTCTTGAATTTCAGGGAATGCATTAAGATCTAGATTAACCTTCGTGTGATTGAAAGTTTCGATTTCAATTCTTGAAAGGGTATCAGCCACAATGTTTTCACTTCCCTTAACATAGCGTATGTCCATGGAGAATTGTGAAAGATAGTTGAGATGACGTTCTTGACGAGGTGAACGTTCAGATTTTGATGTGAAGGCATACGTTAGAGGCTTGTGGTCTGTAAAAAGCATGAATGTTTTTCCATCAAGAAAGTATGAGAAATGCTTAACAGAGAGGAATGCAGCTAGGAGTTCCCGGTCGAATGCTGAGTATTTCGTTTCTGCTGGGGATAGCTTTTTTGAAAAAAATGAAATTGGTTCCCATGCAGTGTCATTCAGTTGTTGGAGGACACCACCAACAGCAACGTTGGAGGCATCAACCAGTACACTTAATGTAGAATTGGGTTGAGGGTAGTTTAAAAGTGTGTTTTCTGCAAGAGCATTTTTGATGTTTTGAAAAGCTTCTAATGTGTCTGAAGTCCAATTTAATGATGCATTGGGAGATTTAGTTTTTAAAAGTGAATAAAGCGGAGCTAAAATATGACTTGATTTTTTTATGAACCTGTGATAAAAGTTTACAAGACCAATAAATCTTTGGAGTTGACGGGTCGAATTAGGTTGAGGAAAATCTTTAACGATTCTTATTTTCTCAGGAAGAGGTTTTATTCCTTTGTTGTCAATGATGTGTCCAAGAAATTCTAGTGAAGGTTTTCCGAAAACGCTTTTAGATATATTGACTGTTAATCCATGATCGGAAAGTCTTTTGAAGATTGTATGTAGATGTTGAATGTGATCATTTTCATTTTTACTGGCGATCAAAACGTCATCAATGTAAACGAAGACAAAATCTAGACCTTTTGTTACTTCATCCATGAATATTTGAAATGTTTGGCTTGCGTTTTTTAAACCAAAGTTCATGCGTGTGAATTCAAATAGACCAAATGGCGTAGTTATTGCCGTTTTGGGTATGTCTTCTTGGTTAATTGGAATATGGTGGTACGCCTTCACTAGATCTATTTTGCTGAAAATTGTACAGCCATGAAGGCTTTGGGTGAAATCCTGAATGTGCGGAATGGGGTAACAATCAGGTTGGGTCACAGCATTTAGTCTTCTGTAGTCGCCACATGGTCTCCAGTCTATAGAATTTTTCTTAGGGACTAGATGTAAAGGTGATGCCCATGCTCCGTCTCCTCTCTTGCATAAACCTAGTTCCATCATGTGCTCAAATTCTGATTTGGCAATTTTAAATTTTTCTGGATTCAGCCGTCTTGGTTTGGAGAATGTTGGTTGCCCTTTTGTAGTAATATGATGAGTGACTGAATGCTTGACTGGTGTGGAATATGATGGAGGCTTAGTTAGAGAGGGATAATGAGAGAGAATGTTCAAAAATTTGTCTTCATAGCTGTTTATTGAGCACTTTGGAGAAAGTGAGTTGAAATTTGTAATTGATGCACGCTTGCGTAGCTTCGTTAAAGAATCAATTATAAACTTTCCTTTGATATCTGGAATTATTCCAAAGTGTTCCATAAAATCAGCTCCTAGAATGGCTTTGTTTGTGTCTGCTATTATGAATCTCCATTTGAAATCTCTACGAAGACCTAGATCAAGATTAAGGAATCTTTCGCCATAAGTCTTGATAGGTGAATTGTTTGCTGCTGTGAGAGTAAATTTTGTTGGACCACGCCGTCTATCTTCAGGACGAGGAGGCAGGACACTGATCTCTGCACCTGTGTCAAGGAGAAAACTAATTTTGTTGCGGTAGTCAGTGATAAATAGACGGTGGCTTTTATTATTGCTACAATCAGTAACCACCGGGCTTACTGATTGTTGTTGGAGTTTTCCTGCTGGTTCTTTGCTTTTTTGTTGAAAGTACAAGGTGAGATGCATTTTCTTGCATGGTGCTTGAATCGAAAATGATACCAGCACCAAGAGCCATTTGGATTGTACTTTCTATAACTGTTTGGGGAAGATTTTCGAGATGAAGATGAGCTTCTGGATCTTGAACGAGGTATTCTTTCTTCCTTCTTGTTAAGGTCAATTTTTAATGCTGAAATTTCCGCACGCAAAGATGCCAGTTCCTTTTCTAAAGTCGAAGTACTTGAAGATGGTGAAGAAGTAATCTCCGTCACTCTATCAGCTAAATCTGCTAGAGAGTTTAGTGATGCTTGCTCTTGCGTTGTCAGAATTATTTGGATGTTTTTAGGTAAACGTTGCATCCAGAGCATTTTTAATGTTGTGTCACTGACTGCTTTGCTTTCTCCAATCAATTGTCTTAAGTAGCGTAATAATTGGCTAGGCAGTCTGTCTCCAAGTTCTTCTTGAGTCAACAATTGCTGTAGTTTTTTAAATTCGCTGTCAGCGGTACATTTAATTATGGCCTTCTTTAGCGCGTCGTATTTATTGTCTGGTGGAGGTGATATAATGAATTCACGTACCTCTATGGCAGTTGATGGAGGTAAAAGTGAAATTAGATAAGAAAATTTGGTGTCATCATTTGTAATTGGACTTGGCTTGTTCAATAAAAATTGTGATTCCAATGTTATGAACCACAATTCTGGATCGTTTGGCTAAAATTCGGGTGCTTTAATTGAATCCATTTTGAGAATATATTGTATTTAAAAAATTATATGTCCTTAAGAGATATTAAAATTCTGATTATTATAATTATTAAAATTCAGAATTAAAATTTTATATTTGATTTTTTTATTTGATAAGAAAAAATATTTTAATATATTATCAAGTTATAATTTTTAAATTGTAAGTTATATATTATTTTTAATTGCCAATTTAATGTGTATTTGAATTTATTTAATATATATATTTATTTATTTCTTAAAATTATATTTGATATCTGATTTGTTTTTAAGTGTTGAAAATTTGCCTTGAATTAAATACCAAACGATGTACGTTTTCGTAGTTTTTAAATATTGCGAAATATGTTATAATTTTTGTTTTAAATATAAATATTTATTATGTATTTCTTAAATATTTATAATTTGATATCATGAGTATTTTTATTTTTCACTTTTGATCGAATTGAAATTCTTGTTTGATTGCTTGCAAATGTTCGTTAAAGTTTACCGGCTCACCATTTTGTGGGTGGCATGGAATTCTAGGCAGAGTCAGATAACAAATTATTTATTGTAAAATAAACTTTTAATCACATTTATTTATACAAATTATCAGAAGGGTTAAATTGGTGTATACTACATGTTGAATTATTTTTGTATGTGTGTGTGTGGTCAAATATCAATTCTAGATTATATAATGTTAGACATATGTGCTTGATATATTATAGATAAATATTTACATTTCATATTATTTATGATTTATATTTAGAATGATGTATAATTATTTTATAAGCATTATATATTTATAAGATGAATAATTTTAATATTTGAATTGAATAGTTTTAGACAAATTAAAACTTATAATGAAAATAGGAAAAGTTAATATTTGGGAGCCGCTACAGACATCTCTTATATATAGGAAACGTAAAAAAATAAATATCTATGCACCATTTATCAATTCTCTTTACACATTCACGCGGACTACAATTGATGAGCAAATCCGAAATTCCTACATAGAAACCATGGTTTCAGCCTCTGGCCTTTGTCAGTTCAAAAATACTTCGATTTTTCACTCAGTTTCAGTTAAAAAAAAAAACTATAGAAGGTCTGATTCGCAAGATTAATCTAGTTCATAATATTTCCCCCAGAGAGTTTATTTACATACTTAGAAGATGCATTAGCGCGCCATCTGTTATCAACATTCGAAACTATTATAGACGCGTATGATTATTTTTTTAAAATAAACAATTTCTACTGTCCTTACTGCAATGGAAAAAGGAATTGGTTCTAATTGATATTTGCGAAAGAGCGATTGCTCGAAACATTTTATATATTTATAAATGTATGTAATTCTGCTGTCCTCAAAGCTTATGTCCATAGGGCATCTAAAATACCCATTCCAAGAGTCTAGCATCAGTATCACTATAAAAGGAAATTCCAAAAATGCGATATAACAACGGTATGGTAGATTAAACTGGCGAAACCGCTGGGAGGGTTCACCACTGATGAGCCAGGCCCTCCCATTAATTTTTCCATTGCAGTAAGGACAGTAGAAATTGTTTATTTTTAAAAAAGAATCATACGCGTCTATAATAGTTTGGAATTTTGATAAAAGATTATATCTGTTGGTTTAGAATATTTGTGATCCTTGAATGTCTTATGCTTAGAGAAGTATTTCTGAGAAACTTATTTTTTTATAATTTTGGCTATGTTTGTATATGATTCCTATTCCGGTCAAATAGCCCCTTTTTTATTTTTATAATTTGTATCTATGTTCATTATTAAAGGTTTTAAGAAATTGCATTAAAATGTAACACTTTTTTAACGTATAAATTCATGCTTTCAATCTTTAAATTTGTTTTTTTTTTTAATGATTTTATTTCGGATAACCATTTGTGTGCGAGTGATTTTTCTTATAATTTAGTTTTCGAAAGGGGTTTAGCTTTAAGGGTGCGTCTTTAGCAGAAATTTAAAATTTGATTGTCAATAGATCAGTATTAATATTTATTTTAAAAAAGTATATTTCTTGTTATATTTCAAATTGTGGGTTCTCTGCTTCTTAAGAGATAATCTATGTTGTGAGGCATTCAATAGATTAATTCCATTTTCTAAATGTTTTGAAGAGTCCCACACACAGATATTCGCCCAAGTTCACTGACAGGTATAGAACTTTATTATTCCATTCAATGGTGTTGTAGAAAAAGAAAAGTGTCGTTAAGGCTTTTTTAATTGTAGGCGTTTTTGTTTTGTTTTTAGAAGAGGACTTAAAGTTATTTTGAGAGAATTAATTGTCAC
Organism: Cordylochernes scorpioides; assembly: GCA_030710605.1. Lineage (NCBI taxonomy): Eukaryota > Metazoa > Arthropoda > Arachnida > Pseudoscorpiones > Chernetidae > Cordylochernes > Cordylochernes scorpioides. The sequence continues at coordinate 27,627,066 of CP092864.1, read as the reverse complement.
AATCTTGACACCAAATCTCAGAACAGATTCAGGTCTCTTAGCATTATATAAGTTTGCCAAATGTCTCTACAAAACGACAATTGTAGGATCTTCAGCTTCTTTTTGTGCCTAAAAACAAGACACCTTCATGAAGACGATGGGTATAATTTGAACAAGTCAAATTCCCTAAATGTTTTAAACATTCCAGAAAGAGTCCTGCGGAAAAGATGGGGCTCCAATTTCATGGAAATATGTGGAACACAAGTAGGGAAGTTTATAAAGTTTGCTGGGAAGATTAGAGGCTAAAAAAGGCAAAATTCGATCGATTGGCTCTAATATGGCGTGTTCCTAGTCACGTCAGGTGGGTCATATCTTGTTTGGGAGTAATACCCCAATATTCTTGTGGAAGTAGGCATTATGGCGGGTTAAGTGTGCCTGAACGTGTCCCTAGGTAAAAAAAATGCTTGCAGGGTGTTGTTCGTGTTCTTCAATGGTGTAGGAGAAGATGATAAAATCCTCAAAGTAGTGGGACAAAATCAAGCCCATGCTTTTGCAGAACCTGATTCATGGACCGTTCATATATATGTGGTGCAGTTCTTAAACCAAAAGGTAATATTGTGAATTCATATTCACCTTCAAGCGTGACAAACGATAGGAAGTATCGGGATTCAGGGTGCATGAAATGGGCTGATGAAATGTCAGCGATAGAAAATATTTTGGCCTGTCAATGTCATTTAGTTTCCTATAATCGATGCAGAACCTTTTGGTTTTGTCTCGCTTGGTTACTAGAGTTACTGGGCTAGCATATGAAGAGAAAGGTAGTTCGATTATGGCATGCCTTAGCATTAGCTGTATCTTCTTTTGAATTTCTATTTGGTCACACACAGGGACACGCATATGGTCGTAGGGCTATTATTTTTATAAAAATATGATATTGTCACGGTAGTGATAACGAGTATAACAAAAGTTTAAGTAAAAATAATTTATTTATAAAATGCCAAACTATTTCTAAAAAATTATTTACAAGTAATAATATACAAGAATGGTAAGGGGTGTTGACTATGCAAATATTAATGATGATATACCACAGAATATTTAAAATAATTATTCAGTGACATTGCCCCCTTCCTAGATGAACAGCGTCCCGCTGTAATTATCACTTGAACAGATCAGCTTGGTCCTCAGGGTCATGGTAGGGTTTCATTCTCAGTACATGGACCAGGTCTCTTGTTTTGCGTCTCCTAGTTGGTTGGTCCACAGGTTCAACTTCGAAGGTCACGTCAGAGAGTTTCCGAGTAACCCTGTATGGCCCGAAGTACCTTTTCATCAGTTTTTCTGAGAGTCCCACCTTTCTTATCGGGATGAAAATCCATACCAGGTCACCGACGTTGTAATCCATTGCCTCGTGCTTTGAGTCATATCTGGCCTTGTCCTTTTCTTGGGCTTTCAAGGTTTCTAATCTTGCTAGCTGCCTAGTTTCTTCGACTCGCGAGGCAATCTTCTGACTGTAATCCTCTTGGAGATCTTCATTGGAGATATTCATGCGGATTTGGGAAAAGAGTGTCTACAGTTGTTTCGGCTTCGCGTCCATGAATCAGTTTAAAAGGGGTAAAACCTGTCGTATCTTGTTTTGCCGTGTTGTAGGCGAACGTGACGTAGGGCAGGATTACGTCCCAGTCCTTCTGTTCAACACTTACATACATAGCGATCATGTTGGCTAAGGTTTTGTTTAACCTCTCCGTCAGTCCATTCGTCTGGGGATGATACGCTGTCGTGAACCGATGTATCGACGAGCACTGATTGGTGAGTTCCGCAATCAACTTGGATTGAAATACTCGTCCTCGGTCCGTGATGATTTCTCTGGGGGCTCCGTGCTTGAGAACAACATCTTCCATTAAGAACTTGGCTGCTTCTTTTGCTTCCCCTGTGGGTAAGGCTTTAGTAACGGCAAATCGAGTAAGATAGTCGGTACAGACTATGATCCATTTATTACCATTATCAGACTTGGGAAATCTTCCAAGGAGGTCCATTCCAACTCTCTGAAAAGGGGAGGTTGCAGGAGGTATGGCCTTAAGTAGTCCGGGTGGCTTTTGAGTTGATTGTTTCTTTCTTTGGCACTCTTTACAATGAGCGACATACTTCCGTATGTCCCGGAGAAGTCCTGGCCAGAAATATTTATTTTTAACTCTCTCATATGTCTTCGAAAATCCAAGATGACCTGCTGTGGGAGCGTCGTGTAAACTTTTCAGTAGTTCTAAGCGTAAGTGCTTGGGAATAACTAAAAGGTGTTGGTTTCCCAGGGGGTCGAAATTCTTTTTGTATAAGGTTCCTTTTAACATTTCATATCCTTTCAATTCGGCACCAAATCTTTCTGTTTCCTCTATCAATTTACAAATTTTAGGGTCTTTTCTTTGTTCAGCCTCGAAGCACGTCAGAGCAGTTATTGAGGGTATATCATCATCCTCATCATTGTATGCTTCTTCCGATTCAAGTTGGAGAGGATTTCGAGAAAGACAGTCGGCATCTTGGTGTTTGCGTCCACTTTTATAAACAACCGTTACATTGTATTCTTGGAGTTTTAAAGCCCATCTTGCTAGTCTTCCTGTCGGGTCCTTCAGATTAGATAACCAGCAAAGAGCGTGGTGGTCAGTGACGATGACAAACTCACGACCAAAAAGGTACGGTCGAAATTTGTTGATGGCCCATATTGCGGCCAAGCATTCTCTTTCCGTTGTTGAGTAATTCTTCTCCGCCTTAGATAAAGTTCTTGAAGCATAACCAACTGGCCGCTCTTTCCCATCGTTGATCTGTACGAGGACAGCTCCAATTCCATAACCGCTGGCGTCAGTATGAAGCTCGGTTGGCAGTTTTTCTTCGAAATAGGCAAGAACAGGTTCAGACATCAATGCTTTTTTCAAGGAATCAAAAGCATCCTGTTGGTCAGAGTTCCACATGAATTTATTATCTTTTTTGAGGACTTCGTGTAGCTGTGAGCAGCTTTCTCAGCAAAATTTTCGATAAATCTACGATAATAGGAACATAGGCCAATGAAGCTTCTCACATCTGTTATAGATTTTGGGGTTGGAAACTTGGCGATAGCTTCAATTTTTTCTGGATCGGGATAAATACCTTTACTATCGACGAGGTGTCCAAACACTCTGATTCGTTTGGTTCCGAAAAGGCACTTTTTTGGGTTGAGGCGTAGCTCGGCCTTGTCGAGACATTGTAGTATGATTTCAAGCCGGTGTAAATGTTCGTTGAACGATTTGGAATACACCACGATGTCGTCTAAATAACAGAGGGCCATCGTCCATTTCAGGCCTTTCAATATCTTGTCCATCATGCGCTCGAATGTTGCAGGGGCATTGCACAGGCCAAAGGGCATGACTAGGAATTCGTAGAGTCCGTCAGGGGTGATAAAGGCAGTTTTTTCTCTATCTGCTTCGTCGACTTCTATTTGCCAATATCCTGAACGAAGGTCCATTGATGAATAAAATTTGGCTCCTTTCAGGGAGTCAAGTGTATCATCTATTCGGGGTAGTGGGTAAACGTCTTTTTTAGTAACTTTGTTTAGTCGTCTGTAATCCACACAGAAACGCCAGTTACCATCCTTCTTCTTCACTAAAATAACCGGCGATGACCATGGACTTTCTGAATGACGTATAATACCGGCGTCTAGCATTTTGTCCACTTCCGTTTGGATTGCTTGGCGTTCTGTAGGGGAGACTCGATATGGTCTATGCTTAATAGGCTGATGGTTTCCAGTTTCAATTTTATGTTTGGCTAATGAAGTTTGCTTTACAGATTCATTATTTTTATCAAATATTTTATCATATCGTTTTAAAATTGATAAGATTTGAGACTGCTGCTCTTCTGATAAATCATCACTAATTAAATTTTGTAAAAATTTAAAGTCACTTTTATCAGCATGACTGGCATGATTCGCATTTTTCACCTCCTTATTAGATTCAGAACATTCTGAAATAGCCGTCAAGTTATTTTCTTCAACCCTTTGAATTTTTCCTAGGCACATTCCCTTAAGGACTATTTGAGCTGTGGTGCTAGAATTTACGATCCAAAGTTTTCCTTTATTATGGGAAAGCCTGAATAATGCACAGGGAAGTGTTAACCCTTTTCCTATTAATACCTTTTTCGAAGGTTCAAAAAGTACCTGATTTTGCCCATTAAGCTCTTCACTCATAACATTTATTAGTTTGGTAGATTCGGTTGGGATTACGACGCTTCTGCTAGCCACTACCTTTCCCATGGAAGCTGGTGAATTTAGTACATCTTTGGCCTCTTCCAATCTGATTTCGGCGCGTCCACAATCAATCACGGCATTTGATGCCTCTAGGAAATCCCATCCGAGGATAATACTTGGGTTACTATTAGGGAGGACGATAAACTCAAGCGGCTGTTCCAATCCATTGATGCTCAAGCTGATTGTGCATCGGCCGATCGATATAACATTCTTGCCATCAGCAACTTTCAGAGTCATTCCGCTATCTTTGAACATGGTCTTTTTTAATTGTCGTCTTAATCCATCAGAGATAACTGAAAAAGAGGAACCTGAATCGACCAGAGCAGAAAATGCAATGTCATCAATGATGATTTCGACATAATTTTGTTGTAATTTAGCGGCTGTCGACGATGGAGGGTTTTTCACACCCGCGGCTTCCCCCTCGAAAGAAGACGCTACGCTTAGTTTTTTTCTAGATTGTAGCGGCGTGGGGATTGGCTTGTATGGCGGCCTGGGGAAATGGACTGGCGTCTTGGGGATCTTCCTCTGTTTGGATACGGCGATTGTCTGTGGTAGGTTTGGCTTCTTATGGCTTGGTGGTTACCCATTTGAGGTTCTTGGGTGCTTGGTGCATGTCCTTCGGGTCTCTGCGTCCATTGTCGGCGTTCTCTACAATATCGCTTAACATGGCCTGGGCGGCCGCAATTAAAACATATTGGGATGTTGTCATGCGTCCTCCATTCATCCGTTCTTCGTTGTGGTGGCGTCTGGTTATATATGGGCGTTTGGGTAGGGTACTGACGTCGTGGAACCTGGTTGAATGTACGTGTTTGGTTGGGGTACGACTGTCGTGGCGGAGGCCTTTGAATAGGCTTCGAAATTGCAGCTACGTTTTTTTAAATCTCTTCTCGGATAATTTCTTTCAGAGAAGATGGTTCAGGGGTAGTTGACTCCGGATTTAGTGCGCGATGAACTTCTTCACGCACGATGCGTCGGATTAAGTCTTCCATTGATTCAGAGTCTGCTGAATCGATGGCGGCAACATTCGGTAGTCTGTCAAATACTACACGTTTTTTTACACGTTTTTTATTTGAAGCCTCGATTTTTCGGCACCATTTGATGAACTCATCGATACTTGCAATGTCTAAAATGATGATTGACTGATATATCTCCTCCGATATTCCTTTCGTCAAGTGTGCAACTATTTCATTTTCCATCATAGCCGGATTCACTTCTCTGCACAGATGGAGAACATCTTGAATGTAAGAAGCACTGGTCTCCTCCTTCCCCTGAGCTCGAGTTTTGAGGTTCTCTGCGAGTTGATCTTTTTGGGTGACATGATGTCCGAAATTCTGAGAAAACATTTTCACAAAAATATCCCATGAATTAATTTTCTCTTCAACATTTTCGTACCATCTGTGCGCTGTTCCTTGGAGGAAAAAATAAACATTTGCGAGGCACATTGAATCATCCCAGCAGTTGTAGCGAGCGACGCGATGGAATTCTTTCAACCATTTTTCTGGATTCTGGTTGCGTTCTCCAGTAAAAATAGAAGGGTTTCTAAAATGTTGAAAATGGTACTCACCCATTTTTGTCTGTGTCTCTTGCTTGATCATAGCGATGTTTTCTTGAGGTTCTAGTCCTTGTAGTCTTCGGCTTCTTCTAACGGCTTGGGCGTCGAGGGAATATTCCAGCTTCTCCACCAGTTGTCACGGTAGTGATAACGAGTATAACAAAAGTTTAAGTAAAAATAATTTATTTATAAAATGCCAAACTATTTCTAAAAAATTATTTACAAGTAATAATATACAAGAATGGTAAGGGGTGTTGACTATGCAAATATTAATGATGATATACCACAGAATATTTAAAATAATTATTCAGTGACAATATTATTTTTACAGAAGAATGTTGAGTGTGAGTACATGAGTGAGAAATGAGAACTTGTTGGTGGTGAAAATATGCTGTAAATTGTGTAGTAATGTTGAAAATGTTGTGGGGTAGTTTAAGTGTTGTGTTAGAAGTTTGTGATGGTCGGGTATATGGTTAGTTAAGGCAATAGGTGAAAGTGGAAGACAGTGAAGGTTTTAATGGCAATCATCATGCAAGCAAGTGGTAGCCTGATTAGATATACTCTTATAAGAATAATACCATTTGGGCATTGTAAAAAATTGGCATTGGAGCGTTGAAAATGGCATTTGATGTAAATTATTAAAGTTAAGTTTGTTTGATAAATGTGGGTATTGAGCGCGGGTTGCAGAAGACTTAATGTTGTTCCCCTTGTTAAAATCTGCGTGGCATTCTCAATACTCATATTTACCAGGTACACATGCAAAATGTAAGTGATTTGAGGCAGAAGAGCATTGCGCTGAAATATAGAGAGCCATTATCAAAATCTATTTTTAAATAAAAGGTTCTTAGGGCATTTATGGATAAGGTGCCAAATGGCAGTTGAATGTTTAGAGCAAAAATTTTTCATTTTCTAGTTATTAAGCTATTAAAATGGAGTGATAAAAATAGCCTAAAGTGGATATATGACCTATTATCGATTGGATAGAAATATTTTTCGCTCGCTTCTTATTCAGAGAGTGAAAAATGCTCAATGGTACTATATTTAAGCTAGCGCCTGTATCTTACAAAAGGGAATGCATAATTGAGGTAAGTTATTTTTATTCAATTTTCATCACGAAAATAAGGCTCGCCTACCTCATGTGGACCAGAGGTAGTAAGATCTTGGAACGCCCGTGAAGTTGGAACTTGGAGTGGTTCGTCGTGGAAAGTCAAGGGTGTCGCTGTTGTTGTTCTGGTAGCAGCTGGCCTTATGGGACTGATTAGCGCATCCCAAAGAGACGACTTTCGCCCAAGTATGTATGCCTGGCGGGTAAAGGCGTTGTCGGTTGCGAATGGCCGTTTCTGGCACTGGCTATTACAATGGCACAGTACCAGCATGGAGAGGGTGGCAGAATAGTTGCACCATGAAAATATCTCAATTGAAACCTCGGAGTGCTTGTTTAGGGGGCCGAGATATAAAGTGAGCCACTGCTCGTTTGGCGTGTCGTGGGCTGAGTAAATCCTCGAATTCTTGCTGCTAACTCTTACCAATCATTTAGGGAGGTTGGTGGCACGATTCGTTGGTCAGCGAAAGGAAGCCCTTTTGTCAAGGTTTTCAAAATAGCTTCCTGAGGCAGGCCTAGTTGTCGGTCTTGGTGCGATGGTATTCTTCCAAGAACTGACTTTTTAGGGCAAATTATTTCACATAGGTTGCATCGCTGTTTGAGGGGTAGAAGTACAAGGTCTGTCTCACTTGGAAGCAGTGCAGGGTGTACAGTCGAAGCTGGCGGAAGCATCGCAAGGGCTGTTGGACCAGGGACATCTGTAGTCTCTCCAGTTTCCCAGACGCGGACAGTCCAACTCGGTGCGCTTATTTGTGGTACATCTTTAGAATTCGTTGCACTGGATCTGGAGCATCTCTAAGTATTGATTGGCCTTTGGGCGAAGGTTTTCTGAGGCAACTGTAAGCTGGGTTAACAGGTTCTCTAGAGTAATTGTGGCGGAGGGGGAGCTTCACTTTCTTGTAGACCTGGCCTAGCAAGTCTACCTCCGATGGGGTCTGGCTCCTGCTTTCCTTGTTCATCCTTGAAGCTAAAAGAATAGATTACTGTGGCGATTTGAGAAGCAGTTATGGTAGTTTTGTATCAAGTCGTAAGGACACACACAGGAGGCAGGATTCAGGGGAAAAAAACGTAAGTAGTAGGTCGGAGAGGGGAAAGAGAAGACCCGAGAACTATTCTGCGAACAACTGGTGTCGAGACCACCTTTGTGAGAACTGTCCCCAGATCATCAAATTCAGGTTCTTTTAAATTATTCTCAGTAGGATAAATTTGTCCCCAGGGGGTGAGCCGGGGAGCTCTCAAAATGTTTGTGTTAAGAAGACTAGACATATGCTCACCCAGGAGGTTGTTCTAACCAGGCCATTTTCTCTTCCTTTTCTCCCACACAGACCATATTTATTTAAATATTTCTAAGTTGGCAATTCTTAGTGTATTTAATGCACAACCTTGATTCCATAATACAGGGTGCATTATGAAAGAAATGAGCATTTACTGGCAAAATAAATTTATTGATCGTAATTTGTGCAAATGCTCAATATTCTTCAAAATACATTCCTCCTGCATCAATACACTTGCGGAGACGCGTTTGCCACGCCTGAAAGGCACCCTGAAACTCCTCGACAGGAATGCTTCTCAGGAACGTTGTAACATGGTGTTGGATGTTTTCCACGGTTTCCCAATGTTTTCCTTTCATCTCTCTCTTGAGTCGCGGAAACAAAAAGAAGTCAAATGGAGCTAAGTCGGGACTGTAAGGGGGTGAGGGATCACCGAGATGTTGCTCCGGACCAGGAAGTTGGTAATGATGAAGGCTGTGTGGCTGGTGGCATTGTCATGGTGGAGCTTGACCGTGTCTTTAATGTCAGTCCTCACGCGTGCGATCCGGCGTTTCAATCTCCTGAGCACCTCCAGGTAAAAGGCTGAGTTTACAGTTTGTCCCTGCGGTACAAACTCACAATGGACTATTCCTCGGATGTCAAATAAGACAATGATCATCGTTTTGATGCGCGACTTGCTCATTCGCGCTTTCTTGGGGCGTGGGGATGATTTTGTGTGCCATGCACAGCTCTACCCTTTCGACTCTGGGTCGTATTCAAACATCCAGGATTCGTCTCCGATTACTAGAGAGTTCAGAAATTCCGGTTCATTTTTAATCAAATCCAACAATTCTTGACAGCGCAAAACTCTTAAGTTCTTTCTGGTCTTGCGTCAATACTTTCGGCACAAGCTTCGCACAGACCTTACGCATTTGCAGATCCTCGGTCAATATCCCATGTACCACAAATGTGGACATGTGTAATGGTCAGCAATTTGCTGGATGCTTAATCGACGGTCGGTACGCAAAACTTCGAGCACACGATCCATGTTCTCGTCAGTTCTGGCCGTTGTTGGGCGTCCTGAACAGGGTTCGTCGGCGACCTCCTCCCGGCCCTCCTTGAACGCCTTGTGCCACTTCCCAGACTGTGATCTTGAAATGCAATCGTCCTTGAAGGCTTTTTGCAGCATCTGGAATGTTTCGGTTGCATTTTTTCCAAGCCTCACGCAAAACTTTATGGCGTATCGTTGTTCAAGCGAACGCTCCATCGCGCTATGTTACAAAAGTTGAAAACACACTTCAAGCGGAGGCATGTATCTCCCCTCACACAGCTCGAACTCAACTGACGACCGGATGGATTGAAAGGGCATATCCCTCCACCACATTTTCCACGGTTTTACCGAGCTTCCATCTATCGTCGCGTCACAATAACATTATGCTCATTACTTTCATAATGGACCCTGTATGTACTATGAAAGCATTGTGACAACCAATTTTAAGTGTTGGCCTCAGGCCATTTTGACTGAATAAATGTCGGTATAGCCAGGCCAAATGCGGTCCCGGCGAGAGAAGTGGTACCGGCGTGAGAAGCGGTTCCGGCTCGGCGAAAGGGCGACTCCAGCTGGAGAGGCGACTCCGGCAAGAGGGGCGGGAGAGGCGACTCCAGCAAGAGGGGCGGCTCCCGCGAGAAAGGCGGTTCCATCAAGAGAGGCGGTTCCAGAAAGAAAGATGCAGTTCTGGCAAGAGAAGCGGCACCAGAGAGAGAAACGTGCCATCAAGGCGACAGAACCGATGGGACCAGACGGGACGATCCGCCTTGAGGGGGAGGCAGTGTCGCGTATAAGGCCTGAAAACACCTACAACCTCCGCCAATAGATGGCGCTTTCGCTTGTTTCCGATCTGAAACTGGTGTGGGAATCGCCGAGTGCTGTAGTCCTGTTTCCTGGGGCAAATGTTTGTAAATACACTTTTATATTGGCCCAAGGAGGTAACGTAATGTAAAAACTAATGTAAATACCCGTTGGTTGTTATTCTAGTTATATGTGATGTGTAGTAGAAATGACAATAAAAGGAAGAGTACTAGAAGTCTTGTTGTCGGTGGTTGATGTTACTCTCGCCAACGCCACAGTCGCTACTCTTCTGGTAACTCTCGTGTCCCCCCCCCCCCCCCCCCCCCCACTAGTGGTAAGGCTGAGAGATACTGCCAGAGGAAAGGAGTTCCACTTGAGTGGTGGTTCTCGGAGGTCTTTGGGTGGTCTTCAGGATATAGCTGCAGAGGAGAGCAACGGGAGCCCAGGGTAGGTGATCCACGAGGGAGGAAGCGGCGTAGTCGCGAAGAATACGAGGGGCAACGCGCGACAATACATTACTTTCATTATATGCCCATGAGCTTTACATCCTTTTTCCTTCGACGTGAAAAGCGCTTTTAGCGTCATAGCATCTAAAGAAATATTTTCTTCCTGGAGCAAAGTCTTGACTTTAGCATGATGGTGGAATCCTGGAGGTAGTCGCGGCAAATTGAGTTCACAGCACCCATGGTCTCAAGGTCTACTCGACGATCATCGGTCTGTCTTATTTATCCTACCCAGCAATTTCATC
>CP092864.1:27546962-27616225 GCA_030710605.1 Cordylochernes scorpioides | reverse complement strand
TTCAGATGCGCAGGGAGCAACAACATGTTGAACTTTCATTTTAAGGGGGGTCGATGAAGGAGTAATAACTTGAAGTGACATTGTGTGATTGTAAGTTAAACAAATAATTACATGGTTCAAAAAAGTAATCCATTGTTTCAATATTAAGGTGAAAATAATGGATAAAAAACTTATCCCTGGAACCCTAATATTGCCACGTGGAAAATTAGGGAAGACAAAAACTTCAGGAGGAGACAATAATTTATTTCAGGCAAGGACAACCTATGAATGGTAAACAAAAGATAAGCCACGAGGGAAATTTACAGAGTAGCAAAATATAAACATAAAAATGACCACTCTGTTAATAAAAATGATAAAATTAATAAATACTTTGTTACAATATTTCCACCTTGAAACGATTACATACTATTTATATATTGGGTATTAATTAATTGGACGTAGCTTGGCACCTGCAGCTCCAGAATACATTTTGGCTTGCCTTAGATGCACCAAACAGGACCTTTGGGAGAGGCCGCTGCTTATCATCAAACAGCTCGAGGAGCATGGACTCATGGAATTCGTGTAATCTTTACACAAGTGGATAAGAAACAATAACAATTATTTGGCTGTCCAAAATACTTCAGTTTTGTTGTTTTTGTTGTTGTTGTTTTTATTTGGTCTCGGTAAATCCGAGGAAAAGAAAAAGATAAAATAAATAAAAGAATAAAAACACTGTTGTTTACATATATATAAGTCAATATAATATACTGCGGCATGTAATTGTAAAACGACACCCGAAGTTACACCGCATGAGTTTCTTTTCAACGACAAATTAAAATTTTATTTCAAGGTGAAATATCGACTATTTCTAACCTTTTTGGATGAGGTATGAAAGGATGATACAAAAGTCTTTGATGATATATATATAAGTCTTTATTAAGATCTTTCCTCTTATGAAAAATTTCCTCAGCTGAATAATGGAAGTTGAAAATTTTGAAGCGAAACTTGTTTGCAGTATTTGCATTCATAGGAAATTAAAATGAAAAATAAAATAATAATAAGGAAAGAAGAAATATTATAATTGTGTTAGGTCTTTTTGAATTATTTTGGTAACTGCTCTCTGTGAAAATCTAACAATCTCTTTGCACCAGTCTTCCATAAGATGGGGTTCACTCAACCAATAAACCAAAAACTGGCCAAACCGCTGGAAGCCAGACCCTCCCAATATTTTCTATTCACAGTAAGAAGTGTTTAGTTCGAAAAGAATTGTGCTAAATAGTTTCATTTCTGCTATATAGACTCATGGACAAAACTTAACGAAGTAGAAAGTCTTTAGTCGTCGGTCGTTGTTTTTTCTTTTTTTTTTTTTTTTTTTAGAATAAGAAGAAGACAGAGACCATTTTTCACACTTTGTTATCTCGCATGTCTTCAATAAAGGTCACTGTGTATCAAATATATTTCAGAGTTATTGTCTCAATCCCGATATACATTCTGAAAGGTACAACTTCCTTAAGTTTTGTCCATGAGTGTAGATTATGCATATTTTTGAGAAACCATTTCCCTAATGACGAATTAAAACGCTGGAAAGTTTGTCATTTTTGAAAATAAAAAATTCACTCTTTACAAATCGTCTTATTATTGTAATTAACTTTGTATTTTAGAAAATCACTAACTGTGACAAAGTATTGTACCATCCTCGTCTGCAATACCTCTAGAGTAGGTCAAGTTCAGCATTGGATCTCCGGAATCCAGGTCAGTAAACGATCTCCCATAATTCCCATTACCCTTTCATCTAATCAACACGCGCTTCGGTCTCCAAATCGATCTTAGTAAAAACAATTAGGATTTTTTCGCTGAAGCATTGATCAGGGTGTGGCTAGGTGGATGTAGGGCAGCGGGTGATAGATGGCAAGGTTGGCCCCTGCTCTGGCTGAGTCTCTAGCCTTCTCCCATTTCCTTTTTCCGGCAACTGTTGCGACATGTAGCGTCCTTGTATCCTTATGGATTTACAACAGTGGGGGTATAGATGACAGGCTAAGTCCCTGTTCTGGCTGACCCTTTTGTGTTCGTCTTATTCCACTTTTATTTTCCGGCAACTGTTGCGACATGTAGCTATCTTGTGTCCTTATGGATATACAACAGTGGGGGTATAGGTGGTAGGCTAGGTCCCTGTTCTGGCTGAGCCCTTTTGTGTTCGTCTTATTCCACTTTTATTTTCCGGCAACTGTTGCGACATGTAGCTATCTTGTGTCCTTATGGATATACAACAGTGGAGGTATAGGTGGCAGGCTAAGTCCCTGTTCTGGCTGAGCCCTTTTGTGTTCGTCTTATTCCACTTTTATTTTCCGGCAACTGTTGCGACATGTAGCTATCTTGTGTCCTTATGGATATACAACAGTGGAGGTATAGGTGGCAGGCTAAGTCCCTGTTCTGGCTGAGCCCTTTTGTGTTCGTCTTATTCCACTTTTATTTTCCGGCAACTGTTGCGACATGTAGCTATCTTGTGTCCTTATGGATATACAACAGTGGAGGTATAGGTGGCAGGCTAAGTCCCTGTTCTGGCTGAGCCCTTTTGTGTTCGTCTTATTCCACTTTCATTTTCCGGTAACTGTTGCGACATGTAGCTATCTTGTGTCCTTATGGATATAGAACAGTGGGTATAGAGATGGCAAGGTTTGCCCCTGTTCTAGTTAAGTCTTTCGCCTTCTCCCACTTTCTTTTTCCGGCAACTGTTCCGACATGTAGCTATCTTGTGTCCTTATGGATATACAACAGTAGGTATAGAGATGGCAAGGTTGACCACTGCTCTAGTTAAGTCTTTCGCCTTCTCCCACTTTCTTTTTCCGGTAACTGTTGCGGCATGTAGCGATCTTGTATCCTTATGGATATACAACAGTGGGTATATATGGAAGGCTAGGCCCCTGTTCTGGCTGACCCTTTTGTGATCGTCTTAGTCCACTTTCTTTTTCCGGTAACTGTTGCGACATGTAGCGATCTTGTATCCTTATGGATATACAACAGTGGGTATATATGGAAGGCTAGGCCCCTGTTCTGGCTGACCCTTTTGTGATCGTCTTAGTCCACTTTCTTTTTCCGGCAACTGTTGCGACATGTAGCTATCTTGTATCCTTATGGATATAGAACAGTGGAGGTATAGGTGGCAGGCTAGGTCCCTGTTCTTGTTGAGCCCTTTTGTGATAGTCTTTTCCCACTTTCTTTTTCCGGTAACTGTTGCGACATGTAGCTATCTTGTGTCCTTATGGATATAGAACAGTGGAGGTATAGGTGGCAGGCTAGGTCCCTGTTCTTGTTGAGCCCTTTTGTGATAGTCTTTTCCCACTTTCTTTTTCCGGTAACTGTTGCGACAGGTAGCCATTTTGTGTCCTTATGGATATAGAACAGTGGGTATAGAGGTGGCAAGGTTTGCCCCTGCTCTAGTTGAGTCTTTCGTCTTAGTCCACTTTCTTTTTCCGGCAACTGTTGCGACATGTAGCGATCTTGTATCCTTATTGATATAGAACTGTGGGTATAGATTTCAGGCTAGGCCCCTGTTCTGGCTGAGCCTTTTTGTGATAGCGTATTACGTTCCCCAGTAGTTATTTAGTGTTGTATCGTCTTATGGGTATCGAGGATCGTATCATGGATGGCAAGGTTCGCCTCTTTGTCCAAAAAGGCGATGATACAAACGGTCCTGTTACTGTCTGCACTGTGAGTGCGACCCTTCAGGTCTTCCACACTGTACTCCATCCTCTGCTTGCCGAGGAAAACCTAGGCAATCGTGTCTTCTCAACAGTCTACTCAGTCCATGACTAGAACCTTTCCAATCTGCAGTATATACACAGTCCAAGTAGTTGGCGTCGCATATGTATATAGGTGAAAAAATAGGAAAATATATAAAAAAGTCAGGTGTTAATATTAAAAATGAAAAATTCATATCCTGACCGCTCACATTAGCATTTTAAACGGCAGAGCGCCATCTAGTGGAACAAATATCAACTAAATGTTGATTTAGGTTTTTTTGTTCCATAATATATTTGACAAACCAATTTTCTTGATAAATCAAGAATGGCCAAACACGTACCTATATATATACTCTAATGGTACCTAGGTTTATCTTAATTCTCTTTCTTTTAAAACAATTCAAAATGTATATTTAGAAAAATATCTAATTTAAAATAGATGTAAATTTTAAAATGTGTTGTTATTCATTTTTTATATTCATGTTATTAAGGCTTATTTTTACCACTTTTCCCTGTATCATATCTGGCTAAGTCTTTCATGTCATCCAATAAATCCATTCCCTTCGGCTGCTAGCTAATTTCCTTCATGGTTGTTGTTCTGGAGTGAGATGATAGGAAGCTCTATTAGCACGTATTTTCGAATCTTTGTTTTTAAAAGGACAAGATATTAAGTTCTTATACTGATGTTAATAGACTAGAGGCTAGACTATGTACAGTAATTCGTGGATCTTCAGAAAGAATATTTTTTATTTTTCACAAAATTTTCACATTAACGATGGCCTACTAAAGCTTGATCAAGAATCTATCTGTGATAGCCGTTGGGGAATAATTTTGTCCATATCCTTGCGTGCAACGTGCTATTCTCGCCATTTTTGACCGTTAGACAATGTAATGTTAATTGAGCTGAGCTATCTCAGCAACAAGAAATCGACCTTTGCTCTCTTATTTGGAGATCTTCATTACTTGAACACTAGAGTTTATCTGCCTTTTTCTCAACACGACATGCGCGACTTATTTCCCGGAATATTATTTCAAATATTTAATTTTGTGAAAAAAAGAAAAGAAAATTTATATAAATAGTGTAGCATATATATAATCAGAATAATCCAATACAGTATTAGAGCTCTAAAGAAGCGGTCTGGTAGATTAAATTGGTGAAACCACTGGGAGGGTTCATCACTGATTGATTAGCCAAGCCCTCCCAATATATTTTTCATCGCAATAAGGAGAGTAGAAGTTGAATTTGTATTTGTGAAAAGAAACATTCGTGTCTTAATGTTTTCATTTGTTATATATAGATGGCGCGTTATTGCTTTGTATTAAATAGTCAGGTGTTGATAATTACTAAAAAGACATATCCTGGCTGCTTACATCTAAAATGTTCATGTGAACAGTCAGGGTATACCTTTTTTGTATTTTAATTTGTGTAAATCATTTTTAACATTTTATCTGTTCTTGAAGATAGAGGTTGCCTGGCTTGGTATTTTTGTTCTTTAAAATTAAATATACTTCGCCCAGAAAAGTTTTTAATTCAAAACAAATTAAAATTTACTCTCATATAATTTTTTATTATTATTTTAGTATCTCGATTATTTTTTTGTAAGAATGAGGGACTGAACACACATACATTCTCTCTCTGGCTTGCGGGTCTGGATTTTCGGGTCTGGCCTCGAAGATGACGACTTGGCCATCCTAGCGTCTGACAAATCCATCATCTACCGGTATTTCGTACAGGTTGGGCTGACTGGAGGACCCGCTCATCGTCTGGAAAAGAAGGCACACTCGCCGGGGCACATCCCCCGCATGATCATCTATCTTTTAGTTTTATTTCCATTTTTAATGTAAATTATTGACAAGAAGTCAATAAAATTTGTTTCAGTTGTCAAAATTGTTCTTCTTTCTCTGGATATTATAACTTTTTTTTTCTTTTTTGAGATTCTGGGAATATAAAGCGGATATTGCTGAATAAATTGTTTTAAAACACACAAGACATGTTTCCTAAAAATTCCAGATATTAAGGGTTCATCACATACTCTTTAGAAACATTACAATTTTTATTAATTAGAAATTTAAATATATTTGTTGTTGTTGTTGCTTTTCCTCAAGTCGTTTAAACGATCTCCATTAGGTTCCATTATCTTAGCTTTTATATTATAGTCCTAGAGTTTTCCCAGAGGTATTTTTTGGAGGATTTGATACAATTCAGTAGATGTTCAGGACTGGCTGTCTCTATATAATCTATTGACTATCAATAGCGGTATTTATGGATCCTTGTTGTGTTTTAACTTTAAAAGCACACAAAAATATAATAAACTTGAATTTGTTTATTCAAGTCTCAAAAAACAAAGCTTTGCATATAGAACAAATAATAATGAAGAAGAAGAAAGAAACATTTTAGGAAAAGCAAAAACAAAACAAAAGTACTGGTCGAAAAGAAACATTTAAAATCGCAGATTAATATCTTCAACAATCCCTATACCAAATATTCTGTATTTCTACATCGTATCATTATTAGAAAAGATAAAAACAACAAACTGACTATGTATGAACACATTAATACAGATAGGATTTCTGTGGAGAAATAATTCCAGCATATCTCACATCCCGGTCTATTCAGTAGGAGAACATTAAGGTTGAAGATATGGGAGAATACGAGGACAAAATAACGTTAATGGAAAAGATAACTGACCCGTTATTGTCTGGATCGACATCATTTTCTTTTAAAAAATACTCATACACAATGTAATAGATAAAATAAAGATAAATTAAAATCTTTTTTTTTCTCTAATGTGTTTTGAATATAAGAAAATTGCGATATACTATTATAAAAAAACATTTCGGAATATATTTGTTTATTATATTATATCAATATAATATAATAAAATATAAACTTTCTGCGAGAGAGAGAGAAAGGTTTTTAACATTTTATACAACAACAACAAAAAGCCTTTATTTAGGGTCACTGACCCTATACAGGATTCACCAGAGGTATGCATAAGAACAAAGCAGTGAGACAAAGGAAATAACGATATAGACAGAAGAAAAAGAAAAAAATAAGAAAGAGGGAAGCAAGAAAAACAACACAAAAAGAGTAGCAGTAAGAAAGTGAGGAGTGAGTGTCACTTGGCCTTCTTCTGAGATATGAACTTGTGGAAACCATAAAACGCCGTAGCAATATACGTATTCTGGGTCATATTGTCAATTATTGATGGAAGTGAAGCACAGAGTTGCCCAGTTTTGAGCATAAGGGTTCTTCTTTCTTCTTTCAGAGCAGAGAAATCAAAAATATAGTGAGTGATTTCATTTTTTAGTTTTGAATTACAGAAGGTACAAATCGGGTCCTCACCGCAGAGCATCTTGGTGTGGTTTTCTCTAAAAACACTTGAAAGTATTCTAACTTGTGCGGTTTAACATTTTATAATTATCTTATGTTCAATAAAATAATTCCTTGTATTAATATTTTCACCTTAATTACATCTATGTATCTTATGTATTGAGAAGTTTTTAATAAGAATATATATAATATTCCTTTATATACATTTTTATCTAAGTTTTCAATGACTTACTAAAAATAAGTTTTCGAAAAGGATTTTAGCTTTAAGGGTGGATTTTTAGCAGCCATTTAAAATTGGATTGCCTATAGATAATTATCAGTATTAATATTTAAAAACATATATTTATTGTTATTTTTAAAAAAATGTAGGTTATTTGATTCCTAAGAGATAATCTATGTTGTGAGGCATTCAATAGATGAATTCCATTTTATAAATGTTTTGAAGAGTCCCAAATACACATATATTCGTCCAAGTTTACTGACAGGTATAAAACCTTATTATATTCTATTCAATGGTGTTGTAGGAAAAAAGGAAAGTGTCGTTAAGGCTTTTTTAATTGTGTGCGATTTGTTTTGTTGTTTTTAAGAAGAGTTTTAAACGTTATTTTGAGGAAAGCCAATCTAGGCACCAAATCTCAGAAAAGATTCAGGTTTCTTAGCATTAGATATAAGTTTACCAAATGTCTCTGCAAAACGACTATTTAAGTATCTTCAGCTTCTTTCTATGCCTAAAAACAAGACAACTTCATCAAAACGCTGGGTATAATTTGAACTAGTCAAATTCCCTATATGTTTCAAACATTCCAGAAAGAGTCCTGCGGAAAAGATGGAGCTCCAATTTCATGGAAATATGTGGAACACAAGTAGGGAAGTTTATAAAGTTTGCTGGGAAGATTAGAGGCTAAAAAAGGCAAAATTCGATCGATTGGCTCTAATATGGCGTGTTCCTAGTCACGTCAGGTGGGGTCATATCTTGTTTGGGAGTAATACCCCAATATTCTTGTGGTAGTTGGCATTATGACGTGTTCTGTGTGCTCTAATATGTCAGGATAGTTATATTTTGTATGATATGGGATTTCAATATATATTCTTGTGGTATTAGTTCTTGTGAAGAGCCTGATTCATGGACCCTCCATATATCTGTGGTGCAGTTCTTAAACCAAAAGGTAATATTGTGAATTCATATTTACCTTCAAGTGAGACAAACGACATGAAGTGTCGGGATTCAGGGTATATGAGATTGGCTGATGAAATGTCGGCGATAGAAAATATGTTGGCTTTAAAGATCCTGTCTAGGACAGTTTCTATGAAGGATAATGGACGAACATTGGGACTAACAATGTCACTTAGTTTCCTATAATCGATGCAAAACATTTTGGTTTTCTCGCTTGGTTACTAGAGTTACTGGGCTAGCATATGAAGAGAAATATAGTTCGATTATGCCATGCCTTAGCATTAGCTGTATCTTCTTTTAAATTTCTATTTGGTTACACACAGGGACACCCATATGGTCGTAGGGCTATTATTTTTTATCAAATATGATATTAATTTATACAGAAGAAAGTTGAGTGTGAGTACATCGAACTTGTTGGTGGTGAAAATTTGCTGGAAATTGTTTAGGAACGTTGAAAATGTTGTGGGGTAGTGTGAGTGTGAGGTCGGGTATAGGGTTAGTTGCCATTAAGGCAATGGGTGAAAGTGGAAGCCAGTAAAGGTTTTGGTGGCAATTGTCATGCAAGCAAGTGGTAGCCTGATTAGATATACTTTTATAAGAATATTGTCGTTTGTGCACATGGCAAAAAAAATGGGCATTGAAGCGTTGAAAAATTGCATTTGATGCAAATGATTGAAGTTAAGTTTGTTTGATAAGTGTGGATATTGAGCGTGGGTTGCTGAAGACTTAATGTTGTTAGCCTTGTTAAAATCTGCGTGGCATTCTCAATACTCATATTTACCAGATACACATGCAAAATGTAAGTGATTTGAGGCAGAAGGGCATTGCGCTGAAATATAGAGCCATTAGCACAATCTATTTTTGAATAAAAGGTTTTTAGGGTACAAGGGTACTTGTATTTATGGATAAGGTGCCAAATGGCAGTTTAATGTTTAAAGCAAAAGTTTTTAATTTTTTAGTCATTAAGCCTAGTGAAATGGGTGATAAAAATTCCCTAAAGGGAATATATGACCTATTATCGATTGGATGGAAATATTTTTGTTCTAGTTCAATGTTGTCATTTAACCTATGCTCAATGGTACTATATCTAAGCTAGCGCCTGTATCTGCCAAAATGGAAAAATAATTGAGGTAAGCTATTCTTATTTAAATTTCATCACGAAAATAAGGCTAGCCTACCTTATGTGGGCCAGGGGTAGTAAGATCTTAAGAGCCCGTGAAGCTGGAACTTGGAGTGGTTCGCCGTGGAAAGTCCGAGGTGTCGCTGTTGTTGTTCTGGTAGCAGCTGGCCTTATGGAGCAGATTGGCGCATTCCGAGGAGACAATTTTCGCTTAGGTATGCCTGGCGGGTAAGGGCGCTGTCGGCTGCGAATGGCCGTTTCTGGCACTGGGTGTTCCAATGGTTCTGGACACAGTACCGGCATGGCGAGGGTGGCAGACTGGTCTCACCATGAAAATACCTCGGTTGAAACCTCGGAGTGCTTGTTTAGGGTGCCGAGATATAAAGTGAGCCACTGCTCGTTTGGCGTGTCGTGGGCTGTGTAGATCCTCGAATTCTTGCTATTAGCTCATACCAATCATCTAGGGAGGTTGGTGGCACGATTCGTTAGTCAGCGAAGGGAAGCCCTTTTGTCAAGGTTTTCAAAATAGCTTCCTGAGACAGGCCTAGTTGTCGGTTTTGGTGCGATGGTATTCTTCCAAGAACCGACTTTGTAGGGCAAATTATTTCACATAGGTTGCATCGCTGGTAGAGGGGTAGAGGTACACGGTCTGTCTCACCTGGAAGCAGTGCAGGGTGTACAGTCGAAGCTGGCGGAAGCATCGCAAGGGCTGTTGGACCAGAGACATCGGTAGTCTGTCCAGTTTCCCAGACGCGGACAGTCCAGCTCGGTGCGCTTAGTTGTGTTACATCTTTAGAATTATTTGCACTGGATCTGGGGCATCTCTAAGTATTGAATGGCCTTTGGGCGAAGGTTTTCCGAGGCAACTGTAAGCTGGGTTAACAGGTTCTCTAGAGTAATTGTGGCGGAGGGGAGCTTCACTTTCTTGTAGACCTGGCCTAGCAAATGTACCTCCGATGGGGTCAGTCTCCTGCTTTCCTTGTTCATCCTTGAGGCTAAAAGAATAGATTCCTGTGGCGATTTGAGAAGCAGTTATGGTAGTTTTGTAGCAAGTCGTAAGGACACACACAGGAGGCAGAATTCAGGGAAAAACCGTAAGTAGTAGGTCGGAGAGGGGAAAGAGAAGACCCGAGAACTACCCTGCGAACAACTGGTGTCGAGACCACCTTTGTTAAAACTGTTTCCAGATCATCAAATCCAGGTTCTTTTAAATTATTCTCAATAGGATAAATTGGTCCCCAGGGAGGTGAGCCGGGAGCTCCCAAAATGTTTGTGTTAAGAAGACTAGACATATGCTCACCCAGGAGGTTGTTCTAACCAGGCCATTTTCTCTTCCTTTTCTCATACTCCCACACAGACCATATTCATTTAAATATTTCTAAGTTGGAAATTCTTAGTGTATTAAATGCACAACCTTGACTCCATAATCTGTTGTACTATGAAAGCATTGTGACAACCAATTTTAAATGTTGGCTTCAGGCCATTTTGACTGAATAAATGTCGGTATAGCCAGGCCAAATGCGGTCCCAGCGAGAGAAGTGGTGCCGGAGAGATAAGCGGTACGGGCGTGAGAAGCGGTTCGCGGCTCTGGCGAAAGGGCGACTCCAGCGGGAGAGGCGACTCCAGCAAGAGGGGCGGCTCGAGCGAGAAAGGCGGTTCCATCAAGAGAGGCGGTTCCAGAAAGAAAGATGCAGTTCTGGCAAGAGAAGCGGCACCAGAGAGAGAAACGTGCCATCAAGGCGACAGGACCGTTGGGACCGGACGGGACGATCCGCCTTAAGGGGGAGGTCTCTTAAGGGGGAGGCAGACCGGATGGGACGATCCGCTTTAAAGGGGAGGCAGTATCGCGTATAAGGCCTGAAAACACCTACAACCTCCGCCAATAGATGGCGCTTTCGCTTGTTTCCGATCTGAAACTGGTGTGGGAATCATCACTGCTGTAGTCCTGTTTCCTGGGGCAAATGTTTGTAAATACACTTTTATATTGACCCTAGGAGGTAACGTAATATAAATACCCATTGGATGTTATTCTAGTTATATGTAATATATAGTAGAAATGACAATAAAAGGAGGAGTACTAGAAGTATTGTTGTTCGGTGGCTGATGTTACTCTCGCCAACGCCACAGTCGCTACTCTTCTGGTAACTCTCGTGTCCCCCCACTAGTGGTAAGGCCGAGAGATACTGCCAGAGGAAAGGAGTTCCACTTTAGTGGTGGTTCTCGGAGGTCTTTGGGTGGTCCTCAGGATATAGCTGTAGAGGAGAGCAACGGGTGCCCAGGGTAGGTGATCCACGAGGGAGGAAGCGGCGTGGTCGCGAAGAATACAGAGGGGCAACGCGCGACAATACATTACTTTCATTATATGCCCAAGAGCTTTACATCCTTTTTCCTTCAACGTAAAAAGCGCTTTTAGCGTCATAGCATCTATAGAAATATTTTCTTTTTGGAGCAAAGTCTTGACTTTGACATGATGGTGGAATCCAGGAGGTAGTCGCGGCAAATTGAGTTCACAGCACACATGGTCTCAAGGTCTGCTCGACGATCATCGGTCTGTCTTATTTATCCTACCCAGCAATTTCATCAAAATTTCACAAGAAAATGAGGGAAAATAGATATGATAATGGAAAGCAATTTATTTTTATCAATACACATACCGAATTATTTACAAGAGAGAACCGGGGCAATAAGAGAAAATTTTTGAACAACAAAAATTTCAAAATGTGGATCAATTTTGAAACATACTGCTACAAAAAGGTTTTGGCTCAGTGTTGCGCTTTGATAACTTCTTTTACATTGCAATTAATATATTAAAAGAAAGATTAAAAGAGCGTTCATAATAATTTTTTTCACGCATATAAGTTCATTTTTAAAATAAAATATTTAACAAAAGTAGGCTTAAAATATACCTCATTTTCAAAAGTTTGACAAGTTCATTAAGAATTGCTTTAGTAGGTCAGAACTTTATTGAAAAAAAAAAAGGGCAGGCCATTTAAACTTTTATTTGAACATAGATAATCGTATAATTCAATAGAAAACGAAATTAATTATATGACAAATAATACTATATTCAGAAAATGGTTTCTACTTGAGACTTAGCTGTTGTAAATGACTTAAAATCATTTTTTTAAACATGAGAAAATTTCAATTTGTGTTCATTGTATACATTTTTATAAATGTATTCTTATATAAATAATTATTGATACCAAGAGAAAAATATATAGAATATTGAGTGCTTTTTCTTTAGTAAAATGATTTTTTAATTGGGAATTCGCTTTATTTAAACTTTTCTGTGATTTAAAAAAAAATCTGCCCTCTATAGTTGCCGGCCTGAACTAATCACTATTATTGTTTTGATTTAAGCATTTAATACATATTGCTTTAAATTAATTTATTGCTTCATAATTCGGTAAGCAATTAATATTTCATTCGTTATAAATAGTTGCATTCTTAAATCACAATTAATATTTGAACAATTAGAATTTGTGTAAAATAATAACCATTATATATATTTGTAATATGTTGTACCTAATTACACAGTTAATTTCAAATAATACATTTAATTTTACTTTGTAGTTAAAAAAATCTCATAAACATTTATTATAAATTAGTACAAATAAATATATATTTATAATTGGTCAGTTATCACTAAGATTTTATGAGCACAATAATATATATTTTGAAACTTGTTTATGTAAACAATTTTTAACTTTCATGGTTTACCTTTTTTTTTTTTTATAGGTAAAAGTTTCTTTACAAAAATGTATATTTAGATAATATAAAATATAATTTTTCAAAATTATCATTTTATTTTATCTTAGTCTCTGTGCAGTGTCAAAATTATAGTAATTTTTATAAAAGTAGATATTTGATTAGAAATGCCACCGGGGAAAATAATAGTTTTTTAAATTGCTTTTAAGATATATACTTCCTTATATACTTTAACATAAAATGTTATTTTAAATCTTCCTGTGTATATCAACTTTTCCTCGTTATCAAAAATAAGAGGTCACTGGGGCATTTTACAAATTCTTTTCTTTTTCTTTTTTTGACCAACCAAAAGGAAATTAAAACTTGACATATTTAAACTGAAATGCATACATTTTAAGTAAATTGATCTATAGAAAGGAAAATTACTGAGTTTTTTTTTGTAGTTGAAAGATAAAAAGTAGGGTATAGAAAGGGATTCCAGGATATCTCTTTGTTGATCGTTAAAATTTGTTATTGCAATAACTGAATCTAACCAGAGCTTAACTTCAGTCAAACCTCTAACCGTAACATAAATAAAATATATTGTAACGTAGAAAATTAGGAAAGACAAACTTCAAGCTGACACAACAATTTATTTAAGACACAAGCACCAAATAAAATAGATAAAATACAAGAGAAGCAATGAGGGAAGTTTAAGCAGAGTAAAAAAATATATAAACATCAAAATTAATAATCTGTTAATAAAATAAAAGAAGAAAGAGAAAGTCTTCTTCTTTCTTATCTCCACTCATTCATATTAGGGTGTCAAGCTTGAGACTTGAAAAAGAGATTTGACAACCATCATGATTGGGTTAAGTAGAATGTGTCTGCCTTTGTCATTAATACTGGGAGCACTACTCAGTGGCAGGCTGACTTAGCTCTAAAAGAAATGGCCACCTCTGACATGAGGAACAGACGCCATGTGCAGCTGTTCCTAATATGGAGTACAAAGGCTGTTCATCCTGTATCCCTGGATTAGGAACCCTTACAGGGTACTATCAGCCGGGCCAGCTGAGCCTAGGTTTTTTAGTGAGCTTGTTACTGCTCCCCCTCCTCCTTTTTCATCCGGGCTTGGGACCGGCAAAGGCGGAGTTTAAAAAAAGAAAGAAAGTAAAAAGTCTTAGTCTTTGGTTGTCATCGTAAACGTGTCTTCTGCTCTTCTTGATTCCGTATTGCCAACTTCTTCCTAATCAATTCCTACCTATATATATAGACTATTTTATAAATGTATTTATTAAGGGGAAAAAAAAGACAACAACAGAGAAACGGCCTCTAGCTGGCAACATAAACAATGAAGTGCCCCAGAAAGTAATGTTTTACCAAAATAGAAGAGTAACAATTGCAAGAGAATTCTTATGCTAAATTAGGAAAGTGTTCTTAGAAAAAGAGAGAGGAGAGAGACTACAAATTATAATTTAAATATTTGATTATTTCTTTTATATTGAATTCCTTCTCTATCAACATATTTTGTCTAAATATAATTTGAGATTTATTAATATGTGCCAAAATATTTGGTCTCTAGGAGGTTTTGACAATGGATCACAAAGTTTTGCTAAAGGGGAATTAACAAGAATTTGATGGCTTGATTTAGGCAGATATTCACAGATTTACAGCTTAAATAACTTGGGTTGAATAGAGTCTCATTTCCATGACATCATTTGTTATCTTCTTGAGTAGAAGAGACAAATTTCCCAGTGACATTTGCTGTCATCTTCTTCTTCTTTATTATCTCCACACTGGGTGAAGTAAAATGCATCTGCCTTTGTCATTAAAACTGGGAGCACTACTCAGTGGCAGCCCACTTAGCTCCAAAATAAATGGTCGCCTCTGACATGAGGAACAGACGCCATGTGCAGCCGCTCCTAACATGGAGTACAAACGCTGCTCATCCTGTATACCTGGATTAGGAGCCCTTACAAGGTACTATCAGCCGGGCCAGCTGAGCCCAGGTTTTTTAGTGAGCTTGTTACTGCTCCCCCTCCTTCTTTTTCATTCGGGCTTGGGACCGGCAAAGGCGGAGTTTAAGCTATAATCTTGAATAGAAGAGGCAAATTTCCCAGTGACATTTGCATAATCTTGAGTAGAAGGGACAAATTTCCCAGTGACATTTGCTATAATTTTGAATAGAAGATACAAATTTCCCAGTGAAACTTGCCAGAATCTTGGGTAGAAGAGACAAATTTCCTTGTGACACTTACTCTAATCTTGGATAGAAGAGACAAATTTCCCAGTGAAACTTGCCAGAATCTTGGGTAGAAGAGACAAATTTCCCAGTGACATTTGCTATAAACTTGGATAGAAGAGACAAATTTCCCAGTGACATTTGCTATAATCGTGGATAGAAGAGACAAATTTCCCAATGACATTTGCTATAATCTTGGATAGAAGAGACAAATTTCCCAGTGAAACTTGCCAGAATCTTGGGTAGAAGAGACAAATTTCCCAGTGACATTTGCTATAATCTTGGATAGAAGAGACAAATTTCCCAGTGACATTTGCTATAATCTTGGATAGAAGAGACAAATTTCCCAGTGACATTTGCCAGACTCTTGGGTAGAAGAGACAAATTTCCCAGTGACATTTGCTATAATCTTGGATAGAAGAGACAAATTTCCCAGTGACATTTGCCAGAATCTTGGGTAGAAGGGACAAATTTCCCAGTGACATTTGCTATAATCTTGAATAGAAGATACAAATTTCCCAGTGAAACTTGCCAGAATCTTGGGTAGAAGAGACAAATTTCCTAGTGACACTTACTATAATCTTGGGTAGAAGAGACAAATTTCCCAGTGACACTTGCTATAATCTTGGATAGAAGAGACAAATTTCCCAGGGACATTTGCTATAATCTTGGGTAAAAGAGACAAATTTCCCAATGATACTTGCCATAATCTTGGGTAAAAGAGACAAATTTCCCAATGACACTTGCCATAATCTTGGGTAGAAGAGACAAATTTCCCAATGACACTTGCCATAATCTTGGGTAGAAGAGACAAATTTCCCAATGACATTTGCCATAACCTTGGGTAGAAGAGAGGCATTGCACCAGACACATCATTATTCAAGTAAATTAGACATTCCAAAAACACATTATTTCATTATCATTATTTTTATTATTCTCCCTAGTACAGGTCATGCTGGTGGGTAACTAATGACTGCTTTTACTGTAAGCACACCACATGTCTATACATGTGAAAAGCAGTTCGACTTTTGCAATTGCAAATGTGCCAGAGCCCTGTTTGGTTACTTGCACTCTCTGGTGGGGTTGGACTTCTACAAGAATAGGGGGGGGGGGGGGGGGGCCATTGACACACTATTTTTCTTTAGAAAAAGGTGCCCAATGAGGGATTTGTTCCCAGGTCATGGCTGTTTAAAATGGAAGGTTTATCCCACTCGTCCACACAACACCAATGGTAGACATATCACTTTGTTCTCACATTATCATAGATGTAATATAGACAGCTGAATACGTATATAACAACAGTGCTTCTATCAAAGAACCATATGTGCCAAGCTAAACGACAAAGTATTTCATCAATTGGAAATATTTTCAGTAGAGTGTGACTTTTTATTTCTGGAACTTGGCAAATGCCTTTTCTTGAATCAACGATAACAATTTTAAAAAATACATAACTATAATATTATGCACTAGCGCGCTATCTGTTATCAAAATTCGAAACTATTTTAAAGGCGTAAGATTATTTTTGAAATTAAACAATTTCTACTGCCCTTACTGTAATGGAAGGTCCATAGTTCTTCTAAAATACCCATTCCAAGAGTCTACCAACAGTAGCACTATAAAAGGAAGTTCCAAAAATGCAATATAACAGCGGTACGGTAGATTAAACTGGCGAAACCGCTGGGAGGGTTCACTACTGATGAGCCAGGCCCTCCCATTAATTTTTCCATTACAGTAAGGGCAGTAGAAATTGTTTAATTTCAAAAAGAATCTTACGCCTTTAAAACCCTTTTGGCCTTCATTAGCATGGTACAGCCTATACATTCTGTACCCACAGAGGTGCAAATATTTTTAATGGCAGAAAATGTTATTCAAGGCCAATGCTTGTAAACACACAAAGACATGTCTAAAAAGATCTTAAAAGTGAAGATGATCAGAGTGGTATCCTAACGCATGGTTAGTTTTTCTTTAGCTTTTCATTCTTGCTTATCTCTTATCAATCCTATAAAGATGTCAAATTTATTGATGACAGCCATTGAAAAAAGTAGAATGCTTTTGTCATTAAGATTGGGAGCATTCCTAAATAGCAAGTCGACCTATCTCCAATATAAAATAGACATTCTGAGGTGTGGAAAAGATGCCATGTGCAGCTGCTTCTAACATGAAGTGCAAGCGCTGCTCATCCTATGTTCCTGGATCAGGGGGCCCTGACAGGGCACTATCAGCTAGGGACCAGGGGAACCCAGTTTTTTTTAGTGAGCTTGTTACTGTTCTCCTCCTCCTTTTTTTATCCAGGCTTGGGACTTCAAAAGGCAGAGTTGCTTTTTCATGTTGATACAATAGAACAACCATGTAAAGGGCAACTATTTGCAGAGACAAAATATCCTTTAGGGAGAGGTGTCCTCTTACCAGAGAGTAGCCAAATATTAAAAATTGTATTTTTGGTGATGAGAGGTGTCTTCTAGCGAAAGTGTCCTCTCATGAAATTTCTACTGTATAAGAAAATGTGTTTTTAAACAAATTTTCCTAGAAGTAAAACAAGATTAAAAAAACCTTCATTTAACATATACTTTGGTACTCTGCCAATAAGCAACATAATTATTTCTCCAACTCGACCAATGTGCTTTTTTTTTTCGTTAAAGTTTCATCCACGATGGACCTCTCTAATGTTATGTTAAGGCACAATTTGGATTATAGATTATAAACACAATGTAATAAGACCGAATCCAAATAAATAAATTATTTATTTGGATTTGGTCTTATTACGTATTTGGTCTTATTATCTTGTGTTTACTCTCTAATGTTAATTCTTCTGATGAGTAGAATGACCTAACTCTGAACTCAGCAACATTTTTGTTCTAAATGTCTTGTTTTTCCCAATGTCGACTGTGTTTCCACATCAGTATAAGCAATTACTGGATATTCAGCCATGGGAACAGGCAAAATGTACTCACCTCACAGCCTCAGACACTTACAG
This sequence comes from Cordylochernes scorpioides, assembly GCA_030710605.1. Lineage (NCBI taxonomy): Eukaryota > Metazoa > Arthropoda > Arachnida > Pseudoscorpiones > Chernetidae > Cordylochernes > Cordylochernes scorpioides. Next base: position 27,597,975 of record CP092864.1, on the reverse strand, counting down.
CTACATTGACCCAGCTGACACAACAGGTACTGATCAGGTAGTGTGAGTCTTCTGACCTTGTGGATGTTTTCTGCTCTGTTGGCCAGCTCCTTCATGGTCTCTATATCTATTTTTACTCAAGACCTCGGGCCAGAACTTTCTATTCTTGATTGTGGACACCACAGACCATGTGTTGAGGCAAGAAGTTGGGGCCAGTCATTGGGACAGACAATTTATTTGAAAAGGTGGGTTGGTACAGTTGGTCACATGACGCTGAAGCAACAATGGCTTTGTCTCATTGTTAGGGATCTCCTTGTCATGGTGGATAATGTGGTTACTGAAGATTATCACATTATGGAATATTGTGGAACTTCTAAGATTATGCATGTTATCAATGAGTCAACAACATGGTCATCAAGCTGGTCTACAGTTAAAAATAACTTCATGATAATAGAAGAAACACAGGTCGGGAAGAAGAGCCTCTTCTTCTTCTTTCTTATCTCCACTCAATCACACTAAGGTATTAAGCTTGTAAAGCTTGAGATTTTTGATGGTGTCTGCCGGGGAAGAGTAGAGCTCATCAATGGATGAGTCAATACAGTCAATAATATGTCTTGGAGTTGCAGGCTGAGAATTGCACTTAGTACATAGTGGGAAAACCTTGCAACCTTTCTGGAAAGTCATTGTCTGTAGATGACCAGACTTAAGTCTGGAAATCAAAGACTGTTGTTCTCAAGAAGAGCCTTTTTATATAAGAAAATCATCATTTTCTTCCCTGACCAGTGTTTCTTCTTCTATAGCAAGTAGGGACATTATCTTAGCATCATACTAGGTTGATAAGGCACATTTTGGAGTATAGATTCAAAACATAAGATAACAAGACAATGAGGCACAATTTGGATTATAGATTATAAACACAAGGTAATAAGACCAAATCCAAATAAATAAAAAGTGTGTGATGTTTCGGTAACAGTGTTGTTACCATCTTCAGACGAAAGTACAAAATTCAGACCAAATCCAAATAAATAAAAAGTGTGTGATGTTTCGGTAACAATGCTGTTACCAAAACGTCATACTTTTTATTTATTTGAATTTGGTCTTATTACGTTGCGAAGATAACAAGACCTAATACAAATTATTGAAATTTCATTCATTTGGATTTGGGCTTGTTATCTTTATGTTTCTCATACTACTCTTTTGCAAGGGATAACAGAAATCAGTTTAAAAAATTGGATATAATCTATTATTACATATTTGCATGCTGCAGTTCATGGTGTGGATTTGTCACATCACACAACAATATAATAGAAGTAAAAAAATGACATTTTGGAACTAGGAAAAAATGGTAATAAGAATGTTATAATAAAATTTAATTACCTTTATAGATTATTTTATGTATATATATTTTTTTTATTTCTCAAATATATACCAAAGAAAATTTACATTCTCTTCAAATTGCTAATGATTTTGAAAATTGAAAAAAAAAAAAACACAGATATGAACAAAAAAAGAAGGGAAAAAGCTAGAGTGAAACTTGGCACAAGCTAGAGTGATATTTTGGCACAAGGCTCCACAACTCTCTCTCTGTACAATTGAGTTAGCGGGGAGTTTACATACAAGGCCGATGTGTAATTGGGGCTAATCATCCACATCTGTATCCTTCCTGAAACAACAAACTCATGTGGAATGGAGGAGTGGACAACCACACATTAAGGTACCATTTTAAATAAATAAATAAATATGGGTTCTCAAATAACAATTTTTCTTCTCTCTTTTTTAAAAATGATTTTAATAATTTATTAGTGTGTGACGTTTCGGCAACAACATTGTCACCATCATCAGATAAAAGAATTTAAAAAAAAATCTGATGATGGTCGTCACACACTAATAAATTATTTGGATTAGGTATTATTTTCTTTTATTATAATCACCAAGGGTTGCTCTTCTCTTCAAGATAACAGCTAAAAGACTTGTAAGGTTCAAGAAAATAAGACCTAATCCAAATAATTTAATAGTGTGTGACGTTTCGGTAACAGCCTTGTTACCATCATCAGATTCTTAAAATAGAATCTTCATTTATAAAATTCTAATAAAAAATTCTTTATAAAAATGATTCTGTTGCATAATATTTTTTTTCCCTATTTCAAAAGCCCTATCTTTTTTTTTTTTCAGGAGTGTGAATCATTTTAACATTAGTTTTTAATTATTATATTTTAAAAGGATCCATCGCTCCATTGATCTTATTCTGTAATAGTAAAGTTTAATGGCACTTGAATAGATCTAATTCAATACACCGATACCATTTGGTACAGTATCATGTTAAAATATAATTATTCACTTTTTTTTTTTTAATGAAAAAGTCCCATTTTTCAGGCTCAAAATCATTTTTGAAAATTTCTGTACCAAGTATGTATGATGGGCTAATAATAAAACATAGCAATATACTAACTTTGAAACTAGGTAACAAGACCACATCTAAATTAATAATTCATACAACAGCCTTGTTACCAAAACATCATGTGTGATATATTAATGTGGATATGGTATTGTTACCTTGTTTCTAAATTATAAACCAAATTGTGGTTTATAAACAATTCCAAACCAAGTTTGCTGTTATAATCAAGAGGCTGTTCTAATAAGCTTCCACTGTCTTCTTCTTTCTTATCTCCACACTGGGTGAAGTAGAATGCATCTGCCTTTGTCATTAAGACTGGGAGCACTACTCAGTGGCAGGCCAACTTAGCTCCAAAATAAATGGCCGCCTCTGACATGAGGAACAGACGCCATGTGCAGCCGCTCCTAACGTGGAGTACAAACGCTGCTCATCCTGTATCCCTGGATTAGGAGCCCTAACAGGGTACTATCAGCCGGGCCAGCTGAACCCAGGTTTTTTAGTGAGTTTGTTACTGCTCCCCCCTCCTCCTTTTTCATCCGGGCTTGGGACCGACAAGGGCGGAGTTCAACTGTAAGTCAATCAAACGTGGCATATATGAATTTGAGATTGTTGTCTTATAATTTATACCGGGTCGATGGATGAGTAGTACAAACCGCCAATTTTCAACAGCCACGACCCGATATCGAATCCCAATTCTTGCAAAAGTCCAACCCCACCAGTAAATGTAAATAGACAAATGGAGCTCTGGCACATTTGTAAGTGCAAAGTCGAACTGATTTTCACATGTGTAGACATGTGGTGCGCTTACAGAAAAAACAGTCGCTAACTACCCACTATGATTATCATGGCCTGTACCACCACGTGTACTAGGGATAAGCAAAAAAAAAAAATTATCATGGCCTGTACCACGTGTACTCTATAGGTATAATAATCACACACATAGATATAGATTTTTCCCACTATCTTGAATATGCTCACAGGGCACTGATTCAACCTAGTGACAGTTTGGTAAATAAAGGTTTGACCCCTAACTTCATCCAGGGACTGACCTTCAACCACATCCTGTCCACCTGGTCACAGATGACCGCTGCCTCTTCCTCTTTGGTCCTTTTTTAAAAAAATGTTACATCCTTTTCTGCATCCCTAGTTAACCTGCTATCTATTTTGACCATCTTTTGTCATGTCTTATATAGATTTGCCACTGGTAAAATATAATAGCAGAGTAAATACAGTTAAACCTGTCTATAGCGCCCCCTCTAAATAGCGCCTTCCTCTCTATAGTGCCCGATTTTAAATACATAGTACGATGCGATTTACATTAAAAGTGATCAGTCTATAGCACCCCCCTCTCTATAGCACCCTATTTTGGTGAGTCCCAAGAGGGGGTGTTATAGACAGGTTTAACTGTATCACAATGTTCCACTAAAATATGCTTCAATTTGATTATTGATAGGAATCACAAGTTAACAAGACCAAAAATCTAAAATAAGTATGCTTTGGTAACTGTTTTTGCAAAATTCTTTACTTTTGTCTGAAATTGGAAAGAACATGTTTACTGAAATATCATGTGTGTTGTATAAATTGATTACTTACATTTGAACCTTGTTATAATACCATCACCTAGGGATTATAATTTGTTTTTTTCTAGCCATTTTGTTGTTATAACCAGTGTTAATCATAGGACTTGGGACATGGAATTTATGATAATGGTTATAACCTCTAATTCAAAGCTCCCAAGTCCCAATTGTTTTAACTGTAGTTATAACAACATAAAATCTCTTAATCCCACTAAGTAATGTTGTTATAAGGAAGGTTTGACTGTATAGGCAGTACCATCTTGGCTAAATGTTCATTATAACAATGTCACTTGGGACCAAGGTTTTATGTTTCTATAACTACAGTTAAATGGGACTTAAAACTTGGGATCTTAGATGATAAACTACAATTTGGATTATAGATTATAATACAAGAAAATAAGACCTAATCCAATTAATTTATTGGTGTGTGCTGTTTCACCAACAACATTGTCACCATCATCAGACAAAAGAATAAATGACTATGAATAATAAATGTCATTTATTCTTTTGTCTGATGATGGTGACAATGTTGTTGCCCGAAAGGTCACACACTAATAAAATAATTGGATTGGGTCTTATTTTCTTGTATTGGGATCTTAGAATTATGATGTTTTTACCAAGTTATGTGGTTGTGCACTGCTATAGTAACATCTAGGCAAGATTTAGGCAAACAAGCTATATCAAAATCTCACATGCTAGAGGTCTTGTTACTTGGTACATTTGCAGCTCCTGGTGTAATTTTTTACAACCCCTGGTGTGACTACTGCCATAATTAGAAGTCCTTGGCCACTTGGTAGATAAAGTGGTTGTGGCCACAGTACAACCTTGTTTTGCTAAAGTATTCTGGGACATAAAGAACATTTCTTCATTAACTAGTCACTTAACTCAACTCTGGGCTTAACTTTCACTTGCAAGACTGTTGTAGGGGGATTTCAGGTTCTGTAGAATGTTGTAAAAGATTGTAATTGGCAAATTACCTTACTACTTGTGTGGATTTGATAAGGGTGGTGGTGATGTCTTATCCATGGATCTGGTCAAATCGGTCCACCTACTCTTGTGCTGCTCCATGGAATGAGATGTTCCCATTGCCCCGTTAGTCAGCCACATTCTCCTGCAGGCCTTCATGGCTACCATAGTGGCCAGTGTTCAAAGTCCCCACTGTTCTTCATCCTACAATTTGATAAGAGTATTATTGTTTATGCAAAGAATTACAAGTTTGCTGCTCTCTGTGTTACCATTACCTCAGTAGAAGAGCTAACAATCATAATTTTTTTTTTTTATATCTCTTTGCAAGATGTTATCATTCGTGTTTAACTGTATCTCTTTGAAATTATCAAATTAGTTATTGCAGAAACAGCATTATCCACTTCTCTTATAAACATCTGAAGATGGTACCAAGGCATAAAGATACTAAACCTTAACTTCTTCCTCATCATATAGTGGCATCGCCGATACAGAGGTCAGCCATAATGGAACCCCATTTCACCCCATTCTAAACAAATTCTCTTTACCTCACAAGGTAATAAGACCAAATAAATAAATAGTGTTTGACGTTTCGGTAACAGCGTTGTTACCATCTTCAGAAGAAATTTTACCACAGCATGTTTTAAATAGTTACTGTTATCAAGTGTGTAAACAATTTAAAACATGCTGTGGTAAAATTTCTCATTCAGTACTTTTGTCTGAATATGGTAACAACGCTGTTACCGAAACGTCACACACTATTTATTTATTTGGATTTGGTCTTATTACCTTGTGTTTATTATCTATCATCCAAATTGTGCCTTATCATTCTCTTCACCTCATCATATCTTATAATTGCAGACCATTCTCACGAATCAAGCTTCTCTCCAGCTTGGCCACTTGGTAGATAAAGTGGTTGTGGCCACAGTACAAGCTTGTTGTTAATGTATTCTGGGACATAAAGAACATTTCTCCATTAACTACTCGCTTAACTCAACTCTGGGCTTAACTTTCGCTTGCAAGACTGTTGTAGGAGATTTCAGGTTCTGTAGAATGTTGTAAAAGATTGTAATTGGCAAATTATCTTACTACTTGTGTGAATTTGATAAGAGTGGTGGTGTCCTTCTTCAAAGTGTACCTCTCCTGAATAAACCTAATTCACTAAGTCATATAAATGTCGCTATTGTTGATGGAAACTATAATACACAAAAAATAGAAGTTGGGTATAAATAAGCTGTGTGTGATGATGGTATCAAGGCATACATCTTCACTAATACAGTCGCTGCCAATATGTCTCATGCATTGTTTAACATCCATTTATTAAATGCATCAAAATAATGCAAAATGGATAGGTTCCTTTTTTTTTTTTTGCACATGAAAATACTACCTTTCCCACACTTTTAACAACAACAACAAAAGCCTTTATTTAGGGCATTCCGCCCCATATAGGATTCGCCGTATTTACACATCAACAAGAGGAGAGGGAAGACGAAACATTTACAACAAAAGTTTGCTTCACATTCAGTTACCTATTTACAGATAGGTCATCCTCCAGTATCCTTTGCCCTGCATTCTTTCTCATGCGCCCAGCTTCTGTGCAGAACTTAAAGTATCTAACAATCAGTAATTCATCATCCAGAGCTGAAGAGAGAAGTTGACATATGCGATGGTATCTAAATTGACCAAAGTTAGGGCTTGGGAAAATTTCAGTACGTTTTTCTGTTAAGAGAGGGCATTGGAAGAAATAGTGAACCAAATTATCATCCATGAGATCCTTACAAAGTAAACAGTTCCGGCCATTTTCTTTCCAGAAGTCTTTTCTTTCTTCCCTGAAAAATTGCCATAAAACTCTATGTTGTGCAACTAGTCTTTTGTTGGGAAGCGAGATATTTAATTGTAGGTACTCCTCTGTCATGAATGATTCACTCAAAAATTTGTAGTGAGCAAAGTGGGTTGAACCTTCCCCACACTTGTATCATTAGGTTACTTATCTGGATTTGTTTAATATCACCATACATGTGATATACACTCATGGACAAAACTTAAGAAAGTTTCATATTTTAATGTCACCTATCATTTCTTTTCTTTTTTTTTTTTTTTTTTCAAGACAGAGGCAATTTTTTTCACACTTGGTTATCTCATATGTCTTCAATAAAGGTCACTGTGGATCAACTATATTTCAGAGTTATTGTCTGAATCCCGATATACATGTTAAAAGGTACAACGTCCTAAAGTTTTGTCCATGAGTGTAATTGCAAAGTACATTCTGCATCTGTATCCATCTGTGACCCACTTGAGCCTGGCTGATGTCCAGCAGCTGTCAAGTGGCCCAGCCATGGCCCTCGTAGCCCACCCTGCAGTTGGAGAGTACCATCTGCTTCTCTCCGACATGAGTAAGTTTCACTCTCTCTTATTTGGAGCAAAATTGGTGGAATCACACTGCAGAAATCTGTAAAATGTTTATTTATTTCAACACACTAAACATGATATTCCCACCAGGGATAATTATGTCAACTTACAATTTTGTGTTGAACCAACACAATTATATAGATCACTATAAACATAAGGTAATAATACCAAATCCAAATAAATTAATATTAGCTTTTACCTTATTACCTTGTGTTTATAATCCAAATTGTATGCCTTATCATAAATCACTATACAGTCATGATGGTTGTCAACTATATTGGATCATTCATTGATGAACTCTACTCATCCCTAGCAGACACCATCTCAAGCCTTGATGCCTTAATATGATTGTTAGGGGTCGGTGGAAGGATGGTCTAAACCGTTGGTTTTCGACCGCTACGACCCGGGTTCGATTCCCGCATTGTGCACTTTTTTATGTTTAAAAAAAAAAGCTCCAATGGCCCCTGATTCTTGCAAAAGTCCAACCCCACCAGCGAGTGCAAGTAACCAAACGGGGCTCTGGTACATTTGTAAGTGCAAAGTCGAACTGCTTTTCACATATGTAGACATGTGGTGCACTTACAGTAAAAGCAGTCGCCTACTTCTACCCACCACGATTATCATGGTCTGTACCATGTGTACTAGGGATAAGCAAAAAAAAAAAGATTGTTGAGTGGAGATAAGAAAGAAGAAGAAGACTATAAATGAAAAGAAAAAAAGAGACAATAAGATTTATTAGGAACTTGATCCTTTCAAATCAAACAAGTAGCATAAATATATTTACAAAAGTGATTCTCTCTGCTGTTTACAAATGCATACAGTTCTTCAACATTTTAGTAACTTTCTGTTGTCTAACACGCTGTAGAAAAGTGGGCATTCCAACAGTAGATGTAGTGTAAAATAATGCTAGTTATCAGACATTCTTGACTGAAAACCAGCACTTATTGCACCAAATTTTATCTATCTTACAGTGATTGTTAATGTTTTGAGGCATAATGCACCAAGGATAGACCATGTCTTTTACCCCTCAGCATTTATAATCATAATTAACAACCATAAATAGATATCTTGTGAGTACAGTAAAACCCTGCTAATACAAACCCTGGATATAGCGAACCTTCCCTTATAACGAACCTATGTTATATATGTATATTGATAAGTAGAAACTTTAATATACATAGGCGATGTGTAATTTAGAAAAATTTGGAAATTGTGTGAGACTTTACAGATTTTACACAATGCAAAACTTTATTGGGAAAAAAATTACCATCAACCTTGATTTTTTTTTATTTACAGAAAATTGGCCAATATCCTTTCTTGAAATATTATCAATAAAAAGCAAACACATACACCCCACCAAGGCCATTCAGGCTGTTGGCTCTCATAGAGAGGATGCTGTACATTGAAGAACCACCAAGAGGATCTTCAGCCTGCTACTGAGTAGTGCTCCCAGTCTTAATGACAAAGGCAGATGCATTCTACTTCACCCAGACCCTAATATGATTGAGTGGAGATAAGGAAGAAGAAGACCAAGTGGATCTTCACCATTTCTATTCAATTCAAAGAGGTTTCTAAGTTCACCATTGAATCCAAGTTAAAGTACAGAGTAAGCAGAGAGAAGAACTGTCAATGAAAAGTACTGGCAGCCAGTCTATTGTGCCGTTGGTTGGCAGGTTGCTGGCAGCTCTATTCCAGTCTTCTGGCCAACTTCCAGCCTCTTTGAAACTGAATAGTTGGTCTATTCTTTGGCACCTTTAACTTCCGTTTGTTACCTCCACAGCTGCTGCATTGTTGTGGTGTTGCCACTTCTACTCATCATACTAAAAGGAAACCCAAAACTGAGGCAACTGATCTATCAACTGAGAAAAAAAAAAGATAACAAAGGGAATAATTAATTAATATAAAATAGTTTTTGGAACTATAAAAAGGTGAAAATAAGTTTTCCCAGCTACAGCCATTGAACAATTATATTTATATGAAGTGGACAATCAATGTGAATTTCAAACTTAATTTTATTTACACAAAGTAATAAGACCAAATCCAAATAAATAAATAGTGTGTGACGTTTTGGTAACAGCGTTGTTACCGAAACGTCACACACTATTTATTTATTTGTATTTGGTCTTATTACCTTGTGTTTATAATCTATAATCCAAATTGTGCTTTATCACTCATAACTCAATATTATTTAGCTAATTCAGATGCTGTTTTTTCAATACGGTGTAGCAAAGAGAATAAGGCACAATTTGGATTATAGATTATAAAGACAAGGTAATAAGACCAAATCCAAATAAATAGTATATTATGTTTCGGTATCAGTGTTGTTTTTGAAATCTCACACACTATTTATTTGGATTTGATCTTATTACCTTGTGTTTATAGTATAGAAAATTTTATCTTATCATTTATTCATATGTATATGAAAATCTTTCCTAACATTTCAATAACATGATTATTTCAAAGAGTCACATGTGACATCTGGTAGTTGCTGCAAATAATCATGGCTGTCAACTCCGTCTTTGCCTGTCCCAAGCCCGGATCAAAAAGAAGGAGGGGGAGCAGTAACAAGCTCGCTAAAAACCTGGGCTCAGCTGGTCTGGCTGTTAGTACCCTGTAAGGGCTCCTAATCCAGGGATACAGGATGAGCAGTGTTTGTACTCCATGTTAGGAGCAGCTGCACATGGCATCTGTTCCTCATGTCAGAGGCGGTCATTTATTTTGGAGCTAAGTCAGTGGCCTGCCACTGAGTAGTGCTCCCAGTCTTAATGAGAAAGGCAGACACATTCTACTTCACCCAATCATGATGGTTGTCAAGTCTCAAGCTTTACAAGCTTGATACCCTAATGTGATTAAGTGGAGATAAGAAAGAAGAAGACCATGGCTGTGCTTGAGTTTTGTGTTTTAGGGGTGAAGCATCAATATACAGTACAGTTCATATAGGACACCACTTATTTGCAGAACCTAAGTCCTCATAGAGCAGCTAATTGGCCAAAATGGTAATTTTGGCAATTAAAACTGTCCCTTATAGAGAGGTGTTCTCTAGTGAGAGTGATCTCTCATAGAAGGTCTACTGTACAACCTTTTTAATTCACCCGATATCAACACTTGTTCTAATTCATCCCTATTTTCAAATCCCAAGTTTATTTAAAATATTTTAGAAATAAAATGTGGGGGGTCAGTAGATGAGTGGCCTGAACCATTGGTTTTCGACTGCTAGGACCAAGGATTGAATCCCACATTGGGCACTTCTTTCTATTTAAAAAATGCTCCAATGACCCCTGAGTTCAAACCCACCAATGAGTGCAAGTAACCAAACCAGGCTTTCTGGCACACTTGTAAGTGTAAAGTTGAACAGCTTTTCACATGTCTAGACATGTGGTGCACTTACAGTAAAAGCAGTAGCCAATTTCTACCCAATATGATCCATATGGTCTGTATCACACATGTACTAGGAATAACAATAAATGTAAGAATGTGGTGTGTTATATTCCAATCACTTGCCATGTAAATCAGAGGTAGCACACAGCATAGAGGAAACAGGTGCCAGGTAACCATGAGTCAACAGTTTAAGATGTGGTGTAGATGTACACTTCCACCACTTGGCAACTTTCATCTCAAGCTTGTTTGTTTTTTGTGTGTGTGCCTTGTTAGGGCTGCTGTTCTGAATTTTCTCTGGATTTTATAAGTTCTTCAGTAGGATGTTGGCCATCAAGGTCTGTCTGGACTACTTGGAGGTAAACCATTTCTCATATGTGTAACACACAGAGATAAAACAAAAACTGAGAATATTTATTTCTTACAACTAAATTTCCTACAAATGATAAGGCATAATTTGGATTATAGATTATAAACACAAGGTAATAAAACCAAATCCAAATAAATAAATAGTGTGTGACGTTTCGGTAACAGCGTTGTTACCATCTTCAAACAAAAGTACTGAATGAGAAATTTTACCACAGCATGGTTTAAATAGTTACTATTATCAAGTGTGTAAACAAGATAGCAGATAAGAAGAAAAAAAAATTCTGAGAAACACAGATAATTATCTGATTTGATCCTTTTACCTTGTGTTTATAAATTTCCTACAGTAGAACCTTGGTTGTACCTCACTATAACAACATCACTTAAGTTTTATATTGTAATATAACCCCATTGTTGTGCTACAGTAGAACCTCCATGAGAGGACATTCCCGCTAGAGAACACCTCTCTATAAAGGACAGTGTTCATTTGCAAAATTACCATTTTTACTATTTAGAAATTCTTAGGTAAGGGGATACCTCTTCCTAAAGGACATTTTAGCTCTGCAATTAGGTGTCCTTTATAGGGAGATTCTACTGTATAAACTTGGTTGAAACAAATAGACTTTGAAACTTGCAACCATAGAATCAGGATGTTATAATCACATTGCTGTTTTTAAAAGAGGCTGGTATAATAAGTTTCCCCTCTGTATATATGTAAGTTATACATGAGGTGTTAGAGAGCACAGTCTTTATATGAGATTTGAAACTATGTATATTTGCCCAATTTTTTCTATTTTAAATAAAATCAATTCTCATCATCCTTACTGCGATGCCAAAATATTGGGAGGACCTGGGGCTCATCAGTAGCGAATTTTCCTAGGTTTCGCTCTAGTTTAATCTACCAGACCACTCTACTGTTTTATTGAGTGCTGTTCTGCTTATATATATAGCTGGCAATTTTCAGGAATTCTCTGTAAAGGTATTTAATGATACTATGGACAAAATCTTTTAAGAGACAGTAGAAATATACACTCATGGACAAAACTTAAGGAAATTGTACCTTTTAGTATGTATATCAGGATTCAGACAATAACTCTGAAAGATATTTGATACACAGTGACCTTTATTGAAGACACACAAGATAACCAAGTGTGAACAAAATTGTCTCTGTCTCCTTCCAAAAAATAGATGACTGGCAATATTAAAGACTTTCTACTTCCTTAAGTTTTGTCCAAGAGTGTGGTCCCTTTAAATACCTTTATAGAGAATTAATGATAAATTGCCAGCTATAATAACAGCACACTACAATATTAAAGTGGTCTGGTAGATTGCGAACCCACTGTTGAGCCAGGCCCTTCCAATTCTATCTGGTGATTCTCTGGCACCTTTGTCAAGTTAGCTAAGGGAGTTGTCAAAATATAACACAGTAAATTCAATGTCGGCTGCTATCTGAGAATATCTACAGCTTTTGATTCCTTCATTCTAGGACCATTTGTCTTTTTTTTTACCTTCTCATTAGGATTCTTTAACAAAACAAATATTATACTATCCTATGGTGTCATCAACTAACAGAGAGGGTGTTCCAGAGGGTCAGAACTTTGACGTCATCCGGTTTGCCTCCTACCGCACAGCCTGCAAATTGAGGTTCATCCAGAAGAAAACCAACTGTAAGTTGCATAGTTCCAATATGGGGGTTGGTTGACAAGTGGTCTAAACTGCTGGATTGAATCCCGCATTGAGTACTTTTTTCTAATCAAAAAAATGCTCCAATGGTCTCCGATTCTTGCAAAAGTCCAAACCCACCAGTGAGCGCAAGTAACCAAATGAGGCTCTGGCACACTTGTAAGTACAAAATCGAACTGCTTTTCACATGTGTAGACATGTGGTTACTTACAGTAAAAGCAGTCGCCAACTTTTATCCACCATAATTATCATGGCCTGTACCATGTTTACTAGGGATAATAAAAAAATATATTCCAGTATAAAGTGCTTATGACAAAAGTTTCTGGATTGTATAAAATACAAAAAGGGGCACGCTTATATATTTTCTTTGTACCACATAAAAGAGCATATTTGAATTTGTGGAATTTTTCAGAAAAATTGTGCAGTTAAATCACCTGCATATGTATACATGTATATATTTCTCAACCAATTGAAGGTATTAACCACAATTTCTCATCATTGGGGTTTGGAACACTTCAGAATGGTCATCTATCATTGTAGTCTGGCTTATAGCAGGCACCTTTAAGCAAGTTCATGGTGAAAGTATTTAAAAGAACATATGGATTAATTGTCTTGATTATGTTCTCTTATGGGGAGTCGGTGGAAGGATGGTCTAAACCGTTGGTTTTTGACCACTACGACCCAGGTTCAATTCCCGCATTGGGCACTTTTTTCTGATTTAAAAAAAAAATGCTCTAATGGCCTTCGATTCTTGCAAAAGTTCAACCCCACCAGCGAGTGCAGTAACCAAACGGGGCTCTGATACATTTTTAAGTGCAAAGTCGAACTGCTTTTCACATGTGTAGACATGTGGTGCACTTACAGTAAAAGCAGTCACCTAATTCTACCCACCATGATTATCATGCCTGTACCACATGTACTAGGGATAAGCAAAAAAAAAGTTCTCCTATTTATAAACACAAGATAATAAGACCAAATACAAATAAATAAATATTGGATTTGGTCTTATTACCTTGTGTTTATAATCCAAATTGTGCCTTATCCTTCTCCTATATATAAATTTCATTATTGCCATTAAATTTGATTAGCTTTTACTTTTTTGCATTTTCAGACTCCGTGGTAAATCTATGTATAGGACTATATGTTTATAATACAATACGGCTCGTGACCGTAAAACGACATTTGAAAACCATCCCGCATGTGTTTCCCCTCAACGAAAAACCAAAATTTATTTCAAGGAGAAATAACGATTATTTCTAACCTTTTGGATGAGGTATGAAAGGGTGAATTGTGAAGAGTAATGATAAACAGAAAAATAAAAGTGTCAAGGGATGGGAATCGAACCCAGTGTTCCACTTACTGCGTAGATGTCATGTCCACTAGGCTACCCTGGACATATTTTTCCGATCGTAAATAATACATAAAGTAATTTATAATACAATACAATGCGGCTCGTGACCGTAAAAAACGACATTTGAAAACCATCCCGCATGTGTTTCCCCTCAACGAAAAACCAAAATATGTCTTAATAAAGGCCTGTGTATGTGAATAGTTCGTAGTGTGTCATTCTAATAAAGGATGTGAAGTCACTTGGAAGTTGAATGATGGACTTACAAGGAGTATAAATTCACACACTGAGAACAGGAAGATCAGTGCTGTCTTAAAGATGACACACACCCTTACTCCAATCAATATTTCCTTGTCAGACAACTCCATGGGTGGTCCCAATAATGCCCCGCACTATTCACAAAGAAGCTTTTTTTTTATTTCCAGCAGAGAAATATTGATTGGTTGATAATTGACTTTTATAAAACCTTAAATTTTATAAAACCTAAACAGTATATTGGGGTTTTCTACCTGATAAGGCATAATTTGGATTATTCTATATACAGTTACGAGCGTCATGCGTTCTTAATTCTTCAGTTTTCATCTCTGTCACCGTTTGCTTTTTTTTTTTGGAATGGCGCTCTCCTATTGGTTGGCTACGATCACGCCACCTTTGCCCCCCCCCATCATGCCCCACCCCACTCGCTTTTTGGTTTTTGTAACTATTGTGTTGGAGCGGGTCGCACCTTAAATAAATGCATATATTAGTTAATAACTAATGGAATCCTCTCTTTCTCTTTCCCAGTAAGAGACACCTACGGAAGCCAACAGTACATAGACAGATAAAGCACATAGGCTATAGTTATTAACTAAAATATGCATTTATTTAAGGCGCCAATTTATAATTGTAACAAATAGTATTTGAATCAAAACATTCAATCGGGTAAAACACGGGCGTTGCCCGGGTCATTCGGCTAGTAGATTATAAACACAAGGTAATAAGACCAAATCCAAATAACTAAATAGTGTGTGACATTTCGGCAACAGCGCTGTTACCCAAACGTCACACACTATTTATTTATTTGGATTTGGTCTTATTACCTTGGGTTTTCTACCTATATAGTTTAAACCTTGCATGAATTCTCTGTTAAAGGTATTTAAGCAATCTATGAACAGGGAGGGGGTTGTTGGTTGAGTGGTATAAACTGTGGGATTTCAATAGCCATGACCCGGTATTGAATCCTACATTGAGCACTTGTTTTGAAGAAGAAAAATGATAAAAGCACAATTTGTATTATAGATTATAGATACAAGAAAATAAGACCTAATCCAAATAAATTAATAGTGTGTGATGTTTTGGCAACAGCGTAGTAACAACGCTATTGCTGAATCATCACACACTATTAATTTATATGGATTAGGTCTTATTTTCTTGTTCCCGAAGAAAAAATGGTGCAAATTGCCTCTAATTCTTGCAAAGGTCCAATAACACCAGTCTTCTTCTTCTTTCTTACCTTCACATTGGATGAAGTAGAATGGGTCTGCCTTTGTCATTAAGACTGGGAGCACTACTCAGTGGCAGGCCGACTTAGCTCCAAAAGAAATGACCGCCTCTAACATGAGGAACAGACGCCATGTGCAGCCGCTCCTAACATGGAGTACAAACGCTGCTCATCCTGTATCCCTGGATCAGGAGCCCTTACAGGGTACTATCAGCCGGGCCAGCTGAACCCAGGTTTTTTAATGAGCTTGTTACTGCTCCCCCTCCTTCTTTTTCATCCGGGCTTGGGACCGGCAAAGGCGGAGTTATAACACCAGTGAGTGCAAGTAACCAAACAGAAGTCCTGCATACTTGTAAGTGCAAATGTTGAATTGCTTTCTACATGTGTTAGATCTGTGGTGCACTTGCAGTAAAATTAGTCGCTAACTGCTACCCACTATGACTATCATGGCTTGTAAGACCTTTACTATGGATAATAGGGAGAAAATGTTTTAAGGACAGTATAAATATTTACAAATACATGTATTGTTCTTTCACTAACAATTCACAATTGTAGACGTGTGTACTTACATTAAAAGCAGTCGCCATTCTACCCACCATGATTATTATGGCTTATACCATGTGTACTAGGGATAATAATTTTTGTTTAAATAATTCACACAAATAAGCATGTTAGACACCAATCTAATATAAGACACATTAGCTACCCTTTATTGAAGTTCTATTCATCTAACCATGTAGAGGTTGTCCTTCTTTTTCTATCTAGTTTCTGCTTAAAGGGAAACCCAATCCCAATTGAGCCTTGTGGCCAACTTCTGGGTGTGAGAGTTTTCCCCTCTCAGCTTGTTTTCCAAAACAGAGAAGGAGGAGGAAAGTGTTCCTTATAAACAATCTTTATTTTCTCTGTCATATGTCAACACTAGCCGAATGACCCGGGCAACGCCCGTGTTTTACCCGATTGAATGTTTTGATTCAAATACTATTTGTTACAATTATAAATTGGCGCCTTAAATAATTGCATATGTTAGTTAATAGCTATAGCCTATGTGCTTTATCTGTCGTTACATGTCGGGCATGTATATCGGCCGTTCCAATAATATGCTATACAACATAGTGTTACACAATCAGTACTTACACCTATACTTTCGATATTTGCGGACCTATAATGAGGTATTGTTAACAATAGATTATTTAAGGAGCGACCCGCTCCAACACAGTAGTTACAAAAACAACAAAGCGAGTGGGGGGGGGGGGGGGCAAAGGTGGCGTGTTCGTAGCCAACCAATAGGAGAGCGCCATTCCAAAAAAAAGGCGAGTGGGGGGGGCAAAGGTGGCATGACCGTAGCCAACCAATAGGAGGGCGCCATTCCAAAAAAAAAAAAGCAAACAGTGACAGAGATGAAATCTGATGACTGATTGATTGATTAGGAGATGAGGAATGACGCTCGTAACTGTATGTCAACATAGTTCAATTATGATTTTTTTCACCCAAGGAGCATGGATTCATGGAATTCGTGTAATCTTTGCACAAGGGGATAAGAAACAACAACAACATGATTTTCTCCCCCAACAATGTAGAGCATTTTTTTTTATAAGGTTAAAAAAACACAAGGTAATAAGACCAAATCCTTTTTTGCAGTTTTTTTTTTTTCCTAGAAAGAAAAAAGGTCTTGAAATTTTGGAAATTTGGATTTTTTTTTTAGTTTTTTGTCATTGAAAAAATACTTGAGATAAACTTTCTTGGTCCTTTGATAGAAATATTTCCTGAGGTTTATGATAGGATATAGACAATAAGTTTTTGTTGACTTTGCTTAGAATTATTAATGAAACTGATTCCAAGAATTATTAATTAAACATTATATTTATTGATTTACAAGAGAGAGAACAAAATATAAAAGGGAAACTAATATTGAACATAGAAACTTTTTTCTCTTTTTGATTAGCGCCTATTTACCTGTGAGCTTACACACACTCTGTGGAACAATTAATTAATATATATATAACAGTTTTTCACTCTATCTAGAAATAGTTTATCCCAATTTTGCTTTTTTTTTTTCCACAAAACTTTCATTTGTACTTTCAAAAGTGAAAATATACTGGGATCAAGTGCATAAATTGAGAAGGCATCTCCTGTTTGTACAACTAAAAGTTGCTGATGGCTTGCACCATTTGTTGGAATAAATTTCAACTAATCATTTACTTTTTAATTATTTCAGAATTGGCCAAATACCCTTTTTTTAATTAATCAAGAAAAACTAACCACGTACACTGATATGGCACAATTTGGATTATAGATTATAAAATAAGGTAATAAAACGCTGTTACCGAAACATCACACACTATTTATTTATTTGGATTTGGTCTTATTACCTTGTTTTAACCACGTACATGACTGTTGGCCCTCATCAGCCTGGTGTAATTCTGGAATAATTAAAAATCAACAATCAGATAATATTTATTCCAACAGATAGAGCAAGCCATCAGCAACTTTCAATTGTACAATCATGAGATGTCTTAAATATTTTATTATGCCTTGACAAAGGTTGGTGTTCAGATAACCAAAATATTGGCAAATAAATATTTTTATTCAATTCAATATATGCCTTTTTATTACCTATATATTTTTATATATTTATGTGTAAATAATAGGTGGGAATATATATGTATATTGATATTCATGTGTGAAAAAGGTCACTTTCTCCTTTTCAAAAATGCATCATAACATTTGCTTTTTTTTTTTTTGTATCACAGAGCAAATTGCATAGAATCATATCAAAGCATTTGCCACAAAACCAGCATTTGGCAAATTTGAACAAATAGCCAACCTGGAAACCATAGTTTCAATCTATAGCACCTTATCAGGGAGCTTCAATTCTTAATGTCCTATGTATGGAGTCATGAAATTGGCTGAGACACTGACAAAAAAGGCCATAGTATGAAACCTTAGAATATTGCTTGGCTATTTGTCTGCATTGGTGCTGCAGCAAAATTGATGGACCTGAAGCTGTGTGATTTGCCCAGTGATCAAGAAAATGTATTGTTTTGATGCATTTTTAAACAGTAGAAGTGATTTTTCTCCACAAATAAATAAATGTCCTAAACAATTTGCAAAGAGTTCCTTGTTTATAATGGCAATTTGTCACCTCGTAGTGTGCTTCATTGGGTCACCGAATCTGCTGAAAACTGGTCGTGTCTTAAACAATTGAAAGAAACTCTTTGCAAATTTTTCCTTCCTTTATTACATATATTTATTTTTGAAATTGTTCTTTAATCACTCCTGATAAATTATATGCAATATGTATATACAGTTAAACCTGTCTATAGCGCCCCCTCTAAATAACGCCTTCCTCTCTATAGTGTCTGATTTTAAATACGTAGTACGATACGATTTACATTAAAAGTGACCTGTCTATAGCACCCTATTTTGGTGAGTCCCAAGAGGGGGCGCTATAGACAGGTTTAACTGTATATTCAAATATAAATAGATTAATAAAAATTTTAAAAATATATAAAATATAATAATAATAAAAAATAATATTAAAATATTTATAGAAAGTTAAATAAATAAAACTAAATTAATAAATATCTTACTTGATTACTTCTCTTTTGAAAATGTTCCTTACCCGGAACATGCACACATTGAATGGAGGGGGGGGGGGGGGGACTTCCATTTATTTTTTAAGAAATAAATTTCAGATGTAATTCTCTCCCAAAACTATAAAGCTTTGCTAAAGTTTTTCCTGAGCCTTATGGATATTGTGTAAATGATTTTTTTTAAACTGGTAATAAATATAAATCATTTTGAATGAATTCGGACCTTGTTGAAGGAACATAAAGATCATTGACTGTTTAGACATCTCTTTACTTTTGTTGGGGAACCTTCCTTTTGATGATGATGATCAATCATGTTTCTTATTCCCTTGTGCCAAAATTACACACTTTCCATGAGTTCACGCTCCTCAAGCTGTTTAATGTAAGCAGCGGCCTCTCCCAAAGGTCCTGTTTAGTTCAATCTGATGCAAGCCAAAATGTTCAATCATGTTTTGCAGCATTGGTAGGTGAGTATTTTCTGTAGGCTCCTCCATTCATGGGGACTCACCTATTTCTCTCTATTTTAATGAATATGTGCTGCTCCATTCTTCTAGGAGTGGAAAACTTTGTGTGGTGGAGTTGTTTTGTTTATTTAGAAATTATTTTGTTCGCGCGTATCAGGATATCAAAAAAAGATAAATCTATTTTTAAATATATTCCTGGCCAGGTGGACAGTATTCTCGGTAGTGTTGAATAAAGATATTGGAGTATATATGTCAAACAGGAGAGAGATAGAATCTTGGTTATAAATCTGTTTCAGAAAGAAAAAAGGGAAACTTGAAGGAATCATAAAAAAACTTGGATATTTGAGAAAAATGGCAGCCAATAAGAACATTGATAAATCCCAAGTTGCTTTTCCCATTTATCAATCAGAATTCCATGGAAAAAAAAAATTGGAAAAATTGAGAGAGAGAGTCGTTGAGTCAGCTCGAGTATGTTAAACCTGGTTCCATTGGAAAGCTTGGAAGTTGGTATTGGATCTTAGATCACTGTTGGTCTTGAAGACAAGTTTTGGTTTATTAGGATTATTCTGGACTTTGAGTGCTGTTGATCAGTGTTCTTCAAGAAAGAACCATTCATGGCTAAAAGGCTGGTATCCTGACAACATCTTGCACATGCAGTCTTAACCATGAAGACATTGAAAATATAAGAAAGGATGATTGAAGAAACCTGGGGAGTACATCTATAACATTTTAAAGAATCTCAATCCTCCATTGTTGTCCATGGACAATTTTTTTTTTTAGAAGTTGAGTTTTCTGGGGGGGGAAAATTTCTTATTACAACTAAATCCTCCTGTGAGAGGCAGTATTTCAACTATAGTTTTTTTTTTTGCTTATCCCTAGTACACGTGGTACAGGCCATGATAATCATGGTGGGTAGTTTACGACTGCTTTTTATTGTAAGTGCACCACATGTCTACACATGTGAAAGCAGTTCGACTTTGCACTTACAAATGTGCCAGAGCCCCGTTTGGTTACTTGCACTCGCTGGTGGGGTTGGACTTTTGCAAGAATCGAGGGGCCATTGGAGCATTTTTTTTTTTAAACAGAAAAAAGTGTCCAATGCGGGAATCGAACCCAGGTTGTAGTGGTCGAAAACCAAACGGTTTAACCAGCCTTCCACTGACCCCCTACTATAGTTGTTAATGTTAATAGCTATTAAAGAGGATGTGACATGTAATTTTCAATCTGCCACAGTATACATCATATGTAGAATGTTGAGGCATATTGTATAATCCATAGGTTAAAATATTTTGTTAATAAAAAGGCAATTTTTTTATTTAATTGAAACACACTTTATTTTAAAAATTAAACGTGATTTTTCAAAAACACATATAAAGATAACATACTTTTGATTGAAGATGGTAAAAATGTTGTAACCAAAATGTGATCTTGTTACCTGATGTTTCTAATCTATAATCCAAATTGTACCTTATCAGTTAACTTAATCTATTCTAGTCTCAAAGGAATCAGATAATTAGACCTTCACTGTATTTGTATTTTTGTTAAGAGAGTTCCGATGTATGTATGAAATATAGATGGCACTAGTTGAGTTCTGTGTATGTGCGTGTGCAGTTCATATTGTGGACATATGGAACGTGATTGAATCCTTCAGAGAGAATGGTCTGAAGGCAGCTGAACCACGTGGAGCAGAAGTGTTCCCTGCGCGGCTTGAACAGCTGGTGGGTTCCATCTATGTACAGCTCAACAAACGGCTTCCTCCAGGCCAGCAGATCGACCCAGTGAGAGCCACTTCCACCATGTTGGCCTGGCTCAGAGCAGCGTACGACCCGTGAGTACACACACTCTCTCTATTTGATGCCAAGCACACAGTATTTGCTAAAGTTAGTAGGTTGTCGGGCAAAGTATAGCTTTTATTGCTGGAAATGGTGCAAGCTTTCAAACAAGTCATTCTTCAACAATCAATAGAGATATAACACCAACATAAACATTATAGAACGATGTTTGACAATTATACCGTAAATGTTTCTTTTGAACGAAAAATCTAAATTTATTTCAAGGAGAAATAATAATTATTTCTATCATTAGGGATGAGGTATGAAAGGATGAATTGTGAAGAGTAATGATAAACGGAAAATAAAGCGCACCATCTATGTATAGGAAATATAACCTTAAAGCTTGAATGTTTCTTTTACAAATAAGGCATTCAAGCTTAATGGTTATATTTATTATACAATAGAGAACACCTAGTTGCAGAGCCAAGATATACTATTACTATACAGTTGATAATTAGTAAAAATGGTAATTTAGATGATGAAAACTGTCCTTTTGTAGAGAGGTGTCCTCTCATGGAGGTTGTTCTACTGTATATCCCTATTGCATGATAAAGAGCGACTTGCTCGAAAGCTTTCACCATTTCCACCAATAAAATTCAGGCTTTCTCCCAAACGGGGCTCTGGCACATTTGTAAGTGCAAAGTCGAACTGCTTTTCACATGTGTAGACATGTGGTGCGCTTACAATAAAAAGCAGTCGCTAACTACCCACCATGATTATCATGGCCTGTACCACATGTACTAGGGATAAGCAAAAAAAAAAAGGCTTTCTCCCAAAAACCTATTGTTCTTTACTCTCTATTTGTTTTATTAGCTTTTTCAAGCTTAAAGAGGTGTTGGGAAGAGATTTCTAAAAATTGAATGAACCACTTTAAATTAGAGAGTTATTCAATACAGAGAGAAAATTGCTAGATAATATTGACCATGGGTGACAATTCAAAGTACATATAGAGTTATTTAGATCAAATAGCTCTTTGTGACCATCCATCCATGATATAGAAATAAAGGAATCTCTCCCACAGAGAGAGGGCCTACAAGAAGTTATGGTGTGACCCACAACTGCCATGATAAGAGCTATCAATTCCTGTCCTATTTATTCTTCACCAGATTATTTTCCCTCCCTCCCTTTTATTTATTGATTTTTTTTCTGAGGGAGTAGCTGGATGCCTCTAACACAGGAGTCAGCAAACTGTGGCTTTTTGGATGTGAAGCTGCTGTTCTTTATATAGTTCTATACGTTAATATTATTTATGCGAGTGATATTTATTGTTGGCAAGAAAAAAATGTATGGCTCTTTAAAAACTTTGGAATTTTGTAAATTGTAATTTTTGACTCTTCCGACTTAAAAGTTTGCAGACCCCTGCTCTAACACAACTGGAATCTACCAAAAGTTATTGAAATACATTTAAAAAAAAAACCTTTAAAAGTTTCCTGAAGAGAATTGATGTCTTTGATAGATGTTTTTGAATAGACACTTGAGTACATTTATATAGACTCATGGGCAAAGCTTAAGCAAGTTTTACCTTTTATCATGAATATAGGGATTTAGACAATAACTCTGAAAGCTATTTGATACACAGTTACCGTTATTGAAGACATTGATAACAAAGTGTGAACAAAATTGCCTCTCTCCTTAAAAAAAGAGACTTCTGGCAACATCAAAAACTTTCCATTTCCTTAAGTTTTGTCCATGAGTGTATTTTATCTATAACCTTTTTTTTTATGATAAGGTACACAATAGGTATGACAAGGTAACAAAATAACATGATAAGGTAACAAGACCACATCCAAATGAGTTAATTGTGGGTGACATTTTGGTAACTGTTGTCACCATCTCTAGACAAAAGTACTGAATGAGGGAAAAAAAATCCATAGCATGTTTTGAAATAGGTGGTACTGTGGAATTATTCTCATCCAGTACTTTTGTCTGGGAAGATGGTAATGACGCTGTTTCAACGAAACATCACAAATAATATATTCATTTGGATGTGATCTTGTTTTACCATATGTTTCTAATCTAATAATCCAAATTGTATATTATTATCAAAATTAAATCATTCAATTATTATAGGTATCAGAAAACCTCCTTTTTAACCCAGTTTTTTCAAGCAAATAAACTTTTATTAAAAGATTTTAGAAGCTCTTAAAGAAATAGGATGGCAAATGGAAGGTGTATTTTATTTAATACTTGGACTATTCCAACACCCTGTGCGGTGGACGGACCTGTTGTTCATTTACAATGTTTGCCTTAAAATGCTTGGAGCAAAAAGCATGTAGAAGGCATAACAATAACCACTTGCACTATTTCAATATCTCTAAATGTGGAGGATAAACAGCAACAAAATAAATAATGATATTCCCTAGCTATATATACATTCTGACCTGTAAATCCTGTTCATGAGCATGTTATTTTAAAATAAACATCCAATGGGCACATTTCAATTACATTATAGACTGTAATGAAATAATGGCTAGAGACAACAAATTTTTGCCAAATTGAGCATAAAAACACAATAAAAAAAATTTTTTTTTGAATGCTACGATTAGTATTCTGATAAGATTTTAACTAATGATAAAGTACAATTTGGATTTTAGATTATAGATACAAGATATTAACTATTTATTTAGATTTGGTCTTATTATTTTGTGTCCCCTGAAACAAAACAATCAACATAGTTATATATTTGATATTTTTCCAATAGATGGCAGCAAGCCATCAGCAACATTCAATTGCATGATCTTTTTCATTATGTTACCAAATATATAAATATATAAATATAAGACCAAATATATAAATAGTGTGCGACGTTTTAGTAACAATGCTATTACCGAAATGTTTTGCTAACTAACAAAGATGTTTCTCCCATCCTTGGCATTGCTAATAGTGTTGTCCATTGGTGGTGTGTCTCAGAGAGGACTCAGGGAGGATGAGGGTGCTGTCCATCAAGGTGGGGTTGGCTCTCATGTGTGCCGGCAAGCTGACTGACAAGCTCAGATGTGAGTTCTTCTTATTTATATAAAATGGTGGTGGTTTGGTACACCTCTCTTTAGGAGGAATGTAGCCTTCTCCATGTGAACATCTTTATAACCACATCACTTGGGACTCAGATTTTAGAATGTTATGTTGTTGCTAGAACTATGGTTAAAATAATTGGGACTTTTAATACAAGAAAATAAGACCTAATCCAAATAATTTATTAGTGTGTGACGTTTTGGGAAAAGCATTGTCACCATCATCAGACAAAAGAATAAATCTACACATTTATTCTTTTGTCTGATAATGGTGACAATGCTGTTGCCAAAACGTCACACACTAATAAATTATTTGGATTAGGTCTTATTTACTTGTATTATAATCTATAATCCAAATTGTGCTTTATCATAATTGGGACTTTATAATGATAAAGTAGAATCTCCATGAAAGGACATCCTCGCTAGAGAACACCTCTCTACAATGGACAGTTTTTATCACCAGAATTATTATTTTTTTCTATTTAGCAACTCTCCGGTTAGAGGACACCTCCCCATAAAGGACACTTTTTCACTACAATTAGATGTCCTTTACAGAGAGATTCTACTGTGTTGTGTATGCAAATTGTTAAATATCTGTATGTATTTTGCATGTTTTTTTATTATTAATATGTAAATATTTATTTGTATATATAGAACATTAACGGTGCAATTAAAGAGAAATTGACCAGTAAAGATAGGCTGCGTGTCGTGATTACTACTGGGAGGCGACGAGGATGGGATGCAGTCCTTTTTTATCTATTTTAAAACCTAAATATTCAACAGCATTTACTGCGAATTTGCATTTATCCTTGTTTAATCTTAAACCTTTTTCTTGCAGCCTTTTAAAGACCAATTCCAGCTTTTGCTCGTGATCCCTATGATCCTTTCCGGCTACCAGGATGTCATCGATGTAGCAAGCCACTCCCGACATATCTGCAAATAGATTGTCCATTTCTCTTTGAAACTTATTTGGTGCTACAGCTACTCCATAGGGTAGCCTTTTAAAGGCAAATAACCCCTTCGTAGTATTAATGTTCACCACTCTTTTGGCCTCTTCAGATAATCTGACCTGCAAATAAGCTCTGGATAAGTCCAATGACGAAAACACTGTATTTCCAGACAATTTTGAAAATATTTCGTCTATTGATGGAAGCGGGTACTTATCCAATTCTATGGCCTTATTTGCGGTGCATCTAAAATCGCCGCAAATTCTCAGGCTTCCATCTTTCTTCAGTACTGGTACTATAGGTGCGGCCCAGTTTGCATACTCAATAGGTTGTAAAATTCCCTCGTTAACCATACCATCGATTTCATTTTCTACTTTTTTCTTCAAAGAAAAAGGCAAACTTCTCGCCTTACAAAATACAGGAGTCGTATTTTTTTAAAAATAAAAATCAATATAGACGTTTTTTAAGCAACCTAATTCTTTGCTAAATAAATTAGCATACTTATTTATTATAACTTTGATATCGGACTCGCTTACTTGTCTAATGTTCAATAACCTAGAAAAATCAAGATTTAAACCTTTTAGCCATTCTCGTCCCAACAAAACTATCGAAATATCTTCATCTACAACTATCAACCGCAAATCTTGATTTGCCTCCTTCACAAAAACTCTTCTCTCACCAATAATTTTTATTGGGTTTCCGCAAAAGGACCTCAATCTTAAATAAGATGGAGACAATTTACCATCTTTCCAGTATTTTTCATAAATTGTTTTCGGTATCAGTGTGACGGGACTTCCTGTGTCCACCACAAAACACAACTGATACTCGTCAACATGTAGATTTATTTTTGCATCAGTATCACCTTGTACCGAATAAATTAATTCGTCCTGCGCATATCGGCAGTCTGGCACTGATTTACCCGTTTTGCACACCCTGCTCAAATGTCCAATTCTCTTGCATTTAAAACAAGATTTTGTTTTATGTGGACATGCAGGTGCCAGGTGAGAATTTTTTTTTCCGCATCGGAAACAAATTGTTTCCCTTCTTTGCATACCGGGCCCATGCTGCCATCCTCTACGAGCTTCATTCTTTCTATTTCCTCCCGGAACAATATCCATCTTAGCCACTAGTCCATCCTGCAGCTCCTTAGCATTTTGTTCAGCTAGCTCAAACGAGACTGCTATAGAAAATACCCTGTCCAAGGTGACATCGTCATCCTCCTGTAACAATTTCTTCTGAAGGCTTTCCGATTTTATACCAGCCACAAAACGGTCTCGTAACATGACCTCCAACATTTCACCAAAAGTGCAATCCATAGCCAAATGCCGGAGCTCACGCAGGTATTCTGAGACGGATTCACTTTCGAGTTGTATTCTCTTCAAGAACCTGCATCGTTGAGGAATCACCTTCTTTCTTGGAGCTAGATGTAGTTTTATTCTTTGTACTAACAATTCATACGGCTGTTCTCTCATTGTACTCGGGAAAAATAAATCATTGCCCAGTTTCAACATCTCCGAATCCAGCAGAGAAACAAAGATGGGCATTCTTCTTTTTTCTTCTAATGCATTTGCCTCAAAGGCTGCTTCAAACCTCTGAACGAAAATCTCAAAGGATTCTTCCCCCGGCCTGAAGAAACCGAACGGTACAATCACTGAACTTCCAGACATCCTGTTGGCTTCTCGTTCGCTTAGATTTCTATCTTCCTCCACCTGTGAACGAGCACTTGAAACGGTTCCCACACACTCGTCGCCAGTTCCATTTGGAATTTTTTTTTAAGAGGTGATAGAAGGGCGCCAAAATATCTGCAATATTTCTTAATATATTTGCCTTATTCTGTCTGTTTGTCTGAAGCTTTGAAGCTCACGGATAGAATGCGCTCCCATTGGCCGCCAGCGAACACGTGGCCTCCCTGCCCCCCTCTAGACAACCCTGTTATTCAAAAACCATACATCCAATCGCCATGAAATTCTGGGATATTATTAGGTATATCCCCGGAAAGGTGTCCGAAAAATAATTTCTTGAATATCTTGAATTTCCTTAGAGTTATTTGCAGATATATAGACTTAACTCGCATGCAGCGCCGCTAGACGGGGATGAAAGCAATGGGGAGGTAACGCCATCTATGTTTGATTTTTTAAACTATTTATATATTAAATAATATTAAAATAATTATTATTAAAATATTTATTATATAATATATATAAATATATATAATAATTATTATTATAATAAAAATTAATATTAAATAATAATAATATTAAAAAATATATATAACATGTAAATAGCATCGTAATACGTATTTAAAATCGGGCGCTATGACCACCCAAGTCAACGTTTTTAAAATATATTCGCACTCGGGTAAACCCCGGGCGTTGCCCGGGCCATTCGTCTAGTTTCTTATAAACCTAGAGTAATACATAAGGAGACCTATAAAAGATCTCAATTGAGAAACGTTTGTAGGTTCAGGCGCCTCTACCACCGCTTCTATTTTACTACTTATGGGATTGCAAAATGCAAAGCATTGCTAACTAACGAGTCGGTGCTGGCACATTATGATGCAACTAGGGAACTAGTCCTTGCATGTGACGCCTCTAGCTATGGTTTAGGAGTGGTTCTGAGTCACAGGAACGATAGAAAGGAAGAAACTCCTATAGCCTTTGCTTCAAGAACGCTAACTGAAGCGGAAAGGCGGTATTCGCAATTAGAAAAAGAAGCCTTAAGCATCATTTTTGGTTGTGAGAAATTCCGACAATATCTATTGGGACGTGAATTTGTGTTAATCACAGACAACCGACCTTTAATGCACATTTTTTCACCCCAGAAACCGATCCCCATATGTGCTGCATCAAGAATTAAGAGGTGGTCGTTAAAATTATCTGCATTTAAATACACTGTGGAGTTTCGAAAAACTGATGATAATGGAAATGCAGACGCGTTATCACGATTACCTTTAGTCTCAAAGACCACGGAATCTTTGGATGAGGATCAGGTGCTTCTCCTTCGGAAAATGAGTGAGGTCCCCTTCTCATTCCAGGATGTTGCAGTTGAGACACGCCGGGATAAATTACTATCAATTGTGTTGAGAAATGTTAGGGAAAATAATTGGCAAATTCCAAAGGTATCGCAGGAAAATCCACTTTGTTCCTATTATAGGATAAAAGACGAATTAAGTTGTGAGTTTGGATGTCTGCAATGGCGTGAAAGAGTGGTAATTCCCCAGAAATTAAGATCCTCAATTTTGAACGATTTACATGAGATGCACCTAGGAATGGTGAAAATGAAAATGATTGCTAGACGGTATTTTTGGTGGCCAGGCATAGATAAGAACATTGAAGAGTTGGCTAGAGATTGTAGAATCTGCCAAGAATCTGCAAGTATGCCGCCGTCTCTACCATTTCAGAGTGGACTTGGCCTGAGAAGCCGTGGCACCGTCTACACTTAGATCTAGCAGGTCCCTTTATGGGACGAATGTTTATGGTCCTTGTAGACGCGTACACCAAATGGTTGGAGATTGTCATCATAAAGGACATTACGAGCAGGACCATCATAGGACATCTTAGGGAGATCTTTGCCAGATTTGGATTACCTGAACTTTTGGTAACCGATAATGGCAGACAATTTGTCTCAAGTGAATTTGAGGAATTTACAAAAATTAATGGTATAAGACACACAAAAACGAGTCCGTACAATCCCAGCACTAATGGCTTAGCTGAGCTATATGTACGTGAATTTAAAAACTCTTTACGAAAGAACCAAGGAAAGGACAGTGTAGAAATCAATCTACAGCGATTTTTATTCGCCCATAGAGCTTTTCCTCAAACGGTATTAAAGGAGTCTCCCGCGGAACTTTTGATGAAAAGAAATCTAAGATCAAGATTTTCAAATTTGATTCCGAAAATGGCGAAGGTAGGAGAGGTGTACCATGATGCCATGAGGAAGCAAAAGCATTTTGCGGTCGGCTCTGAGGTGTATTTTCGGAATTTTGCTAACGGACCAAAATGGAAAAGGGGCAGGATCATGGAACTACTGAGCAGCCGACATTACCTTATAGAAGACGAAGGCCGTTATGTGAAAAGACACATAAATCAACTAAGGCCAGTTATCAAGAAAGAAGTTCCTGAAGTGAGAGATTTGGTATTGCTGGGTACATCAAGAGATTTTATACTGCCTGGCACTTCTCGAGATCACCCTGGGCTTGGAGGACAGGAGAAGACAAGGGAAGAAGCCCCGGAGGTGGACGAAGAATTGAAAGGAGCGGAGTCTTCAGCACAAGAGGACACTCCAGAACCAGAACCGGGCCCTGCTGCTGCGGCTGTCCCTGTCCCTGTGCGCAGTCCAAGACCGCAGCGATCCAGAAGACCGCCAGAACCAGAACCGGGCCCTGCGGCTGTCCCTGTGTGCAGTCCAAGACCGCAGCGATCCAGAAGACCGCCAGACCGGCTGCACTACTATTAAGAGGGGAGATGTGTTGTGTATGCAAATTGTTAAATATCTGTATGTATTTTGCATGTTTTTTATTATTAATATGTAAATATTTATTTGTATATATAGAACATTAACGGTGCAATTAAAGAGAAATTGACCAGTAAAGATAGGCTGCGTGTCGTGATTACTACTGGGAGGCGACACAACATACTGTATACCCAAGTTGATGTGATTAAATAGAGGCTGAACAAGATTTCAATAATTTTAGTCTTTTGCTGAATCAAGATTTAATTTATTTCAATATTTTGAATGTGTCTCATTCATAATAGAAAAATAATCCATTGTTTTGTAGTGTCAGTTTAGGCTCTCTTTTAAGCTTTTTTTCTAATGTAGTGTCATTTTTGGACAAATAATTTTGTAAATCTTGTGTCACACATCCTATTATTTTCTTTTAATGGTGGTTTAGACTTTAAATGTGTCATATGATATCCTTAGTATATACCAGGCCTGGCCAACCCGCGGCCTGCCGTAAAACATTTTGCGGCTCGCCATTTAACTTTATATTTCTTTTGTAACTTTCATTTCTCGTCTGTATATTCAAAAACAGAAAATATACTGAAATAATTATAATAATTTTTTTATTTAAAATATGTCCCACAATTTTTAAAATACATATTTGATTTCATAAAAAGGAAGAAAAAAGTTAGGAATAATGGTAATTAATAGAGAAATATTTTTTTATTTTAAATTATTATTATTATTTTTATTTAAAAAAAAAAACAGCCGAAAAATAATAAATAAAAACCTTAAGCATCAAGGAAGTATTAAGTATTTTTTTTAAAATACATTTTAAAGTTAAAATTTTGATATAGTTAAAGTTTTTAGACCTTGTTTACGATTCCGTACGGCCCGTGGCGTCATTTAGGTTGGCCAGGACTGATATATACCATTATACAAAAAATTGTAAGAAGAGAGTAAGATAAAACTTCAAGTTCTCTCTTATCAAATCAGTATATATTTTCAATATAGAAAGCCCAAAGATCTATTCTATAAAGTTAACATTTATTTTTTAGAATACTAAAAATTTTAAGAGGATGTTTAATATGGAAATAGTATTTTCTTTTACCAAACACATCTTTTTTTTTTTTGCTTATCTCCAGTACACATCTTACAGGCCATGATAATCATGGTGGGTAGAGGTTAACGACTGCTTTTACTGTAAGTGCACCACATGTATACACATGTGAAAAGCAGCCAAACACATCTTAAATTAGAAAACAGATTTTTCACATTCCTTTAGGTTCATTCCATATCTCTGTTGGGGTTTAGCCTAGTTTAGTTCACTATCCTCAGCCCATCTATTGAACCACTCTGTTGCAGACATCTTCTCCCTCCTTTCGGACTCCAACGGACTCCTGGTCTACAACCGCTGCTGTGACTTCCTCAGAGAAGCCTTGGCTCTCCCCTGTTCTGTCCTGGAGTCCCCCACTTTCTCCTACAGAGAGGAGCTAGCGGTGTCTCTTTTTGATCAGGTACCTTCTGTGTGTAGTTTGGCAAGACCTTTACAGGGTGTACCAGGTAAATTGGGAATTTCAACAATGGTATTTTAACTGAAATTTTTTGCAAGTAAAAATTAAAATATCCGAATGAAATTTGACACAGTAGTAGATAAAAGGATATAGTTTTTATTTATTCAATGTAGTTTCCATTATTAGCTACAACAGTCTCGAGGCGAGTGCGGAATGAAGCACAGGCCTTGGCGACGATGACCCTGTCCATTTGGGTCATCACCGTGTGAACTGCTTTCTTGACAGACTGGATGGTGGTATGAGGAGCTTTGTTGACATCTCTCTCAACAACGCCCCATACATAGTAGTCGAGGGGATTGCAATCTGGAGAATTAGGGGGCCAAATATCAGGACCCCAGTGACTAGGGACGTTAAGTGTCAGCCACGATTGTGTCTTTTTTGCCTTATGGGCTGGAGCTGAGTCCTGTTGGAAGACATACTTCCTTCCTGCGGCCACCATGTCCATCCAAGGCTTCACAACGGTCTCCAGAACATTGATGTAGGTGTCAGCGTTCATCCTAAGGCCCTTCTCAAAGAAATGGGGAGGCATGACATCACCTTCACTGCTGATAACGCCAAGGACCATTACGGAGGCAGGAAATTTCGTGTGCATCACGACAGGTATCTCTGAGGGGTCTTTACAGATCCAGCGATCATTCCTGGGATTTACCTTTTGGTCCACGTCAAAGTTCTTTTCGTCAGAGAAGAACCTTAGCATGCCAAAAGAGTCGTGTTTCAGGTTGTTGAGAAGGGCAGCAGCCTTTCCTTTTCTGTTATTCTTCATATTCTCAGTCAGCAACTGACCTTTCCGAAGGGCATAAGACTTGAGACCAAGGTCCTCATGGATAGTTCTGACAATTGTCATAGAGCCAACGTCCATTTCCTTGGCTATGGCCCTCATGCTCTTCCCAGGGTTTCCATCAATCTTCTCCTTGACATTTTTGACAAATTCTTCGCCTCTTACCCTGTCCGATCGACGCGAGTGCTTTTTCCTTGTAGCTATCCCCTCTTTGTTACTGTCGGCCTCATCAAACTGCTTCTTGACACGATAAATAGTGGTTTTGGGCAACTTAAGAAAATCCACTATCTCTTTGGGGCTCCTTCCGGCGCGCAGAGCAACGATGATGGCAGCTCGATTTTCAAATTCTCGGTTACTCTTCATCACTACACTGCGCACACATGTACTGTTGCATTTTACATGAATATGGCTACGTAATGAAAAAAAAAACAAGTTTTTAATCTCAAGTAGTTTTTGTTTTATGGACTGTCAAAGTTAGTCCCAATTTACCTGGTACACCCTGTATAGTACCCTACCTGACCTTATCGTCTTTCTCTTCCTCTATCTCTTTTTGTTTGTTTATTTAATCCAGCCTATTTACATACACCCCTTGACCGAAATATCATTTTATTGAGAAAGAAACTAGAGAATCTCTCTCCAAGGTACAGTCTGCCTTATACCAATGAGGGCCTATGTTCTAAGACTTATTTGATCCATATTTTTACTGTGGAAATACAAAGAAAAATTGACTTTTGTATATCTATCTTTCAACTTTGCAAAATATTCAGCTCCATGATCTAGTCTTTGCCATTATCTGAATACTCTGGTTGTTATTTTTCTTTATGATAAAGTACAACTATACATTAGAAACATAAGGTGACAAGACCAAATTAATAAACTGAGTGTGATGTTTCAGTAGCAGCATTGTTACCATCACTAAGCAAAATAGGATGATGGTAACCACTCTGCTACTGAAATATCACACACATTTTATTAATTTGGATTTGATCTTGTTACTTTATGTATTCTTCTCTTTATTTATATTTGTGGGGTTCGCTAGATGATTGATATAAACCATTGATTTCTGACCACCCAGGATCCTGCATTGGACACTTTTTATGAAAAAAGAAATGCTCCAATGGCCCTTAAATCTTGCGAAATTTCAACCCCACTAGTAAATGCAATTAACCAAACAGGCTCTGGTACATTTGTAGGTGCAAAAGTCGAACTGCTTTCTACCTGTGTAGACATGTGGTGTACTTACAGTAAAAGCATTCATCAACCCATCATGAGTATACTGGCCTCTGCCATGTTGTTGTTGTTTCTTATTCCCTTGTGTAAAGATTACACGAATTCCATGAGATCATGCTCCTCGAGCTGTGCCTGTACCACGTGAACTAGGAATAATAAAAAAGTTATATTTGTACCTCAAGCATGGTAAATACTATTTGTTCTTTCCACTGTGTTACCCAAGGAGATAACAGATTTGTATTTATACGGAGCCAATAATTTGTCTTCTTCTTCTTTCTTATCTCCACTCAATCACACTTAAGGTATCAAGCTTGTAAAGCTTGAGACTTTTGATGGTGTCTGCTGGGGAAGAGTAGAGTTTATCAATGGATGAGTCAATACAGTCAATAATGTCTTGGGGTTGCAGGCTGAGAAATAATATGTAATGTACTTTTGTGTATTCTACAATTATAACGACAACTTGGGTTATCTGTGAAACATTGATGAGGGTGTTGGTGACAGTGGAACAAGGTGACAGTGAATGACTTTCTGGACACCCTGCTGGCTGACCCTTCCCCTCCCTACCTGGCCTGGCTGCCCCTGCTGCACCGTATGGCCAGTGTGGAGAATGGTAACTTTCCTCATGTTTAACAATGTAGCAAAGGGGTCGGTGGAAGGATGATCTAAACTGTTGGTTTTCAACCGCCACGACCCGGGTTCATTCCTGCATTGGGCACTTTTTTCTGATTTAAAAAGTAAATAATGCTTCAATGGCCCCCGATTTTTGCAAAAGTCCAACCCCACCAGCGAGTGCAAGTAACCAAACGGAGCTCTAGTACATTTGTAAGTGCAAAAGTCATGTTGCTTTTCACATGTGTAGACATGTGGTGCACTTACAGTTAAAGCAGTCACCTACTTCTACCCATCATGATTATCATGCCATGTACCACGTGTACTAGGGATTGCGCAAAAAAAAATAATGTAGCAATGATTCATTCATATGGAAAAATACAATCCGGAACTAACACTGTCATTTCCTCAGGAAGTGGTGATAGAATTCTCATCTATCAATTTTCGACTTTCTTATCGCCACTCAATCATATTAAGGTATCAAGCCTGTGGAGCTTGTTGATGGTGTCTGCTGAGGATGAGTAGAGCTCATCAACGGATAAGCCAATACAGTCAATGATGTGGTTTGAGGTTGCAGGTTGACACTTAGTACATAGTAGCAAAACTGGTGAATTCAGGGGCAGTTATTCAAGCAATTATATGCACTCATGATTTCGATGTCACCAATCGCCTATTTTTTTAAAGAGACAGTGGCAATTTTTTTCACACTTGGTTATCTTGTCTGTTTTCAATAAAGGTCACTGTTTATCAAATATCTCTCAGAGTTATTATCTGAATCCCGATATACATACTAAAAGGTACAACTTCCTTATGTTTTGTCCACGAGTTTATTTATTCTTCCATTTCTAATGAAAAATGTAAAACTGCTCTTTCTGACCAATGAAGACACCAAGTTTGGTTGAGGACTATCTGATAGAGTGGTTTATGGTCATCTCTGCTAGCATTCAATGTCTAGTGGAAGGAATGACATTACTGATGAATGGACAGTCGGGCAGATGGATGTATGTGTGCCAGTGGCCCACCCAATCCAATGTGACGGCTGCAACAGAGAGGGATTCCTGGGGTTCCGGTACAAATGCCAGCGATGTTACAACTACCAGCTCTGCCAGGACTGCTTCTGGAGGGGCAGAGTCTCCGGGTCCCACACCCTGCACCATCCTGTCAAGGAATACACTGAATATGTAAGTTCCCCTCCTTCAATGCTATGGTATATACAGTAGAACCTCCCTGTAAAGGACACCTAGTAGATCCAAAGTATCCTTTAGGGAGAGGTATCTTCTTACCAGAGAGTTGTTAAATAATAAAAATGGTAATTTTGCAAATGAAAACTGTCCTTTGTTAAGAGGTGTCCGCTAGCGAGGTGTCCACTAAAGGGAGGTTCTACTGTACTTGGACTGAAATAGACCTGTGTTCCCACTATTGGTGGGATGTTAACAAAATGGTTCAAGAAACTACCCATATTAAGTCCAGATCAGCTATAAATAAGTGTCTTGGATTGACATAACAAGATTGATAGACAGTACTATTATTCACAAGTATCAATGATGTGATTTAAACAAGCATTCTTGGTTCTACCATTCAACTATACATACACCAGTTTGAATTCAAAAATAAAAATAGAACAATCTAATTGAAATATAGGATTTGAAAAATAAAAATTGATTAAACTAAGCTAATTTCACAAGGTAATAAGACCAAATCCAAATAAATAAATAGTGTGTGAGGTTTCAGTAACAGCGTTGTTACCATCTTCAGACAAAAGTACTGAATGAGAAATTTTACCACAGCATCATTCACTACTTTTGCCTGAAGATGGTAACAACGCTGTTACCAAAACGTCACACACTATTTATTTATTTGGATTTGGTCTTATTTTCTTGTGTTTATAATCTATAATCCAACTAAGCTAATTCATTTTCAACAAACTGTAATAATTTGATAGTATTTAAGCAATAATAACCTAATTCGGCTTATGATCTTGAGAAAATTATATCACCGTGTGTGTGTTCTTTTACACAATAGAATGATCTAAAAGAATAGATTTCAGTTTACCAGAAATGTTCACACAACCTGCGTATGTGTGCAGAAGTCAGCCAGCAAACAGCTGGGTCACTCTCTGCGTAAATCATTCCGCTGCGTGCCTGAGAAACCTTCCAATCCCCTGCCTCGCTACCCTGAAGAACCAGAGCAGACTCTGGACCTCTCTCACATCATGTAAGTACAAATCTTCCTTAATAGGGGTCGGTGGAAGGTTGGTCTAAACCATTGGTTTTCGACTGCTACGACCTGGGACTGAATCTTGCATTGGGAACTTTTTTATAATTAAAAAAAAAAAATTTTCCAATGGCCCCCGATTATTGCAAAAGTCCAACCCCCACCAGCGAGTGTAAGTAATCAAATGGGGCTCTGGCATATTTGTAAGTGCAAAGTCGAACTGCTTTTCACATGTGTAGACATGTGGTGCGCTTACAGTAAAAGCAGTCGCCTTCTACCTACCATGATTATCATAGCTTGTATCACGTGTACTCAGGATAATAATAAAAAAAAAATAATAATAGCCTTCTTTCTCTTGTTGTTTCTTATCCCCTTGTGCAAAGATTACACGTAGCCTTCTTTCTTCTCCACACATTTTATTATTCCTAGTACACGTGGTACAGGCCAAGATAATCATGGTGGGTAGTAAGTTGGCGACTGCTTGTACTGTAAGTGCACCATATGTCTACACATGTGGAAAATAGTTCTACTCATGCACTTACAAGTGTGCCCAGAGAGATCCTATTGGGTGCTTGTACTTACTTAGGAGGTTGAACTTTTGCAAATATTGGGGGTCCGTTGGAGCAATTTTTTTAATTAGAAAAAAAAAGCCTAATGCTGGATTCTATTTCGGGCCGTGACTGTCAAAACCAACAAGTTTGTACCATCCGTTCTCCTTATGGAAGAATATAAGGGTGGAATAAGGTCACAATCAATAGAAGAAGTCTAAATTCCTTCTCCACTATGTGGTCATAGCACTTATCACATAAACAGAGTAGAACCTAGTCTCATAATGGTATCACTTGGGATTTTATGTTGTAATAACCACAGGTAAAATAAATTGAAACTTGAAAATTTTAATATTGCAACCAAGTTAGTATTAAAAAAGAAGAACTAGGCTTCTATAATGAGGTCCCCCCGCTGTATTTGGTTTTTGGTATTTGGTACAGTTTGAATTCTATATTAGAATCATAAAATAATAAGACCAAATAAGTGATTTATATTCAATTATTCAGTAACACAAAGCTCTTATCAAAAAGTTACAAATAAATTCTCATTTAAATAAATAATGCAACAGGTTTCTGGAGATGAGTTTCTTTTCATTTTATTACTACATTCTCAAGCTTTCGGGAATTTCCATCCTTCAGTTCAAAATGAGTAATACTGAATGTCGTTATAACTAACTGAATAAAAAAAACATTTTGGTAACAGCATTGTTACCCAAACATCACATACTATTTATTTGGATTTGGTCTTATTACCTTGTGTTTGCTATTTTATTCTTTTCTTTATTTTGTGGTTGAGTCTCTAAGATATGGTTAGTGTAATACCCAAGTGAGAAAGGAGAAAGACTTGTGTTAGATGAAGCTTGACTTTCCTGTCTTGGCTGTGCATGTCTCACGTTGTGTTGTGTTGCAGTCCTCCCAGCCCAATCCCCACTCACAATGGCTTCCTCGACCACGCCTTCGACATGGCTTCCATGGACAGCCATTCTTCCAAGAGGTCAGTAACCCTCCACACACCCACTCCCTTAGTGACATTTGACACCTCCCTATCTTCTTTCTGAACTAATGTAGGTTTAACATTAACAGGTTTAGTACTTGTGAAATACCATATATGAATACTGAACATCTATCCAATTTGATTATTAGGTATACAATTTGGATTATCTACTTATATATTTGCCTTATTCTGTCTGTTTGTTTGTCTGTCTGAAGCTCACGGATGGGATTTTTCATAACCATCGGTGGTTCAGTGGTAGAATGCTCGCCTGCCACGCGGGCGGCCCGAGTTCGATTCCCGGCCGAGCATTTTTTTTTTTTTTTTACAATTTTAAAACTCATTTATATATTATACAAGAATGACATCCACGGCGCCAATTTATAATTGTAACGAATAGTATTTAAATAAAAGCATTTAATCGGGTAAAACCCGGGCGTTGCCCGGGTCATTCGTATATAATAATTGTATAAACGAATGCAAGACAAAATCACCGCGAATGTTTCTTTTTTTTAAGGCAATTTCTTTTTAAGGCAATTATCGTTATTTATCGTTAATTTTTGTTTCGATTTTATTGAAAAAAAAAAAACGATATGGTTCCTTTAAAAAATGATCTTTATTACTATGCAGTTTTCTATTTAGTCAATATACCTAAGTTCATGTTGCAAATGTAATTATCTCTATCGATTTAGTAGGTGAAATGCAAAAAAAAAAATCGACATGATGAAATCTTTATGAAAATTCACATTTTTATTTTTATATTTTCAAGACACACACAGTTTGGGGCGGGACGTTTCACAAGAGAGACATCCACGGCGCCAATTTATAATTGTAACGAATAGTATTTTAATTAAAACATTTTAAAAACACACAGTTTGGAACGGGACGTTTCACAAGAGTGACATCCATGGCGCCAATTTATAATTGTAACGAATAGTATTTGAATTAAAACGTTTTTAAAATATATGCGCACTCGGG
Source organism: Cordylochernes scorpioides (assembly GCA_030710605.1). Lineage (NCBI taxonomy): Eukaryota > Metazoa > Arthropoda > Arachnida > Pseudoscorpiones > Chernetidae > Cordylochernes > Cordylochernes scorpioides. The sequence goes on along the minus strand of CP092864.1, from coordinate 27,559,194 downwards.
TAAAACCCGGGCGTTGCCCGGGCCATTCGTCTAGTAGATTAATAAACACAAGGTAATAACACCAACTCTCCAAATAAATAAATAGTATGTGATGTTTTGGTGACAGCATTGTTACCATCATCAGACAAAAGTATTGAATAATGTATATGTTCGTGGCTTGAATGTTCAGTAAAGGATACTAAGAAGCACTTTGCCACTTGTCTTGAATTGTTTTATTGTCTTTGGTTTTAGAGTTATGAGTAGCTACCACATGAATTTTAGAATACATGAATTTAACTTAGATTTTGATACTAGTGGTAGAGAGAGAGAGAGAAAAGAAAAACTATTAATTAACCAAACTAGAAATTTACATACATGTTGATTGCTTTAAAATTTACATATTAAAGATTTATATTGTACAATTGAATTTAGAATATTTTGGCTTAATTTTCATATATAAAATTGAATTTAAGGAAATTATTAACTATAGGATCCAACATACTCCCCCGGCTGGGAAGAGATGACCAGAAAATAAAAATAATAAAAAATAAAAATAAAAAAAAGAGTTCCAATAGTATAGATGCTGGACTAATTGATTTTGACTATGTAGCTAAGATTACAATTCTCATTGTTTGAAAGGTAATGGAATCAGCTTCCATCTTTGAGTATCCGATTGAGGTGAATCTTGGATGAGATTTTCAGATTCGTTGGCCAGTTCTCTTTCGGGAACTGCTGGATTATCAGACTCTGCGGCTGCTAAGTCGGATTCAATAGGATCTTCCCAAGGTTTTGATTCAGCCTTTATGCATGAGCCTTGTTCGGTCGATTCCTCTAAATGTTCTTTGGAGAGTTGTCGACTTTCTGCCGCCTTCTCAAAATCTTCCAGATTGACTGCCTTTTCTAAAGCTTCGGGTCTTAAGACTTCTTTCTTCAAGATTTCTGGCCATTCTATATATGCCGATGAACTGTAATTTTCATCGTCGTCTTCAGATTCCTTGACGTCTTCTAAGCATAGAGAATCGATGGGTTTCCAGCGGGATAATTTAGCCTTTTCACCGCTCTGTAGATAATCCTTTGTTGATGTATCCACAATTTCAACAGGTACAACTTTCTCTTTGCTTGACGATTCATTAGCTTCTGTATAAACATTGATTATGCCACTGGTAGCCTCTTTAGGTCGATTAAGATCAGCTTCAACTACATTGAGGTGAGCTGAGTCATCATGGCACAGTTCTTTCTTATCCAGAGCTTCTACACTGACCACTGGTTCTTTCGAATATTTGCCTTCCGATTTATCAATAACCGAAACTTCGGAGAATTCAATTTTTGGAGTCCCGATATCTTTGTTAGACTCTTCGTCTTCAATGACAAAAGTGGTTTCTAAAATTGAAGAATCTTCTTGATTCTCATCAATAGCCTCAGGAATGTCGGCATTCTCAGTTAAGAGATTTTTGATAAGTGATTCCTGGCGTGGGGGTTTCGGTTGTAAGAGAGGGAAGTTTTGATTTTCATTTAAATAGGAATACTTGAGTCTACCTCCAACTCTTAGAAGTCCTTGAGTGTCTAAAAAGGGATTTAGAGAAGTTAGCTTGTTGGACAGAGGTAGTTGCTTGTTTGACTTCAGTAATTTTATTTCCGTGTAGAATTCAACTTGCTGGATTGATTTGACTAAGACTTGAATTGCCTTTGTTAATTCTCTTGTTGTCAAAGGTCCTTTCTGACGAATTGGATTAAAGTGGAGGCAATTGTAGTAGAATCTCCAACACCAAGCTGTGATTCGGATCAATTTGGTCATTGTGGAATACCTTACAATGAATTCTAGATTTAACATAGTTTCTGAATTTTGAATTAAGGTTGTTTGATCCAACACTTGACCCTCACCGACTTCTTCTTGAATGATATTGAGATTTACTTGGGTTGGTGAAGAAGGAATATATCGAACATTATTTTCTTGAAGCCAAATAGGACCCCGCCACCAAATTCTATGATTGACCAAGTCTTGAGGCATGATTCCTCTTGATGCGCAATCAGCTGGATTATCTTGACTGGATACATGGAACCAATCAGTGATTTGAGTCAAATTTTGAATTGACGACACTCTGTTCGAAACAAAGGCCTTCCATCTGCTGGCATCTGATCTTATCCAATCTATGCAGATTTGTGAATCAGTCCACAAAAAGGTTTTGTCAGGTTGAAAAGGAAATGATTCAAGAATGACTTGATTCAGTTGAGCCAAAAGCAATGCTGCACTTAGTTCAAGTCTTGGAATTGTAATGGTCTTTAATGGTGCAACCTTAGTTTTTGAGGTTATCAGATTGATTTTGATCTTTTGAATTTTGAATCTAGTTTTCAAGTAAAAAACTGCTGAATAAGCATTAAGGGATGCATCACAAAATCCATGTAGTTGTAATTCTTCTATTTCAGAAGATGAACTGTTCAGGTATCTTGGTATTTTGATTTCCTTTAGGCACGATAGTTGAGTTTGGAATTTATTCCAATTTGACTTTATATCTGATTCAATTGGTTCATCCCATGAAGTTTTCTCAGCAGGAAGTTGACGTTTTCGCCTATAATAGGGTGGTGGCTTTATCTTAGGAATAATCGAAGTTTCTTTCTTAGATGAGAGTGGTTCACTTGACTGAGAAGCGAGAGGTTGTTCTGGAGTGGATGGTTGACTTGATTCAGAAGGAAGTAATTGGTTTTGTTTAGAAGTAATTTGTGGAGTTAACTTGGAGATACGTGACTTTTTAGATTTACTTGGAATTTCTTCAGATTTACTTGGATTATCTTCGGATCTACTTAGATTTTCTTCAGATTTACTTGAATTATCTTCAGATTTACTTGGATTTTCCTGTAGCCCTTTTTCCAATGCTTGAGATCTTGAATCACCTAAATTGGGTGTTGATTTAAAAGGGAGATTGGTTGAATATCTGCCCTCAATGTCTCTTTTGAGGTTTGACTTGAATAATATCTCACAGGCATTCTTTGTACCCAACTGGGCCTTAGAAATTGGGACATCTTCAAGTTCCCAGAATTTTCTTATGCTGGAATCAAGTTCAGTGGTACAGTGATTGATTACCGAAGTATTTGACTTAATAGTTGAATGGATTCTCCCAGAAACAAGCCAACCTAACTTGGTATTAAGTGCTATAGGATGGTGCTTTAAATCTGTTTTATGACCTAGAATTATTTCTACAAAGGTATCTGCACCCAAAATTAGGTCTATGGGCTTGGTGACATAGAATTCTGGGTCTGCCAAGAGCAAATTTTCTAAATGAGGAAAGTCTGCTGACTGAATTTGGAAGTTTGGAAGGTCTGCAGTTACCCTCCCAACCACAAATGCTCTGGCAGAAAATAATTGATCATTATGATGTGGGGTGAACTCTATTTCAACCTGCGATGTTGTCCTGTTGACAACAATGTCACCTACACCTTTTAGTGTATAAGAATTTTTCCTTTTTTCAAGTCCCAACTTGTGGCAACATTGTTCTGAAATTAGGCTTATTTGGGACCCATTGTCCACTAATGCTCTACATAGCACAAATGAGCCATCCTTCGCCTTGACTTTAATAAGGGCTGTTGACAGTAGAATATTTGTTTCCGTTTCCAAAGGCATCGCATTACAGATGGTATTTGTTGAAATCAACATCTCTTGAGAGGTTGTTGGTTGTGAAATGGATGGTTCAGAGTTGTATTGATGCAGAAGAGTATGATGGTTCTGCTTGCAGTTTTTACATTTTGATGTGATGAGACATTTGGATATCTCATGATTTGCTCTAAGGCAATTTTGACAAAGTTTATGTTTTTTAACTAATTCCCATTTTTTAGGCAAGGGAAGATTTATGAATCTATGGCAGTCATTTAGTTTATGAATTTGATGACATAAAATACAATTTTGACCTTTGTTGACATAAAGGCCGTGAGCCATCATATTTTTGCTAGAAGTTTTTTGTTCCTGGAACAAAGGAATTCTCATACCTTGCAGGCTTCTAGCATGTTTTTCTAAAAAATTCACAAAGTTTTCAAATGTTGGATATTCTTCATTTTGAAGGGTTAATTCCCATTCTTTCCTGAGGGCTTCACCAATTCTTTTTTCAAAAAAATTGATCAGGATTAGATCTGTTAATGTGTTTTTCTCAAGTCCTAGCACTGAGAGATTTCTAATGCCTTCATTGCAAACATCAAGGATTTCATAGAGAGAACCAGCCGAAATAGATTTTAATGGCCTTATGGAGAATATTTTGTTGATTTGTGAAAAAGCCAATTCTCTTCTGTTATTAAATCTATTGCATAAGGTATCCCATGCTTGCTGGTAGTTTTTGTCAGAAATGGGAAAACCCCGAATCAACTTTTCCGCAGGACCCTTAACAGATGCATTTAGATATTGAAATTTTTGTATTTCAGTTAGTGTTTGATTTGAATTAATGGTGGAGTTAAATATTTCTCTAAAACTAAGCCAATTGGCTGAATCACCATTGAAAATGGGTAAATTTATCTTAGGTAGATTAACATTGGATTCGGGCAGTTGTTTATCACTATGAGTATTTTCTTTGGTTTCAATCAAAGATAAAGCCTCTTCAATAGACACCAACATATTAAAAATATCCTTCTTGGCCTTTGAATAATCGTCATATTGTGTATCATCTAACTCTGATTCTAATAATGTGTTGATAACTTGATTTAGGCTAATTTTCCTTTCATTAACTTCTTGTTGGAATAGCTTTAATCCATGTATGTTTTTGGATTCTACAATAGCTTTATTCTCTGATTCCAGATCCTTTATTTCCTGAATAATAAAGTTGAATTTGTGCCGAATTTTAACTTCTGATTTGGGCATGACTTTATTTTAAGAATTTTAAGTTTTCAAATGGCTTACCTTAATTTTTTAAAGTATCCGGCTCGATGAGGGACCATAATGTTCGTGGCTTGAATGTTCAGTAAAGGATACTAAGAAGCACTTTGCCACTTGTCTTGAATTGTTTTATTGTCTTTGGTTTTAGAGTTATGAGTAGCTACCACATGAATTTTAGATTACATGAATTTAACTTAGATTTTGATACTAGTGGTAGAGAGAGAGAGAAAAGAAAAACTATTAATTAACCAAACTAGAAATTTACATACATGTTGATTGCTTTAAAAATTTACATATTAAAGATTTATATTGTACAATTGAATTTAGAATATTTTGGCTTAATTTTCATATATAAAATTGAATTTAAGGAAATTATTAACTATAGGATCCAACAGTATATATGTATACTGAATAAGTACAAAAGTTCATTCAGTACTTTTGTCTGCTGATGGTAACAGCACTGTTACCAAAACATCACACACTATTTATTTGGATTTGGTCTTATTACCTTGTGTTTTGAACATGTATCCTTAACAATTTCTTTTGGTAATCCTATTTCATTTTTGTGTTCTTCTTTTCATCTTTTAATAAAAATATCTTTGATTTAGAAGACCAGTTTTGTGATTAGTCTTTTTGTTGGGTTTTTGATACCAGTATATGTTAAATAAATTGAGTTTGTGTGAACATAAATTGTTTGAGAAAAATTGTGTTTAGAAATGTTTTAAGAACAGAGAGGTTTCTAAACTTTAGCAGGGTCTGACAATTGTCTTCATTGTAGGCACACATTTACTTGTGTTTATCACGTCTTTCTGTTAACTGCCTCAGCATGACAGGGAGGTGACCCTGGACAGACCAGTCTGTCTGGAGTCTTGTACTCCTGGTACCCTAGACATGAAGCCTGTCCATGTAGGCTATCCAGCTAAATGTTAACACACAAATTCCTACCTTTGTATGCCTCATATGTTCCCATTAACAGGAAACACACCAAGTTACTCTGTATGAATTCTACTCTTCTCACTAATGCTACATAACTACCATATCAAAGCTAGAGAAGAGTGGCTGCTGTCTTGAGCTGTTAGATTGAACATCCCCTAGTATATGTTCAAGTGCTCTGAATTATAAGAGTCAAGTTTAAATAGACAAATTATCAACTGGGTTTTTTGCTATTTGGTGAATATGGGCAGTTACTGGCTGCAATTGATCAATGCTTCTTCAAGTCATTTTGTGAATTATGGAATTCAGGCTGAGGGAGGATTAGAACAAGAAATACACAGAGAATGGTCAGACAATATAGATATGCGATACATGGCTAGTAGATGACAAGATAGTTGGCATCCATTTTTGTCGTGTAGGTTGCTAAAAAATAAGCAACTATTAATCTCTTCCCATTATATAACCACTTTGGTGCTGAAAAAAAATTCCTTGTTTTTCACCATTTTGAATATAGTGTTGATAAATACTATTATATATACTACTATTTTTTATTAAAATATGGGGGATTTTATAGGATTTTCTGGAATCTTAACAAGTTTAATATATGGCCACACACTCACACATATATTAAAATTAAAATTAATTTTAACAAATTTGTATTTTTTTCTTGCAGCCCATTCAACAGCTTGGATTCATCATTCCGTGATGATGAACACAAGCTCATTGCCCGCTATGCTGCAAAACTGGCCAGCAGTCAAAATTCAGTGAGTATTTGTTCTCTTCTTTAATGTTAGATTTCATCTCCCTGCTCTAATAGATCTTTACCAACACAGGAGGTTTATTTTATTTATTTATTTTTTGCTTATCCCTAGTACACGTGGTACAGGCCATGGTAATCGTGGTGGGTAGAAGTAGGCGACTGCTTTTACTGTAAGTGCACCACATGTCTACACATGTGAAAAGCAGTGAATATATGCAGTAGAATCTATCTGTAAAGGATGCCTAGTTACAGAACTAAGGTGTCCTTTAGGGAGAGGTGTCCTCTTACAAGAGGATTGCTAAATTGTGAAAATGGCAATTTTGGCAATGAAAACTGTCCTTTGTAGAGAGGTCGCCACTCATGGAGGTTCCACTGTATCTATACCATTGTCATCAGATATGAACTAGAGTCGAGTTGAACACTCGAGCAGCATGTGTAAAAGGTATATAAACATAATAATTATTCTATAAATTGCTATTGATATCATTAATCATTAAAAACACATGTTTTTTTGCTTCTTTTTAAAAAAATAATAGTCATATTTGTTTGAATGGAAATAAGATATCCTTAATTTTTAAAATGCCAGCTTTCACTGTGTGCACCCAAAGAACAATGCTACAAATGATTTTAGAATCTTGCACAAGTATTTTGGCAATAAATGTTCCATCAAGATTGGATACAAAGTGTCCAGAAATAGGAGAGACATTGATGTAAACCTTCCACAGGGATCAAATATGGCTGAGACAGACTAAATACAATTTTAGAATTGTTAGTCATTTATCCCAAATTTTTTTTATTTCCTTCATAGTAACCCCTTTCCACAGCAATATATTTATGACATCATTTTATTTTTCCACTCCTAAAAACATCCCTAGTGTATTTTTATAATTTCTTACTGGGCCTTCAGAACCTGTAGGATTTTTAGCTGAGAATTCCTTGATAACAATTTCATCATGGGATGGTGCATTGTCATGATGTGAAAAAGAGCCAGGAATCATTTCTCCACAAATGATTTGATTTGGATAAATTCTAACTTATTGCAGATGATACATAGCACATCCAAATAATTCATTAGACATTTTTTATAAAGACTTTTAGCAATTTTTAGGATCTCTTCTCCCTCACATCATCTATTTCCACACCTTGCTGAATGGAAACATTACAGCTCGAGGAGCATGAACTCATAGAATTTGCGTAATCTTTGCACAAGAGGATAAGAAACAACAACAACCTTGCTGAATTCCACCACTGTACACATCACCAAGATGCTAAGAACTGTGTGTGTTCCAGGCAGCCCGGAGTCCCTCAGAGATAAGTACCGCTGCTCCAGCTGAAGCTGCTCGGAAGAAAGAGATCATCTCTCAACTGGAGAGAAGGAACAGGTGAGGGACAGCTTTCTAGGATTGGTTCAACTAGTATTATAGGCTTTGGATTTAAAGGTAATCCAGCAAAAACTGCATAATATCAAGTAAATGCATCTTTGATCTTAATGTCGTAAAAACATTCGACACACACTAGCTAGGGAAAGGCAAATCTACAAAAACATTATTTCAGGCTTTGGCTTTCATCAGCCCCCAAGGTAGAGATTCAATCTTAAAAGTTTAAGAGGTTTCATAAAATCCTGTAACTTTCACTTAATAAGGTGTTTAGTGTGGTGTTGCTACCTGAGTACTTCAACTCTATCCATTCTGATGAACTCACCCATCTAGAGAACTTTAATGTCTTTGGATGCAATGTCAATGACAAAAAATATATATACGGTGCAATTTGAATTATAGATAAAGGTTACAAAATGAATTTCTCATTCAGTACTTTTGTCTGAAGATAGTAGCAATGCCCATACCAAAAGTTGCACATATATAGAATGCCTATTTGGAATTATTATATTTCCTTTTTATACCCCAAAAAGTTTAAACACCCTGTTTTCTCGTGTGAATTAATTACTCCCCCCTCCAAAGTTGGACTGAATGGTATATACAAAGTGTACCCATTTTTTCAAATCCAGCCCTGAAATGTGGTCTTGAGTGAGAGCTGAATATAGTAAACTGACATGGTACATTGTTTGCAACATTTTTAGTTAAATTCTCTAATGATTTAGCGCGTCTTTTTTTTTTTCTAGTGATGAATATGTGTGTGTGATACTAAATAAATAAATCTAAATATTTGGTTTAAAAAATATATAGAGGAACTTTTGTGATATTTTTTTTGTTTCAAGTGATTATTTGAAAAAGATGTCAGACTTAAGGGTATGTATATATTTTTTAGATTTTTGTTTTTTATTTTATAAAAGTGTGTAAAATATACACTAATGAATAAAACTCAAGGAAGTTATACCTTTTAGCATGTATATCAGGATTCAGACAATAACTCTGAAGTATATTTGATACACAGTGACCTATATTGAAGGCACATGAGATAGCAAAAGTGTGTACAAAATTGCCTCTGTCTACTTCAAAAAATAGACAAACAGTGACATCAAAGATATTCCACTTCCTGAACTTTTGTATATGAGTGTATATATGTTTATATGTTGTGACTGTGTTGTGTGCAGGGAGATTATGTTGGAGATAGCGCGGTTGCGTAGTCAACAACAAGAAGCAGCAGAACAGAGTCCCAGTTTGCTGGTGGAGCTGCGAGCTCTGCGGCAGCACAAGGAGCAGTTGGAGTCTCACCTGGCATCCCTGCAGGACTCTCGCAGAGATCTGATGCTGCAGCTAGAAGCCCTCATGAAGATGCTGAAGGTACAAGCTCCAGCCCCCTCTCCATCTCTGGCCCTGATGTCTGGGGCTCTGCAGAACCATCAGATGTCCCCGCGCTCCACCCCCAACAGCTCTCCACATTCCTCTACGCGCAGTGCCCCACCTACACCAGGAGCTAGCCTGCGTAATGACCTGCTGGTCGCAGCAGATTCTGTCACTAATGCCATGTCTTCCTTGGTGAGAGAGCTGAACTCAGGTGAGAGACCATTCTAGCATTCTCCCCCCCATAGCTTCCACTCACCTCTTTTCTCTGAGCAGATTCTGAGGATGAAGCCAAGACCACCGACAACAACAAAACAGCCCTTTCTAGCAGTAGGGGTAAGTTTATTCTTTATAAATTTAACATTCACACATCCTTAATTCAACACTCCAAGCAATCAGATTTTTCAGTTAAATTTAGTTTTGAATTAAAGATGTATTTAAAATACACCAAGCCTTTATTAAGACATTTTAGTCTTACATAAGATTTCTCTTGGTAAATTTTTAAAGAATAAGAAAAACATCTATTGTGTTAGATTTATTTCCAGGTGATGTACACTGGAAGTTGTTATGCTAATACAAAGTTTTCACAAAAAGGCACAATTTGGATTATAGATTATTACCTTGTGTTTACAAAGTTTTCACTTTCATGTACTATAAAGATAAGTCACATCTCCCATCAAAATAGACGTCAAAGCTAGACACCATCTTTTAAAGAAGCCTTTTTCATTAAAAAAAAAAGTGCTATAATTAACAGAATGGAAGAAAGAGGAAATATAAATGATATTTATAGATATGCTTTTAATCATATCTAAAAAAAAAGTGTTTTTTTTTTTTTTTTCACTTTTAATTCTAAGAATAATAATCTGTGCTTCTCAGAAAACTATCTCTTCTTCTTATCTGTTATCTTGCTTACACACTTGATAACAGTAACTATTTAAAACATGCTGTGGTAAAATTTCTCATTACACACTATTTATTTATTTGGATTTGGTCTTATCACCTTGTGTTATAATCTATAATCCAAATTGTGCCTTATCAAAGACACCATCTATTTGACATTTATTTTGTTGGGAGAGCTGATCTTCATAGATCAATATCCTCCTGACAATATTTACATTATGATGTCAGACTTTGAGACGGAGGAGGACGGAGAGAGCACCGCAGACAGCCTGGGGGGCACCAAGCTCCACTTCCTGGAGGAGATAGAAGCCAGGAAGCAGGCCAGCCCCCCACCCAAGGAAGAGGAGGCTGACTCCAACCCCAGGGTAAGTCTCTCCACCTGACCCATGCCAATTGGGGGGAGTTTCTTGCTGATTGGAGCAGTAGTAAACTGTGTTTGGGAGAAGTCAATACTAACCTCTGTTGGCAGCACACTTGCTGTACCAATAGGGTTAGTTAATTAATAAATATTTAATTATGCATTGTGTGCATGCCCTAATGCATAATTAAAGGGAGAGATGCCTCTTTTGGTACACACATATCCAGAGACATGCCTCCTTCACCACAGATGACGAGAGCTATGTGCGGATGGTTTAAGTCACTGGTATGTGGCAGGAAATGTTCCAGAGACATGCCTCCTTCACCACAGATGACGGGAGCTATGTGCGGATGGTTTAAATCACTGGTATGTGGCAGGAATTGTTCCAGGGACACTCCTCCTTCACCACAGATGACGGGAGCTATGTGCGGATGGTTTAAATCACTGGTATGTGGCAGGAATTGTTCCAGGGACACTCCTCCTTCACCACAGATGACGGGAGCTATGTGCTGATGGTTTAAATCACTGGTATGTGGCAGGAATTGTTCCTGGGACACTCCTCCTTCACCACAGATGACGGGAGCTATGTGCGGATGGTTTAAATCACTGGTATGTGGCAGGAATTGTTCCAGGGACACTCCTCCTTCACCACAGATGACGAGAGCTATGTGCGGATGGTTTAAATCACTGGTATGTGGCAGGAATTGTTCCAGGGACACTCCTCCTTCACCACAGATGACGAGAGCTATGTGCGGATGATTTAAGTCACTGGTATGTGGCAGGAAATGTTCCAGAGACACGCCTCCTTCACCACAGATGACGAAAGCTATGTGCGAACGGACGATGACGAAGACAACACTGACTGGGAGGAGACAGTCAATCGCTGGGTCAACCGATAACCAGGACCCAGGCACATGCCTAACCAGTATCATTTCTTGTTTGTTTTTAACCAGGGTTTCTAGAAGTATACCTCTGCCTTGCCAGCTCATGCTATCTGGCTAAACACCAATCTTTTTGTTTTCAAAATTTTTCTGAAAATTTTTTTTGAAAATTTTGAAACAAAAATAACACTCTTTTTGAGCTCTCTATCCCTCTATTTCTCTTTACATCTTGAGAAAAAATGACAATTCATTCCTCTTTGTTTGTTTTTTTCAACTTGTTTCATTAAAATACATCTCTCTTTGTACATAATCTCTTGTAAATACTATTACAATATTACATCTACAAAATGAAAAAAACTTTATTGGAGATTTAAAAAGGAAACAAAAAAAGAATTAACGGAGATAACAAGCAAACAAAAAAAAATTGAATAGATAATCAAAAAAAAATTTTTTTTTTTGTAAACAAAAACCTTCAACTCTTTTTTTTTTCCCCCTCTCTTCCTCCTCCTTAACCTTTGAATCTAGTATTTCTAAACACATTAAAAACCAATTGCTCAGATCCAAGTGCCAAATAGCATTTCTTCAACTTGAGGAGCTGCACTGGGCCAAACTCTGACAATACAGTAGAACCTCCATGAGAGGACACTCCCGCTAGAGGACACCTCTCTATAAAAGACAGTTTTCATTACCAAAATTACCATTTTTACTATTTAATAACTTTCCGGTAAGAAGACATCTCTCTCTAAAGGACACTTTGGCTCTTTAACTAGGTGTCCATTACAGAGAGGTTCTACTGTATTTCCTAAAAAACTTTTTTCTTATGTGATC
>CP092864.1:27490826-27546862 GCA_030710605.1 Cordylochernes scorpioides | reverse complement strand
AAAATTTCACAAGAAAATGAGGGAAAATAGACATGAGGATGGAAAGCAATTTATTTTTATCAATACACATGCCAAATTATTTACAAGAGAGAACCGGAGCAATAAGAGAAAAATTTTGAACACCAAAAATTTTAAAATGTGGATTAATTTTGAAACATACCGCTACAAAAAGGTTTTGGCTCAGTGTTGCGCTTTGATAACTTCTTTTACATTGCAATTAATATATTAAAAGAAAGATTAAAAGAACTTTCATAATAATTTTTTTCACGCATATAAGTTCATTTCAAAAATAAAATATTTAGCAAAAGTAAGCTTAAAATATACCCCATTTTCAAAAGTTTCACAAGTTCATTAAGAATTGCTTTAGTAGCTCAGAACTTTATTGAAAAAAAAAAAAAGGACAGGTCATTTAAACTTTTTTTTGAACATAGATTATCGTATAATTCAATAGAAAACGAAATTAATTATATGACAAATAATACTATATCCAGAAAATGGCTTCTACTTGAGACTTAGCTGTGGTAAATTACTTTAAATCATTTTTTTTTTTTTTAACCTGAGAAAACATCAATTTGTGTTCATTGTATAAATTTTCGATAAATTTATTCTTATATGAATAAATTATTGATACCAAGAGAAAAATATATAGAATATTGGGTGCTTTTTCTTTAGTAAAATAATTTTTAATTGCAAATCCACCTTTATTTAAACTTTTCTGTGATTTAAAAAAAAATCTGCCCTCTATAGTTGCCGGCCTGAACTAATCACTATTATTGTTTTGATTTAAGCATTTAATACATATTGCTTTAAATTAATTTATTGCTTCATAATTCGGTAAGCAATTAATATTTCATTCGTTATAAATAGTTGCATTCTTAAATCACAATTAATATTTGAGCATTTAGAATTTGTGTAAAATAATAACCATTATATATATTTGTAATATGTTGTACCTAATTACACAGTTAATTTCAAATAATAGATTTAATTTTACTTTGTAGTTAAAAAAAATCTTTTAAACACATATTATAAATTAGTACAAATAAATATATTTATAATTGGTCAGTTATCATCAAGATTTTATGAGCACAATAATATATATTTTGAAACTTGTTTATGTAAACAATTTTTAACTTTTATGGTTTACCTTTTTTTTAGAGGTAAAGGTTTCTTTACAAAAATGTACATTTAGATAATTTAAAATATCACTTTTCAAAATCATTATTTTATTTTACCTTAGTTTCTGTGCAGTGTCAAAATTATAGTAATTTTTATAAAAGTAGATATTTGATTAGAAATGCTACCGGGGACAATAATAATTTTTTAAATTGCTTTTAATATATATAATTCCTTATATACTTTAACATAAAATGTTATTTTAAATCTTCCTGTGTAAATCAACTTTTCCTCGTTATCAAAAATAAAGGAGGTCACTGGGGCATTTTACAAATTCTTTTCTTTTTTTTTTTTTTTACCATCAAAAAAGGAAATTAAAACTTAACATATTTAAACTGAAATGCATACATTTTAAGTAAATTGATCTCTAGAAAAGAAACTTACTGAATTTTTTTGTAGTTAAATGATAAAAAGTAGGGTATAGAAAGGGATATATATTCCAAGATATCTCTTTGTTGATCGTCAAAATCTGTTATTGCAATAGCTGAATCTAACCAGAGCTTAACTTCAGTCAAACCTCTAACCATAACATAAATAAAATATATTGTAGCGTAGAAAATTAGGAAAGACAAACTTCAGGCTGACATAGTAATTTATTTAAGACACAAGTAAAAACTATAATAGATAAAATACAAGAGAAGCAATGAGGGAAGTTTACACAGAGTAATAAAATATAAAAACATCAATATTTATAATCTGTTAATAGAATAAAAAAAGAAAGAGAAAGTAAAAAGTCTTCAGTTGTCATCGTAAACGCGTCTTCTGCTCTTCTTGATTCCGTATTGCCATCTTCTTCTTAATCAAATCCTACATATATATAAAGACAAATTTATAAAGGTATTTATTATGAAAAAAAATGGCATCAACAGAGTAACAGCCTCTAGTCGACAAAGTAAACAATGAAGTGTCCCAGAAAGTAATGTTTTACCAAAATATAAGTAACAATTGCAAGGAAATTCTTATGCTAATTTGGGAAAGTGTTCTTAGAAAAATATAGAACACTACAAATTATAATTTAAATATTTGATCATTTCTTTTATACTGAATTCCTTCTTTATCAATATATTTTGTCTAAATATAATTTGAGATTTATTAATATGTGCCCCAAAATATTTGGTCTCTAGGAGGTTTTGACAATGGAACACAAAGTTTTGCTAAGGAGGAAGAGACAAGAATTTGATGGCTTGATTTAGGCAGATATTCACAGATTTAAGGCTTAAATAATTTGGGTTGAATAGTCTCATTTCAGTGACATTATTTGTTATCTTCTTGGGTAAAAGAGACAAATTTCCCAATGACACTTGCCATAATCTTGGGTAGAAGAGACAAATTTCCCAATGACACTTGCCATAATCTTGGATAGAAGAGACAAAATTCTGTGACACTTGCCATAATCTTGGGTAGAAGAGACAAATTTCTGTGACACTTGCCATAATCTTGGGTAGAAGAGACAAATTTCTGTGACACTTGCCATAATCTTGGGTAGAAGAGACAAAATTCTGTGACACTTGCCATAATCTTGGGTAGAAGAGACAAATTTCTGTGACACTTGCCATAATCTTGGGTAGAAGAGACAAATTTCCCAATGACACTTGCCATAATCTTGGGTAGAAGAGACAAATTTCCCAATGACACTTGCCATAATCTTGGGTAGAAGAGACAAATTTCTGTGACACTTGCCATAATCTTGGGTAGAAGAGACAAATTTCCCAGTGACATTTGCCATAATCTTGGGTAGAAGAGACAAATTTCCCAATGACACTTGCCATAATCTTGGGTAGAAGAGACAAATTTCTGTGACACTTGCCATAATCTTGGGTAGAAGAGACAAATTTCTGTGACACTTGCCATAATCTTGGGTAGAAGAGACAAATTTCCCAGTGACATTTGCCATAATCTTGGGTAGAAGAGACAAATTTCCCAGTGACATTTGCCATAATCTTGGGTAGAAGAGACAAATTTCTGTGACACTTGCCATAATCTTGGGTAGAAGAGACAAATTTCCCAGTGACATTTGCCATAATCTTGGGTAGAAGAGACAAATTTCCCAATGACACTTGCCATAATCTTGGGTAGAAGAGACAAATTACCCAGTGACATTTGCCATAATCTTGGGTAGAAGAGACAAATTTCCCAATGACACTTGCCATAATCTTGGGTAGAAGAGACAAATTTCCCAATGACACTTGCCATAATCTTGGGTTGAAGAGACAAATTTCCCAATGACACTTGCCATAATCTTGGGTAGAAGAGACAAATTTCCCAATGACACTTGCCATAATCTTGGGTAGAAGAGACAAATTTCCCAATGACACTTGCCATAATCTTGGGTAGAAGAGACAAATTTCCCAGTGACACTTGCCATAATCTTGGGTAGAAGAGACAAATTTCCCAGTGACACTTGCCATAATCTTGGGTAGAAGAGACAAATTTCCCAATGACACTTGCCATAATCTTGGGTAGAAGAGACAAATTTCCCAATGACACTTGCCATAATCTTGGGTAAAAGAGACAAATTTCCCAATGACACTTGCCATAATCTTGGGTAGAAGAGACAAATTTCCCAATGACACTTGCCATAATCTTGGGTAGAAGAGACAAATTACCCAGTGACACTTGCCATAATCTTGGGTAGAAGAGACAAATTACCCAGTGACACTTGCCATAATCTTGGGTAGAAGAGACAAAATTCTGTGACACTTGCCATAATCTTGGATAGAAGAGACAAAATTCTGTGACACTTGCCATAATCTTGGGTAGAAGAGACAAATTACCCAGTGACACTTGCCATAATCTTGGGTAGAAGAGATAAATTTCCCAATGACACTTGCCATAACCTTGGATAGAAGAGACAAAATTCTGTGACACTTGCCATAATCTTGGGTAGAAGAGACAAATTACCCAGTGACACTTGCCATAATCTTGGGTAGAAGAGACAAAATTCTGTGACACTTGCCATAATCTTGGGTAGAAGAGACAAATTACCCAGTGACACTTGCCATAATCTTGGGTAGAAGAGACAAATTACCCAGTGACACTTGCCATAATCTTGGGTAGAAGAGATAAATTTCCCAATGACACTTGCCATAATTTTGGGTAGAAGAGACAAATTTCCCAATGACATTTGCCATAACCTTGGGTAGAAGAGAGGCATTGCACCAGCCACATCATTATTCAAGTAAATTAGACATTCCAAAAACACATTATTTCATTATCATTATTTTTATCATTCTCCCTAGTACAGGCCATGCTGGTGGGTAACTAATGACTGCTCTTACTGTAAGTACACCACTTGTCTATACATGTGAAAAGCAGTTCGACTTTTGCACTTGCTAATGTGCCAAGGCCCTGTTTGGTTACGTGCACTCTCTGGTGGGGTTAGACTTCAGCAAGAATAGGGGGGGGCCATTGACACACTATTTTTCTTTAGAAAAAGGTGCCCAATGAGGGATTTGTTCCCGGGTCATGGCAGTCTAAAATGGAATGTTTATACCATTCGTCCACACAACACCAATAATATGTTTTATTGTCCGGTATTGAAGGAAGACAGAGAACTTCTCCGTCAAAAGATTGGTTATGAAAACAATTCTCTATATGTTCTAATGGCAAAAGTAGTAAAAATCAAACCCAATGAACTTTTCACAAGTTCTAAAAAACCGCACAGACAATGATGGATCCAACTTGAAGAAAGGTCGATGTTAATCTTCACTTTCTGTAGATAACTGCTATGTTTAATTCTGTTTACCTATCTGGGAGTATCCTGTATGGGACGATTATCTTTAATAAAGGCTTTTTGTTGTTGTTGTTTTATAAACAAAAAAAAAAAAAAAGACATATCACTTTTTTCTCACATTATCATAGATGTAATATAGACAGCTGAATACGTATATAACAACAGTGCTTCTATCAAATAACCATATGCCAAGCTAAAAGACAAAGTGTATCATCAATTGGAAATATTTTCAGTAGGATGTGACTTTTTATTTCTGGAACTTGGCAAATGCCTTTTCTTGAATCGGCGATAACAATTTTAAAAAATAACTATGTACACATTTCAGGCTTTTGGCCTTCAATAGCATGGTACATACATTCTGACCCACAGAGGTGCAAATATTTTTAATGGCAGATAATGTTATTCAAGGCCAATGCGTGTAAACACACAAAGACATGCCTAAAAAGATCTTAAGATGATCTTTAGATGATCAGAGTAGTAACCTAACGCATGGTTAGTTTTTCCTTGTCTTTTCATTCCTGCTTATCTCGACTAAATCTTATAAAGGTGTCAAATCTATTGATGACAGCCATTGTGATTGAAAAAAGTAGAATGCTTTTGTCATTAAGATTGGGAGCATTCCTAAATAGCAAGTCGACCTATCTCCAATATAAAATAAGACATTCTTATGTGTGGAAAAGACGCCATGTGCAGCTGCTTCTAACATGAAGTGCAAGCGCTGCTCATCCTATGTTCATGGATCAGGGGCCCTGACAGGGCACTATCAGCTAGGGACCAGGGAAACCCAGTTTTTTTTTAGTGAGCTTGTTACTGTTCTCCTCCTCATTTTTTTTATCCAGGCTTGGGACTTCAAAAGGCTGAGTTGCTTTTTCATGTTGATACAGTAGAACAACCATGCAGAGCCAAAATATCCTTTAGGGAGAGGTGTCCTCTTACCAGAGAGTAGCAGAATATTAAAAATTGTATTTTTGGTGATGAGAGGTGTCTTCTAGCGAGAGTGTCCTCTCATGAAATTTCTACTGTATAAGAAAATGTGTTTTTGAACAAACTTTTATAGAAGTAAAACAAGATTAAAAAAACCTTCATTTAACATATACTTTGTTACTTTGGTACTCTGCCAATAAGCAACATAAATATTTCTCCAACTTGACTAATGTGTTTTTTTTTTTTTTTTTTTCGTTAAAGTTTCATTCACGATGGACCTCTCTAATGTTATGATAAGGTACAATTTGGATTATAGATTATAAACACAATGTAATAAGACCAAATCCAAATAAATAAATTATTTATTTGGATTTGGTCTTATTATCTTGTGTTTACTCTCTAATGTTAATTTTTCTGATGAGTAGAATGACCTAACTCTGAACTCAACAACATTTTTGTTCTAAATGTCTTGTTTTTTCCCAATGTCGACTGTGTTTCCACATCAGTATAAGCAATTACTGGATATTCAGCCATGGGAACAGGCAAAATGTACTCACCTCACAACCTCAGACACTTACAGCTACATTGACCCAGCTGACACAACAGGTACTGATCAGGTAGTGTGAGTCTTCTGACCTTGTGGATGTTTTCTGCTCTGTTGGCCAGCTCCCTCATGGTCTCTATATCTATTTTTACTCAAGACCTCGGGCCAGAACTTTCTTTTCTTGATTGTGAACACCACAGACCATGTGTTGAGGCAAGAAGTTGGGGCCAGTCATTGGGACAGACAATTTATTTGAAAAGGTGGGTTGGTACAGTTGGTCACATGCCGCTGAAGCCACAATGGCTTTGTCTCATTGTTAGGGATCTCCTTGTCATGGTGGATAATGTGGTTACTGAAGATTTTCACATTATGGAACATTGTGGAACTTCTAAGATGATGCATGTTATCAACGAGTCCATGGTCGTCAAGCTGATTCACAGTCAAAAACAACTTCATGAAGAAGAAACACAGGTTGGGAAGAAGAGCCTCTTCTTCTTTCTTATCTCCACTCAATCACACTAAGGTATCAAGCTTGTAAATCTTGAGATTTTTGATGGTGTCTGCCGGGGAAGAGTAGAGCTCATCAATGGATGAGTCAATACAGTCAATAATATGTCTTGGGGTTGCAGGCTGAGAATTGCACTTAGAACATAGTGGGAAAACCTTGCAACCATTCTGGAAAGTCCTTGTCTGTAGATGACCAGACTTAAGTCTGGAAATCAAAGACTGTTGTTCTCAAGAAGAGCCTCTTATATAAGAAAACGATCATTTTCTTCCCTGACCAGTGTTTCTTCTTCTATAGCAAGTAGGGACATTATCTTAACATCATACTAGGTTGATAAGGCACATTTTGGATTATAGATTCAAAACATAAGGTAACAAGACGATAAAGCACAATTTGGATTATAGATTATAAACACAAGGTAATAAGACCAAATCCAAATAAATAAAAAGTGTGTGATGTTTCGGTAATGGTGTTGTTACCATCTTCAGACAAAAGTACTGAATTGAGATCAAATCCAAATATATAAAAAGTGTGTGATGTTTCAGTAACAGCACTGTTACCAAAACATCACATACTTTTTATTTATTTGGATTTGGTCTTATTACCTTATGAAGATAACAAGACCTAATACAAATTATTGAAATTTCATTCATTTGGATTTGGGCTTGTTATCTTATGTTTCTCATACTACTCTGTTGCAAGGGATAACAGAAATCAGTTTAAAAAATTGATATAATCTATGATTACATATTTGCATGCTGCAGTTTATGTTGTGGATTTGTCACATCACACAACATTATAATTGAAGTCAAAAATGACATTTTGGAATCAGGAAAAAATGGTAATAAGAATGTTATAATAAAATTTAATTACCTTTATAGATTATTTTATGTATTTTTTTTTATTTCTCAAATATATACCAAAGAAAATTTACATTCTCTTCACATTGCTAATGATTTTAAAAATTGAAAAAAAAAAACACAGATATGAACAAAAAAAAGAAGGGAAAAAAGCTAGAGTGAAACTTGGCACAAGCTAGAGTGATATTTTGGCACAAGGCTCCACAACTCTCTCTCTGTACAATTGAGTTAGCGGGGAGTTTACATACAAGGCCGATGTGTAATTGGGGCTAATCATCCACATCTGTATCCTTCCTGAAACAACAAACTCATGTGGAATGGAGGAGTGGACAACCACACATTAAGGTACCATTTTAAATAAATAAATAAATCTGGGTTCTCGAATAACAATTTTTCTTCTCTTTTTTAATTTTATTTTGTTGCATAATAAAAAAAAATTCCCCCCATTTTAAAGATATCATTTTTTTTTTCAGGAATGTGAATAATTTTAAAGGGATTCGACACTTAATCTTCTTATTCTGTAATGGTAAAGTTTACTGGCACTTGAATAGATCAATAGATTCAATACACTGATACCATTTGGTACAGTATCATGTTAAAATATATTTATTCACCTCTTTTTTTTTTTTTTTTTTTTTTTTTAATATGAAAAAGTCTTATTTTTCAGGCCCAAAATTATTTTTTAAATTTTCTGTAGCATGTGTGTTTGATGGGCTAATAGCAAAACATAAACATATATACAACAGGGGAGGTCAGTGACAGATGCTATACTACTGTCTACCTTTGAAACTAAGTAACAAGACTATATCCAAATTACTAAATCATACAACAGCATTGTTACAATATGTCATGTGTGATATATTAATGTGGATGCCATCTTGTTTTTAATCTTTAATCCAAATTGTGATTTACAAACAATTCAGACTTAAAACAAGGTAATAAGACCAAATCCAAATAAATAAATAGTGTGTGACGTTTTGGTAACAGCGACTTTCAGTACTTTTGTCTGAAGATGGTAACAACGCTGTTACCGAAACGTCACACACTATTTATTTATTTGGATTTGGTCTTATTACCTTGTGTTTAAAATTTAAAAAAAATAACTTATACCACACAAACAGATATAGATTTTTCCCACTATCTTGAATATGCTCACAGGGAACTGATTCAACCTAGTGACTGTTAGGTAAATAAAGATTTGACTTAAATTGACCCCTTACTTCATCCAGGGACTGACCTTCAACCACATCCTGTCCACCTGGTCACAGATGACCGCTGCCTCTTCCTCTTTGGTCCTTTTTAAAAAAGTTTTACAGCCTTTGCTGCATCCCTAGTTAACGTACTATCTATTTTGACCATCTTTTGTCATGTCTTATATAGATTTGCCACTAGTGAAATATAATGGTAAACTAAATATCACAATGTTCTACTAGAATATGCTTCAATTTGGATTATTGATAGGAATCACAAGTTAACAAGACCAAAAAATCTAAAATAAGTACTGTATCCTTTGGTAACTGTTGTTGCAGAATTTGGATTATAGATTATAAACACAAGGTAATAAGACCAAATCCAAATAAATAAATAAATAGTGTGTGACGTTTCGGTAACCGTTGTTACTGAAAAGTCACACACTATTTATTTATTTGGATTTGGTCTTATTACCTTGTGCTTTGGTAACTGTTGTTGCAGAATTCTTTACTTTTGTCTGAAATTGGAAAGAACATGGTTACTGAAATATTGTGTGTGTTGTATAAATTGATTACTTACATTTGAACCTTGTTATAATGCCATCATTAGGGATCAATATATTTTTTTTTTCTAGCCATTTTGTTGTTATAGCCATTGTTAATCATAGGACTTGGGGCATTGAATTTATGACAATGGTTATAACCTCTAATTCAAAGCTCCCAAGTCCCAATTGTTTTAACTGTAGTTATAACATCATAAAATCTCTTAGTCCCACTAAGTAATGTTGTTATAAGGAAGGTTTAACTGTATAGGCAACACTATCTTTGCTAAATGTTTATTATAACAATGGCACTTGGGACCAAGGTTTTATGTTTCTATAACTACAGTTAAATGAGACTTAAAACTTGGAATCTTAGATGATAAACTACAATTTGGATTATAGATTATAATACAAGAAAATAAGACCTAATCCAATTAATTTATTAGTGTGTGACGTTTCACCAACAACATTGTCACCATCATCAGACAAAAGAATAAATGACTATGAATAATAAATGTCATTTATTCTTTTGTCTGATGATGGTGACAATGTTGTTGCCCGAAAGGTCACACACTAATAAATTAATTGGATTAGGTCTTATTTTCTTGTATTGGGATCTTAGAATTATGATGTTTTTACCAAGTTATGTGGGTGGTGTGTGTGCACTGCTATAGTAACATCTAGGCAAGATTTAGGCAAACAAGCTATATCAAAATCTCACATACTAGAGGTCTTGTTACTTGGTACATTTGCAGCTCCTGGTGTAATTTTTTACAATCCCTAGTGTGGCTGCTGCCTTAATTAGAAGGGAAGAAGTCCTTGGCCACTTGGTAGATAAAGTGGTTGTGGCCACAGTACAAGCTTGTTGTTAATGTATTCTGGGACATAAAGAACATTTCTTCATTAACTACTCGCTTAACTCAACCCTGGGCTTAACTTTCGCTTGCAAGACTGTTGTAGGGGATTTCAGGTTCTGTAGAATGTTGTAAAAGATTGTAATTGGCAAATTACCTTACTACTTGTGTGGATTTGATAAGGGTGATGGTGTCATTCTTCAAAGTGTACCTCTCCTGAATAAACCTAATTCACTAAGTCATATAAATGTTGCTATTGTTGATGGAAACTATAATACACAAAAATAGAAGTTGGGTATAAAAAAGCTGTGTGTTATGATAGTATCAAGGCATACATCTTCACCAATGTAGTCGCTGCTAATATGTCTCATGCATTGTTCAACATCCATTTATTAAATGCATCAAAATAATGTAAAATGGATAGGTACCTTTTTTTTTTTGCACATGAAAATACTACCTTCACCACACTTGTATCATTAGGTTACTTATCTTGATCTCGTTTAATCACCATATGTGATACACACTCATGGACAAAACTTAAGAAATAAAAGAAAATAAGACCTAATCCAAACTTTAACTAAGCCAAGCTTTATCAAAACTTAAGAAATTTTCATATTTTGGTGTCACCTATCATCTCTTTTTTTTTTGGAGACAAAGGCAATTTTGTTCACACTTGGTTATCTAGTGTGTCTTCAATAAATGTCACCGTGTATCAAATATCTTTCCGAGTTATTATCTGAATCCCTATATAAATGCTAAAAGGTACAACGTCCTTAAGTTTTGTCCATGAGTATAATTGCAAAGTACATTCTGCATCTGTATCCATCTGTGACCCACTTGAGCCTGGCTGATGTCCAGCAGCTGTCAAGTGGCCCAGCCATGGCCCTCGTAGCCCACCCTGCAGTTGGAGAGTACCATCTGCTTCTCTCCGACATGAGTAAGTTTCACTCTCTCTTATTTGGAGCAAAATTGGTGGAATCACACTTCAGAAATCTGTAAAATGTTTATTAATTTCAACACACTAAACATTATATTCCCAACAGGGATAATTACGTCAACTTACAATTTTGTGTTGAACCAACACAATTATATAGATCACTAAAACAAGGTAATAAGACCAAATCCAAATAAATAAATAGTGTGTGACGTTTCGATAACAGCGTTGTTACCATCTTCAGACAAAAGTACTGAATTTAATTCTGAATACTGAATAATTCAGCACTTTTGTCTGAAGATGGTAACAACGCTGTTACCGAAACGTCACACACTATTTATTTATTTGGATTTGGTCTTATTACCTTGTATTTATAATCTATAATCCAAATTGTGCCATATCTATATAGATCACTATAAACATAAGGTAATAATACCAAATCCAAATAAATTAATATTAGCTTTTACCTTATTACCTTGTGTTTATAATCTATAATCCAAATTGTACATCACTATACAGTCATGATGGTTATCAACTGTATTGGATCATCCATTGATGAACTCTACTCATCCCTAGCAGATAAGAAAGAAGAAGACTATAAATGAAAAGAAAAAAAAAAGAGACAATAAGATAGATTAGGAACTTTATCCTTTCAAATTAAACAAATAGCATAAATATATTTACAAAAGTGATTCTCTCTGCTGTTTACAAATGCATACAGTTCTTCAACATTAGTAACTGTCTGTTGTCTAACACGCCGTAGAAAAGTGGGCATTCCAACAGTAGATGTAGTGTAAAATAATGCTAGTTAAGAGTTATCAGACATTCTTGACTGAAAACTAGCACCTCCAGCACCAAATTTTATCTATCTTACAGTGATTGTTAATTTTTTGAGGCGTAATGCACCAAGGATAGACCATGTCTTTTACCCCTCAGCATTTATAATCATAATTAACAACCATAAATAGATATCTTGTGAGTATATTGATAAGTAGAAACTTCAATATACATAAGCGATGTGTAATTTAGAAAAATTTGGAAATTGTGTGAGACTTTACAGATTCTACACAATGCAAAACTTTATTGGGAAAAAAAAAAATACCGTCAACCTTGATTTCATTTTTTTTTTTTTTTCAATTTACAGAAAATTGACCAATATCCTTTCTTTAAATATTATAAATAAAAAGCAAACACATACACCCCACCAAGGCCATTCAGGCTGTTGGCTCTCATAGAGAGGATGCTGTACATTGAAGAACCACCAAGAGGATCTTCGGCCTGCTACTGAGTAGTGCTCCCAGTCTTAATGACAAAGGCAGATGCATTCACCCAGACCCTAATATGATTGAGTGGAGATAAGGAAGAAGAAGACTAAGTGGATCTTCACCATTTCTATTTAATTCAAGAGGGTTTCTAAGTTCACCATTGTGTTAAAGTACAGTAAGCAGAGAGAGAAGAGGTGTCAATGAAAAGTACTGGCAGCCAGTCCATTGTGCCGTTGGTTGGCAGGTAGCTGGTAGCTCTATTCCAGTCTTCTGGCCAACTTCCAGCCTCTTTGAAACTGAATAGTTGGTCTATTCTTTGGCACCTTTAACTTCCGTTTGTTACCTCCACAGCTGCTGCATTGTTGTGGTGTTGCCACTTCTACTCATCATACTAAAAAGAAACCCAAAACTGAGGCAACTGATCTATCAACTGAGAAAAAAAAAAAAAGATGACAAAGGGAATAATTAATTAATATAAAATAGTTTTTGGAACTATAAAAAGGTGAAAATAAGTTTTCCCAGCTACAGCCATTGAACAATTAGATTTATACGAGGTGAACAATCAATGTGGATTTCAAACTTAATCTTATTTACACAAGGTAATAAGACCAAATCCAAATAAATAAATAGTGTGTGACGTTTCGGTAACAGCGTTGTTACCGAAACGTCACACACTATTTATTTATTTGGATTAGGTCTTATTACCTTGTGTTTATAATCTATAATCCAAATTGTGCTTTATCACTCATAATTCAATATTATTTAGCTAATTCAGATGCTGTTTTTTCAATATGGTGTAGCAAAGAGAATAAGGCACAATTTGGATTATAGATTATAAAGACAAGGTAATAAGACCAAATCCAAATAAATAGTATATTATGTTTCGGTATCAGCGTTGTTTTCAAAATCTCGCACACTATTTATTTGGATTTGATCTTATTACCTTGTGCTTATAGTATAGAAAATTTTATCGTATCATTTATTCATATGTATATGAAAATCTTTCCTAACATTTATCGGATTATCATGTGTGCAACTAACAATAACATGATTATTTCAAAACACTGGAGTCACATGTGACATCTGGTAGTTGCTGCAAATAACGATGACCGTGCTTGAGTGTTGTGTGTTAGGGGTGAAGCATCAATTTACAGTACCGTTCATATGGGAACAACACTTATTTACAGAACCAAAGTGGGGTCGGTGGAAGGATGGTCTAAACCGTTGGTTTTTGACCGCTACGACCCGGGTTCAATTCCCGCATTGGGCACTTTTTTATGTTTAAAAAATGCTCCAATGGCCCCCAATTCTTGCAAAAGTCCAACCCCACCAGCGAGTGTAAGTAACCAAGCAGGGCTCTGGCACATTTGTAAGTGCAAAGTCGAACTGCTTTTCACATGTATAGACATGTGGTACACTTACAGTAAAAGCAGTCGCCTACTTCTACCCACCATGTTTATCATAACCTGTACCACGTGTACTAGGGATAAGCAAAAAAAAAAAACAGAACCAAAGTCCTCATAGAGCAGCTAATTGGTCAAAATGGTAATTTTGGCGGTGAAAACTGTCCTTTGTAGAGAAGTGTTCTCTAGCTAGAGTGTTCTCTCATAGAAGGACTACTGTACAACCTTTTTAATTCACCCGATATCAACACTTGTTCTAATTCATCCCTATTTTCAAATCCCAAGCTTATTTAAAATATTTTAGAATTAAAATGTGGGGGGTCAGTAGATGAGTGGTCTGAACCATTGGTTTTTGATTTGCTAGGACCAAGGATTGAATCCCACATTGGGCACTTCTTTCTATTTAAAAAAATGCTCCAATGAACCCCGAGTTCAAACCCACCAGTGAGTGCAAGTAACCAAACCAGGCTTTCTGGCACACTTGTAAATGTCTTCTTCTTCTTTCTTATCTCCACTCAATCATATTAGGGTATCAAGCTTGTTTGACAACCATCATGACTGTGTGAAGTAGAATGTGTCTGCCTTTGTCATTAAGACTGGGAGCACTACTCAGTGGCAGGCCGACTTAGCACTAGTAAGTGTAAAGTTGAACAGCTTTTCACATGTCTAGACATGTGGTGCACTTACAGTAAAAGCCAATTTCTACCCAATATGATCCTTATGGTCTGTATCACACATGTACTAGGAATAACAATAAATGTAAGAATGTGGTGTGTTATATTCCAATCACCTTGCCATGTAAGTCAGAGGTAGCACACAGCAAAGAGGAAACAGGTGCCAGGTAACCATGAGTCAACAGTTTGAGATGTGGTGTAGATGTACACTTCCACCACTTGGCAACTTTCATCTCAAACTTGTTTTTTTTTTTTTTTTGTGTGTGTGCCTTGTTAGGGCTACTGTTCTGAATTTGCTTTGGGTTTTATAAATTCTTCAGTAGGTATCGACCATCACAAGTCTGTCTGGACTACTTGGTGCTAAACCAATTTTTGTATGAGTGACACAAAAGAGAGAAAACAAAAACTGGGAATATTTATTTCTTACAACTAAATTTCCTACAAATGATAAGGCATAATTTGGATTATAGATTATAAACACAAGGTAATAAGACCAAATCCAAATAAATAAGTGGAAACTTTTAATTATAAGAATAATTATCTGTGTTTCTCAGAAAACTATCTTCTTCTTATCTGCTATCTTGTTTACGCAACTTGATAACAGTAACTATTTAAACCATGCTGTGGTAAAATTTCTCATTCAGTACTTTTGTCTGAAGATGGTAACAACACTGTTACTGAAACATCACACGCTATTTATTTATTTGGATTTGGTCTTATTACCTTGTGTTTATAAATTTCCTAATGAAGAACCTTGGTTGTACCTCACCATAACAACATCACCTAGGTTTTATATTCTAATATAACCTCGTTGTTGCTACAGTAGAACCTCCATGAGAGGACATTCCCGCTAGAGAACAGCTCTCTATAAAGGACAGTTTTCTTTTTCAAAATTACCATTTTTACTATTTAGAATTTTTTCTGTAAGAGGATACCTATCTCTAAAGAACATTTTAGCTGTGCAATTAAGTGTCCTTTATAGGGAGGTTCTACTGTATAAGCTTGGTTGAAACAAATAGAATTCAAAACTTGCAACCATAGAATCAGGATGTTATAATCACATTGCTGTTTTAAAAGAGGTTGGTATAATATGTTTCCCCTCTGTGTGTATGTAAGTTATACATGAGGTGTTAGAGAGCACAGTCTTTATATGAGATTTGAAGCTATGTATTTGGCACAATTTTATTTCTATTTTAAATAAAATCAATTCTCATCATCCTTACTGCGATGCCAAAATATTGGGAGGACCTGGGGCTCATCAGTAGCGAATTCTCCTCAGTTTCGCTCTAGTTTATTCTACCAGACCACTCTACTGTTCTATTGGGTGCTGTTCTGCTTGTATAGCTGGCAATTTTCAGGAATTCTCTGTAAAGGTATTCAGAGAGACTTTGGACAAAATATTTTAAGAGACAGTAGAAATATACACTCATGGACAAAACTTAAGGAAATTGTACCTTTTAGCATGTATATTAGTATTCAGACAATAACTCTGAAAGATATTTGATACACAGTGACTTTTATTGAAGACACATGAGATAACCAAATGTGGACAAAATTGCCTCTGTCTCCTTCCAAAAAATAGATGACTGGTAATATTAAAGACTTTCTACTTTCTTAAGTTTTGTCCATGAGTGTGGTCTCTTTAAATACCTTTACAGAGAATTAATGATAAATTGCCAGCTATATAATAACAGCACACTATAATATTAAAGTGGTCTGGTAGATTGCGAACCCACTGATGAGCCAGGCCCTTCCAATTCTATCTGGTGACTCTCTAACACCTTTGTCAAGTTAGCTAAGGAAGTTGTCAAAATTTAACACAAGTAAATTCAAAGTCAGCTTCTATCTGAGAATATCTACAGCTTTTGATTCATTCATACTAGGACCATTTGTCTTTTTTTTTACCTTCTCATTAGGATTCTTTAACAAAACAAATATTGTACTATCCTATGGTGTCATCAACTAACAGAGAGGGTGTTCCAGAGGGTCAGAACTTTGACGTCATCCGGTTTGCCTCCTACCGCACAGCCTGCAAATTGAGGTTCATCCAGAAGAAAACCAACTGTAAGTTGCATCGTTTTATTATTATAAAAGTTTCTGGTTTGTATAAAAAAAAATTAAAAAAGGGTGCACTTATTTTATTTATACCACATAAAATAGCATATTTGGATTTGTAAAATTTTTCAGAAAAATTGTGCAGTTAAATCATCTGCATATGTGTACATGTATATTTCTCAACCAATTGAAGTTATTAACCACAATTTCTCATCATTGGGGTGTGGTTCAGAATGGTCATCTATCATTGTAGTCTGGCTTATAGCAGGCACCTTTTAAACAAGTTTATGGTGAAAGTATTTAAAAGAACTTAGAGATTAATTGTCTTGATTATATTCTATTATGGGGGGTCGGTGGAAGGATGGTCTAAATTGTTGGTTTTTGATCGCTATGACCCAGGTTCGATTCCCGCATTGGGCACTTTTTTTCTGCTTAAAAAAAAAAAAGTTCCAATGGCCCCCGATTCTTGCAAAAGTCCAACCCCACAAGCGAGTGCAAGTAACCAAACGGGGCTCTGATACATTTGTAAGTGCAAAGTCGAACTGCTTTTCACATGTGTAGAAATGTGGTGCACTTACAGTAAAAGCAGTCACCTTATTCTACCCACCATGATTATCATGCCTATACCACATGTACTAGGGATAGGCAAAAAAAAAAAGTTCACCTATATATATAAACACAAGATAATAAGAATCCAAATAAATAAATAGTGTGTGACATTTCGGTAACAGCGTTGTTACCATCTTCAGACAAAAGTACTGAATGAGAAATTTTACCACAGCATGTTTTAAATAGTTACTGTTATCAAGTGTATAAACAAGATAGCAGATAAGAATTTACACAATTAGATAAGAAATTGCACACTTGATAACAGTAACTATTTAAAACATACTGTGGTAAAATTTCTCATTCAGTACTTTTGTCTGAAGATGATAACAACGCTTTTACCGAAACGTCACACACTAATTATTTATTTGGATTTGGTCTTATTACCTTGTGTTTATAATCCAAATTGTGCCTTATCCTATTCTCCTATATATAAATTTCATTATTGCCATTAAATTTGATTAGCTTTTACTTTTTTTGCATTTTCAGACTCCATGGTAAATCTATGTATAGGACAATATGTCTTAATAAAGGCTTGTGTATGTGGATAGTTCATAGTGTGTCATTATAATAAAGGATGTGGAGTCACTTGAAGTTAAATGGTGGACTTACAAGGAGTGTAAATTCACACACTGAGAACGGGGAGATCAGTCATGTCTTAAATATGACATACACACTTGCTTCAATCAATATTTCCTTGTCAGACAACTCCATGGGTGGTCCCAATAATGCCCCGCACTATTCACAATGAAGCTTTTTTTTTTCCTTAACAGAGAAATATTGGTTTGGTTGATAATTGACTTTTATAAGACCTTAAATTTTCTAAAACTTAAAAAGTATACTGGGCTGTTCTACTTCTATAGTTTAAAACTTTTTTTTTTTTCAATTATCCCTAGTACACGTGGTACAGATCACGATAATCATGGTGGGTAGTTAGCAACTGCTTTTTACTGTAAGTGCACCACATATCTACACATGTGAAAAGCAGTCCGACTTTGCACTTACAAATGTGCTAGAGCCCCGTTTGGTTACTTGCACTCGCTGGTGGGGTTTGGACTTTTGCAAGAATCGGAGGCCATTGGAGAATTTTATTTTTTTTTTAAATCAGAAAAAAGTGCCCAATGCTGGAATTGAACCCAGGTCGTAGCGATCAAAAACCAACAGTTTAGACCATCCTTCCACCGACCCCCATTTAAAACTTGTAGAAATTCTCGGTTGATGGTATTTAAGCAAGCTATGAACAGGGGATTGTTGGATGAGTGGTCTAAACTGTGGGATTTCAATACCCATGACCCGGTATCGAATCCTGCATTGAGCACTTGTTTTGAAGAAGAAAAATGATAAAAGCACAATTTGTATTATAGATTATAGATACAAGAAAATAAGACCTAATCCAAATAATTTAATAGTGTGTGATGTTTTGGCAACAGCGTTGTAACAACGCTATTGCTGAAACAACACATACTATTAATTTATTTGGATTAGGTCTTATTTTCTTGTTCCCGAAGAAAAAATGGTGCAAATTGCCCCTAATTCTTGCAAAAGTCCAACAACACCAGTGAGTGCAAGTAACCAAACAGGACTCTGGCATACTTGTAAGTGCAAGTATTGAACAGCTTTCTACCTGTGTCTACACATATAGTGCACTTGCAGTAAAAGTAACTACCACCCACCATGACTATCATGGCTTGTAAGACCTGTACTAGGGATAATAGAAAAAAAAAAGGCTTTAAAGATGGTATAAATATTTACAAATACATGTATTGTTCTTTCACTAACAATTCACAATTGTAGACATGTACACTTACAGTAAAAGCAGCCGCCATTCTACCCACCATGATTATTATGCCTGTACCACGTGTACTAGGGATAATAATTTTTGTTTAAATAATTCACACAAATAAGCATGTTTGACACCAATTCTATATACAGTTATCAGCGTCATGCGTTCTGTCACCTTTTGCTGCGCCACCACGTGGCGCGACAGTGACCTTGAGTGACATAATGACAGGGTAGGAACAAGAAATCACTTGCTATCATTATCATATCATTTTATGTATATATCAGATTTAAAATATATTCATACAAAAAATCTAAATAATACAATTTTCAAATATCGTTGTGAAAATTTACATTTTTATTTTTGTATTTTAAAAACACACAAAGATTGAAGCGGGACGTTTCAAAAGAGTGCCATCCACGACGCCAATTTATAATTGTAAAGAATAGTATTTTAATAAAACATTTAATCGGGTAGTCTAATATAAGACACATTAGCTACCCTTTATTGGAGTCCTATTCACCTAACAATGTAGAGGTTGTCCTTCTTTTTCTATCTCTAATGTTTCTGCACAAAAGGAAACCCAATCCCAATTGTGCGTTGTGCCCAACTTCTGGGTGTGAGTTTCCCCCTCTCAGCTTGTTTTCCAAAACAGAGAAGGAGGAGGAAGGTATTCCTTATAAACAATCTTTATTTTCTCTGTCGTATGTCAACATAGTTCAATTATGATTTTTTTCACCCAAGGAGCAAGGACTCATGGAATTCGTGTAATCTTTGCACAAGGGAATAAGAAACAACAACAACATGATTCCCCCCCCCCCCCCAACAATTTAGAGCTTTTTTTTTTTTGATAAGGTTAAAAAAAACACATGGTAATAAGACCAAATCCTTTTTTGTATATTTTTTTTTTCTAGAAAGAAAAAAGGTCTTAAAATTTTAGAAATTCGGATTTTTTTTTTTTGTCAATGAAAAAAGATTTGTGTCTATAGAGATAAACTTTCTTGGTCCTTTGATAGAAATATTCCTGAGGTTTATGATAGGATATAGACAATAAGTTTTTCATTCTATCTAGAAATAGTTTATCCCAATTTTTTTTTTTTCACAAAACTTTCATTTGTACTTTCAAAGGTGAAATTGTACTGGGATCAAGTGGATAAATTGAGAAAAAAAAGGCATCTCCTGATTATGCAACTAAAAGTTCTGATGGCTTGCACCATCTGTCAGAATAGATATCAACTAATCCTTGATTTTTAATTATTTCAGAATTGGCCAAATATCCTTTCTTAACTAATCAAGAAAAGCAAACCACGTACTTATTTCAGACTGTTGGCCCTCAACACCATGATGCAATTGTGGAATAATTAAAAATCAACGATCAGTTGATATTTATTCAGATGGATAGAGCAAGCCATCAGCTACTTTTAGTTGTACGATCAGGAGATGTCTTAAATATTTTATTATGCCTTGACAAAGGTTGGTGTTCAGACAATCAAAATATTGGCAAATAAATATTTTTTTTCAATTCAATATATGCCTTTTTATTACCTATATATTTTTATATATTTATGTGTAAATAATAGGTGAGAATATATATGTATATTGATACTCTGATGTGTGAAAAGGTCACTTTCTCCTATTCAAAAATGCATCATAACATTTGCTTTTTTTTTTTTTGTATCACAGAGCAAATTGCATAGAATCATATCAATGCATTTGCCACAAAACCAGCATTTGGCAAATTTGAACAAATAGCCAACCTTGGAAACCATGGTTTTAATCTATAGCACCTTATCAGGGAGCTTCAATTCCTAATGTCCTATGTATGGAGTCATGAAATCGGCTTAGACTGACAAAAACGGCCATAGTATTTTTTTTTTTTACTTATCATATTATTAGTCTAAACTAGATAAGATCTTGGAGGCCGTGCTCATAAATAAGTTCAAGAACCCTTCTTGGTTCTCTGCACAGGGATCTTTTGTTCTTTCCAATACAATTTAATATATGTTGGGGAGTGGCCTCTTCGGTTTTGCACCTAGTGCACATGGGGAAGCTAGGCCATAGTATAAAACCTTAGAATATTGATTGACTATTTGTCTGCATTGGTGCTACAGCAAAATTGATGGACCCAAAGCTGTGTGATTTGCTCAGTGATCAAGAAAATGTGTTGTTTTAATGCATTTTTAAATGGTTGAAGTGATTTTTCTCTACAAATAAATCTTTGTCCTAAATAATGTGAAGAGTCTCTTGTTTATAATGGCAAGTTGTCACCTCGTTGTATGCTTCATTGGGTCACTGAATCTGCATGAAAACTTGTCGTGTCTTAAACAATTAAAAGAAACTCTGCAAATCTTTCCTTCATTTGTAATATACCTTGCAATATAAAAGAAAGGAAAGGAAAAAAGGCTATAAATTATTTGCCCGCCGCGCACGCCCTTCACGCTTGAGTGACGTCACAAGACGTGCGCGCCAGCCGTTGTTACATCGAACGGCTGTTGTTACCTTTTGTTCTTCGAAGAATAAAGTTGAATTATCTTTTGTATCTTATTTTTGTTAATTTAATAAAAAATAAATAGGAATATAACAATTACATATATTTATTTTTGCAATTGTCCTTTAACCACTCTTGATAAATTATATACAATATATATATATATTCAAATATAATGAAATTTAAAATATATAATGATAATAAAATTAAAAATATTTAAAAATTAATTAAATAAAAATAAATTAATAAATATCTTACTTGATTTCTTCTCTTTTGAAAATATTCTTTGCCGGGAACATGCACACATTAATTGGAGAGGGGGGGTACTTCCACTTTTATTCAGAAATAAATTTAAAATAATTCTATCCCAAGACTTTAAAGCTTTGCTAAAGTTTTTCATGACCCTTATGGATATTGTGTAAATGATTTTTTTTAACTGGTAATAAATATAAATCATTTTGAACAAATTCGGACCTTGTTGAAGGGACATGAAGATCATTGACTGTTTGGACATTTCTTCACTTTTGTTGAGGAACCTTTCTTTTGATGGTGATGATCATCATGTTTCTTATCCCCCTTGTGCAAAAATTACACAAATTCCATGAGTTCATGTTCCTCGAGCTGTTTAATGTAAGCAGCGGCCTCTCCCAAAGGTCCTGTTTAGTACAATCTGATGCAAGCCAAAATGTCCAATCATGTTTTGCAGCATTGGTAGTTGAGTATTTTCTGTAGGCACCATTCATGGGGACTTGCCTATTTCTCTCTATTTTAATGAATATGCTGCTCCATTCTTCTAGGAGTGGAAAACTATATTGATGGCGCTGTTTTGTTTATCTATAAATTATTTTGTTCATTCAGGATATCAAAAAAAGATATAAATGAATCCATTTTGAAATATATTATTCTCAAGATAGACAGTATTCTTGGTAGTGTTGAATAAAGATATTGGAGTACATATGTCAAACAGGAGAGAGATAGAATCTTGGTTAAATATCTGTTTCAGAAAGAAAAAAGGCAACTTGAAGAATTCATTTGAAAAATTTTATATTTGAGAAAAATGGCGGCCAATAGGAACATTGCTAAAACCCAATTTGCTTTTCATATTTATCAATCAGAATTCCATGTTCTCAAAATTCCATGGGAAAAAAATTGAGAGAGAGAGAGAGTCGTTGAGTCAGCTCTAGTATGATAAACCTGGTTCCATTGGAAAGCTTGATAGTTCGCATCGGATCTTGAATCACAGTTGGTCTTGAAGACAAGCTTTGGTCTATTAGGATTATTCTGGACTTTGAGTGCTGATGATCAGTGTTCTTCAAAGAAGGAAACATTAATGGCAATGGCACATGCAGTCTTAGGCATTAAGACATTGAAAATCTCAGAAAGGATGATTAAAGAAGCCTGGGGAGTACATCTATTACATTTTCAAGAATCTCAATCTTCCATTGTTGTCCATGGACAATTTTTAAAATTTTTTTAAAATTATTTTAGAAGTTGAGATTATTTGGGGGGGGGGGGGGGGGGGGGGGGGATTTCTTATTACAACTAAATCCTCCTGTGAGAGGCAGTATTTCAATTATAGTTGTTATTGTTAATAGCTATTAAAGAGGATGCAACAGGTGGTTTTTAACTTGCCACAGTATACATCATATGTAGAATGTTGAGATATATTGTATAATCCCTAGGTTAAAATATGTGGTTAATGATAGGCATATTTTGGATTTAATTGAAACACACTTTATTTTTAATTAAAAAGGCATATATTGGATCAATATATCATTTATTTTACCAATATTTCAGTTGGCTGAACGCCAACCTTTATCAAGGAGTTATAATATATGCCTTTTTAATTAAAAATTTATTAATGGATTGCTCTATTTTCAAAACACTTTATTTTAAAAATTAAATGTGATATTTCAAAAACTTATGGTAACCTATATAAAGATAACATACTTTTGATTGAAAATGGTAAAAATGCTGTAACCAAAATGTGATCTTGTTACCTTATGTTTCTAATCTATAATCCAAACTGTACCTTATCAGTTACCTGAACCTATAATGCACAATTTGGATTATAGATTAGAAACACAAGGTAATAAGACCAAATCCAAATAAATAAATAGTGTGTGACATTTTGGTAACAGCATTGTCTTATCTGCTATCTTGTTTATACACTTGATAACAATAACTATTTAAAACATGCTGTTGTAAAATTTCTCATTCAGTACTTTTTTGAAGATGGTAACAACACTATTACCAAAACATCACACACTATTTATTTGGATTTGGTCTTATTACCTTGTGTTTATCTTAACCTATTCTAGTCTCAAAGGAATCAGATAATTAGAGCTTCACTATTTTTGTTGAGAGTGTTCCGATGTGGATGGGCTAAATATAATTATATGGCACTAGTTGAGTTCTGTGTGTGCAGTTCATATTGTGGACATATGGAACGTGATTGAATCCTTCAGAGAGAATGGTCTGAAGGCAGCTGAGCCACGCGGTGCAGAGGTGTTCCCTGCGCGGCTTGAACAGCTGGTGGGTTCCATCTATGTACAGCTCAACAAACGGCTTCCTCCAGGCCAGCAGATAGACCCAGTGAGAGCCACTTCCACCATGTTGGCCTGGCTCAGGGCAGCGTATGACCCGTGAGTACACACACTCTCGCTATTTGATGCCAAGCACACAGTATTTGCTAAAGTTAGTAGGTTGTCGGGCGAAGTATAGCTTTTATTGCTGGAAAAATGGTCTTCTTTCTTATCGGGAAAAATGGTGAAAGCTTTCAAGCAATTCATTCTTCAAAAGGCAATAGAGGCATAACACTAACGTAAGCATTAAAGCTCTATTTAAAATAAAGCAATAGCACACCATCTATATATAAGAAATATAATACGATGCACTAGCGCGCCATCTGTTATCAAATTACGAAACTATTTTAGACGCGTAATATTCTTTTTAAAATAAAACAATTATATATATTATAATTATATGTAATTCTACTGTCCTCAAAGCTTATGTCCATAGTTCATCTAAAATACCCATTCGAAGATGATACGTTTCTATTAAATGTTGAATATTAATGGTGAAAATTATTTTATAATTGCACTTTATATATATTTAAAGATAAATGAAAGATACACCATTTTTATGCTACTATAATTATTTTATTCTTTTCACAATTCTTACACACGTGCTCATTATATCGAACATGTTGTTGTCTACAAGATGATGATAAAAACAAGATGATCAAAACAGAGTAAAGTAATAATATATCACTGATATATTATCTTTAAACAAAACAGATCATAAAATACCCATTCAAAGAGTCAAGCAACAGTATCACTATAAAAGGAAGTTTCAAAAATGCAATATAACAGCGGTATGGTAGATTAAACTGGCGAAACCGCTGGGAGGGTTCACCACTGATGAGCCAGGCCCTCCCTTTAATTTTTCCATTGCAGTAAGGGCAGTAGAAATTATTTTATTTTAAAAAGAATATTACGCGTCTAAAATAGTTTCGTAATTTGATAAGAAATATATCGTTCAAGCTTGAATGTTTCTTTTCCCAATAAAATTCTCAAGTTTAATGGTTATATTTCTAATACAGTAAAGAACACCTAGTTGCAGAGCCAAAGTGTCCTTTAGAGAAAGGTGTCTTCTTACTGAACAGTTGGTAATTAGTAAAAATGGTAATTTGAATAATGAAAACTGTCCTTTTGTAGAGCGATGTCCTCTAGCCAGAGTGTCCTCTCATGGAAGTTGTTCTACTGTATATCCCTATTACATGATAAAGAGCGACTTACTCAAAAGCTTCACCATTTCCACCAATAAAAGTTGGGCTTTGCCCGAAAACCTATTGTTCTTTACTCTCTATTTATTTTGTTAGCTCTTTCAAACTTAAAAAGGTGTTGGGAAGAGACTTCTCAAAATTGAATGAACCACTTTAAATTAGAGAGGTATTCAACAGTTTGGATTATAGATTATAAACACAAGGTAATAAGACCAAATCCAAATAAATAAATAGTGTGTGACGTTTTGGTAACAGCGTTGTTACCATCTTCAGACAAAAGTACTGAGTAACTCAGTACAAAAGTACTCAGTCTGAAGATGGTAACAACGCTGTTACCGAAACGTCACACACTATTTATTTATTTGGATTTAGTCTTATTACCTTGTTTTACAGAGAGAAAATTGTTAGATAATATTGACTATGGGTGACAATTCAAAGTACATATAGAGTTATTTAGATTAAATAGCTCTTTGTGACCATCCATCCATGCTATAGAAATAATCTCTCCCACAGAGAGAGGACCTACAAGAAGTTATGGTGTGACCCACAACTGCCATGATAAGAGCTATCAATTCCTGTCCTATTTATTCTTCACCAGATTATCTCTCCCTTTTATTTATTGGATTTTCTTCTGAAGGAGTAGCTGGATGCCTCTAACACAGGGGTCAGCAAACTGCGGCTCTTTGAATGTGAAACTGCTGCTCTTTATATAGTTCCATACGTTAATATTATTTATGCAAGTACTATTTATTGTTGGCAAGAAAAAAAATGTGTGGCTCTTTAAAAACTTAGAAATTTTGTAAATTGTAAAGCACAATTTGGATTATAGATTATAATAAAAGAAAATAGGACCTAATCCAAATAATTTATTAGTGTGTGACGTTTCGGTAACAACATTGTCACTGAAACGTCACACTCTAATAAATTATTTGGATTAGGTCCTATTTTCTTTTTTTGTAAATTGTAATTTTTGATTCTTCCATCTCAAAAGTTTGCCGACACCTGCTCTAACACAACTGGAATCTACCAAGTTATTAAAATACCTTTTAAAAAAAAACCTTTAAAAGTTTCTTCAAGAAAATTGATATCTTTGGTAGATGTTTTTCAATAGACACTTGCGTACATACATATTGACTCATAGACAAAGCTCAAGCAAGTTGTACCTTTTATCATGAATATTGGGATTTAGACAATAACTCTAAAAGCTATTTGATACACAGTGCCCATTATTGAAGACACTGATAACAAAGTGTGAACAAAATTGCCTCTCACTCCTTTAAAAAAATAAGACTTCCGGCAACATCAAAGACTTTCCATTTTATTTAAGTTTTGTCCATGAGTGTATTTTATCTATAACCTTTTTTTTTTTATGATAAGGTACACAATAGATGACAAGGTAACAAGATATAACAAGATAACATGATAAGGTAACAAGACCACATCCAAATGACTAAATTATGGGTGACATTTTGGTAACAGTGTTATCACCATCTCTAGACAAAAGTACTGAATGAGGGAAAAAAAATTCCATAGCATGTTTTGAAATAGGTGGTACTGTGGAATTATTCTCATCCAGTACTTTTGTCTGGGAAGATGGTAATGATGCTGTTAGCGAAACATCACGAATAATATATTCATTTGGATGTGGTCTTGTTTTACCATATGTTTCTAATCTAATAATCCAAATTGTGTGTGTGTGTTTATTATTAGCAAAATTAAATCATTCAATTATTATAGGTATCAAACTAGCTCAGAAAACCTCCTTTTTAACCCAGTTTTTTCAAGCAAATAAACTTTTATTAAAAGATTTTAGAAGCTCTTAAAGAAATAGGATGGCAAATGGAAGGTGTATTCTATCAAATACTTGGACCATTCCAACACCCTGTGCAGCGGACGGACCTGTTGTTCATTTACAATGTTTGTCTTAGAATGCTTGGAGCAAAAAGCATGTAGAAGGCATAACAATAGCCACTTGCACTATTTCAATATCTCTCAAACAATGTGGGGGATAAACAGCAACAAAATAAATTATGATAGTGCCTGGCTATATATACATTCTGACCTGTAAATCCTGTTCATGAGCATGTTATTTTAAAACAAACATCCAATGGGCAGGCATATTGCAATTACATTATAGACTATAATGAAATAATGCCTAGAGACAACAATTTTTTTGACAAATTGAGTATAAAAACACAATCAAAAAAAAAAATTTTTGAATGCTACGATTAGTATTCTGATAAGATTTTAACTAATGATAAAGTACAATTTGGATTTTAGATTATATATACAAGATATTAACTATTTATTTAGATTTGGTCTTATTATTTTGTGTCTCCTGAAACAAAACAATCAACATAGTTACATATTTGATATTTTTCCAATAGATGGCAGCAAGCCATCAGCAACATTCAATTGTATGATCAGGAGCTTCTTTTTTATTACGTTACCACTAGAAGGTAATAAGATCAAATCCAAATATATAAATAGTGTGCGAGGTTTTAGTAACAACACTGTTAACTAAACATTTTGTTGACAAACAAATGTGTTTCTCTCATCCTTGGCATGGCTACTAGTGTTGTCCATTGGTGGTGTGTCTCAGAGAGGACTCAGGGAGGATGAGGGTGCTGTCCATCAAG
The DNA here is from genome assembly GCA_030710605.1 of Cordylochernes scorpioides. Lineage (NCBI taxonomy): Eukaryota > Metazoa > Arthropoda > Arachnida > Pseudoscorpiones > Chernetidae > Cordylochernes > Cordylochernes scorpioides. Next base: position 27,518,903 of record CP092864.1, on the reverse strand, counting down.
GTGGGGCTGGCTCTCATGTGTGCCGGCAAGCTGACTGACAAGCTCAGATGTAAGTTCCTCTCATTCACATAAAATGGTTGTGGTTTGGTACAGCTTTCTTCTGGAGGAATGTACCCTTCTCCATGTGAACATCCATATAACCACATTACTTTGGACTCAGATTTTTGCTATTTGTTTTGCTATTGATTGTTGTTGTTGCTAGAACTATGGGTAAAATAATTGGGACTTTGTAATGTAACAGTAGAACCTCCATGAAGGAACATTCTCGATAGAGAACACCTCTCTATAAAGGGCAGTTTTCATCACCATAATTATATATATTTTTTCTAAACACAAGGTAATAAGACCAAATCCAAATAAATAAATAGTGTGTGAGGTTTTGGTAACAGCGTTGTTACCATCTTCGATGGAGATGGTAACAACGCTGTTACCGAAACTTCATACACTATTTATTTATTTGAATTTGGTCTTATTACCTTGTGTTTATAATCTATAATCCAAATTGTGCCTTATCATTATCTTTTTTCTACTTAGCAACTCTCCAGTAAGAGGACACCTCCCCATAAAGGACACTTTTTCACAACAATTAGATGTCCTTTACAGAGAGTTTCTACTGTATACCCAAGTTGATGGGATTAAATAGAGGCTGTTAGAACAAGGTTTCAAGAATTTTAGTGTTTTGCTGAATCAAGATTTAATTTGTTTCAATATTTTGGATGTGTCTCATTCATAATAGAAAAATAATCCATTGTTTTGTAGTGTCAGTTTAGGCTCTCTTTTAAGCTTTTTTTCTAATGTAGTGTCATTTTTGGACAAAGAATTTAGTAAATCTTGTGTCACACATCCTATTATTTTCTTTTAATGATGGTTTAGACTTTAAATGTCATATGATATCCTTAGTATATATCAGGCCTGGCCAACCCGCGGCCTGCCGTAAAATATTTTGCGGCTCGCCATTTTACTTTATATTTCTTTTGTAACTTTCATTTCTCGTCTGTATATTCAAAAACAGAAAATATATTGAAATAATTATAATAATTTTTTTATTTAAAATATGTTCTACAATTTTTAAAATACATATTTGATTTCATAAAAAGGAAGAAAAAAGTTAGGAATAATGTTAATTAATAGAGAAATATTTTTTTATTTTAAATTATTATTATTATTTTTATTTAAAAAAAAAAACAGCCGAAAAATAATAAATAAAACATTAAGCATCAAGGAAATATTAAGTATTTTTTAAAAATACATTTTAAAGTTAAAATTTTGATATAGTTAAAGTTTTTAGACCTTGTTTACGATTCTGTGCGGCCCGTGGTGTCATTTAGGTTGGTCAGGGCTGGTATATACCATTATACAAAAAATTGTGAGAAGAGAGTAATATAATACTTCAAGTTTTCTCTTATCAAATAGGTATATATTTTGAATATAGAGAGCCCAAAGATATATCCTATAAAGTTGACATTTATTTTTTAGAATGCTAAAATTTTTAAGGGGATGTTTAAGGTGGAAATAGTATTTTCTTTTACCAAACACATTTTTTTTTTTTTTGCTTATCCCCAGTACACGTGGTACAGGCCATGATAATCATGGTGGGTAGAGGTTGACGACTGCTTTTACTGTAAGTGCACCACATGTCTACACATGTGAAAAGTAGCCAAACACATCTTAAATTAGAAAACAGATTTTTCACATTCCTTTAGGTTCATTCCATATCTCTGTTGGGGTTTAGCCTAGTTTAGTTCACTATCCTCTGTCCTTCTATTGAACCTCTCTGTTGCAGACATCTTCTCCCTCCTCTCGGACTCCAATGGACTCCTGGTCTACAACCGCTGCTGTGACTTCCTCAGAGAAGCCTTGGCCCTCCCCTGTTCTGTCCTGGAGTCCCCCACTTTCTCCTACAGGGAGGAACTAGCAGTGTCTCTCTTTGATCAGGTACCTTCTGTGTATTGCTTGGCAAGACCTTTATAGCACACGTATTGTCTTTCTCTCCTTCTTTTTATTGTTTGTTTGATGCAGCCTATTTATATATAATTGTTCAAATAAAAGACACAAATTGATATTTGCGAAAGAGCAATTGCTCGAAGCATATTATATATTTATAATTATATGTAATTCTGCTGTCTTAAAAGCTTATGTCCATAGTTCTTCTAAAATACCCATTCGAAGAGTCTTGCATCAGTATCACTATAAAAGGAAGTTCCAAAAATGCAATATAACAGCGGTATGGTAGATCAAACTGGCTAAACCGCTGGGAGGGTTCACCACTGATGAGCCAGGCCCTCCCATTAATTTTTCCATTGCAGTAAGGGCAGTAGAAATTATTTTATTTTAAAAAGAATCATACCCGTCTAAAATAGTTTTGTATTTTGATGACAGCCTATTTACATACACCTCTTGACCAAAATATAATTTTATTGAGAAAGAAACTAGAGAATCTATCTCAGTACAGCCTGCATTATACCAATGAGGGCCTATGGTCTAAGACTTATTTGACCCATATATTTACTATGGAAATACAAAGTAAAATTAAACTGTGTATATCTATCTTTCATCTTTGTGAAATATTCAGCTCCATGATCAGGTCTTTGCCATTATCTGAATACTCTGGTTGTTATTATTATTATTATTTTTTGCTTATCCTTAGTACACGTGGTACAGGCCATGATAGTCATGGTGGGTAGAAGGCTACTGGTTTTACTGTAAGTGCACCACATGTCTACACATGTGAAAAGTAGTTTGACTTTGCACTTACAAATGTGCCAGAGCTCCGTTTGGTTACTTGCACTCGCTGGTGGAGTTGGACTTTTGCAAGAATCGGGGGCCATTGGAGCATTTTTTTTTTTTTTATCAGAAAAAAGTGCCCAATGCGGGAATCGAACCCGGGTTGTAGCGGTCGTAAACCAACGGTTTAGATCATCCTTCCACCGACCCCCTATACTCTGGTTGTTATTTTTCTATATGTTAAGGTACAACTATACATTAGAAACATAAGATGACAAGACCAAATCCAAATTAATAAACTGAGTGTGATGTTTCAGTAGCAGCATTGTTACCATCACTAAGCAAAATAGGATGATGGTAACCACTCTGCTACTGAAATATCACACACATTTTATTGATTTGGATTTGATCTTGTTACTTTATATATTCTTCTCTTTATTTATATTTGTGGGGTTCGCTAGATGATTGATATAAACCATTGATTTCTGACCACCCAGGATCCTGCATTGGACACTTTTTATGAAAAAAGAAATTCTCCAATAGCCCTCGATTCTTGCAAAATTTCAACCCCACTAGTAAATGCAATTAATCAAACAGAGCTCTGGCACATTTGTAGGTGCAAAAGTCGAACTGCTTTCCACATGTGTAGACATGTGGGGCACTTACAGTAAAAGCATTCATCAACCCATCATGATTATCATGGCCTCTACCACGTTGTTGTTGTTTCTTATCCCCTTGTGTAAAGATTACACGAATTCTATGAGTTCATGCTCCTCGAGCTGTGCTTCTACCATGTAAACTAGGGATAATAAAAAAGTTATATTTGTACCTCAAGCATGGTAAATACTATTTATTCTTTCCATTGTATTACCCAAGGAGATAACAGATTTGTATTTATACGGAACCATTAATATGTAATGTACTTGTGTGAATCTACAATTATAACGACAACTTTGTGAAACATTGATGAGGGTGTTGGTGACAGTGGAACAAGGTGACAGTGAATGACTTTCTGGACACCCTGCTGGCTGACCCCTCCCCTCCCTACCTGGCCTGGCTGCCCCTGCTGCACCGTATGGCCAGTGTGGAGAATGGTAACTTCCCCCCTCTCATGTTGAACAATGTAGCAAGGGGGTCAGTAGAAGGATGGTCTAAACCGTTGGTTTTCGACCACTACGACCCGGGTTTGATTCCCGCATTGGACACTTTTATTCTGATTTTTTTTAAATGCTCCAATGGCCCCCAATTCTTGCAAAAGTCCAACCCCACCAGTCCCACAATCCCACCAGCGAGTGCAAGTAATAAAACGGGGCTCTGGTACATTTGTAAATGCAAAAGTCAAACTGCTTTTCACATGTGTAGACATGTAGTGCACTTGCAGTAAAAGCAGTCGCTTACTTCTATCCACTATATTTATCAGGGCATGTACCACGTGTACTAGGGATAAACAAAAAAAAAATAATGTAGCAATAATTCATCCATATGGAAAAATACAATCAGTAACTAACACGCTCATTTCCTCAGAAATTGGTGATAGAATTCTCATCTATCAAAATTCGACTTTCTTATCTCCGCTCAATCATATTAAGGTATCAAGCTTGTAGAGCTTGAGACTTTTGATGGTGTCTGCTGAGGATAAGTAGAGCTCATCAATGAATGAGCCAATACAGTCAATGATGTGGTTTGGGGTTGCAGGTTGACACTTAGTACATAATATCAAAAATGCTGAATTCAGGCAGTTATTCAAGCAATTATATACACTCATGATCAATATTTAAGGAAGTGGAAAGTTTTCGATGGCGCCAAACATCTATTTTTTTTTAAGGAGACAGAGGCAATTTTTTTCACACTTGGTTATCTTGTCTGTTTTCAATAAAGGCCACTGTTTATCAAATATCTCTCAGAGTTATTGTCTGAATCCCGATATACATGCTAAAAGGTACAACTTCTTTAAGTTTTGTCAACGAGTGTATTTATTCTTCCATTTCTAATGAAAAATGTAAAACTGCTCTTTCTGACCAATGAAGACACCAAGTTTGGTTGACAAATATCTGACAGAATGGCTTATGGTCATCTTTGCTAGCATCCTATGTCTAGTGGAAGGAATGACATTACTGATGAATGGACGGTCAGGCAGATGGATGTATGTGTGCCAGTGGCCCACCCAATCCAATGTGACGGCTGCAACAGAGAGGGATTCCTGGGGTTCCGGTACAAATGCCAGAGATGTTACAACTACCAACTCTGCCAGGACTGCTTCTGGAGGGGCAGAGTCTCCGGGTCCCACACCCTGCACCATCCTGTCAAGGAATACACTGAATATGTAAGTTTCCCTCCTTCAATGCTATGGTATATACAGTAGAACCTCCCTGTAAAGGACACCTAGTTGTAGAGCCAAAGTGTCCTTTAGGGAGAGGTGTCTTCTGACCAGAGAGTTGTTAAATAATAAAAATGGTAATTTTGCAAATGAAAACTGTCCTTTGTTGAGAGGTGTCTTCTAGTGAGGTGTCCACTAAAGGGAGCTTCTACTGTACTTGGACTGAAATAGACCTGTGTTCCCACTACTGGTGGGTGTTGAACAAAATGGTTAAAGAAACTACCCATATTAAGTCCAGATCAGCTATAAATGTCTTGGATTGACACATGATTGATAGACAGTGCTATTATTCACAAGTATCAATGATGTGATTTCAACAAGCATTCTTGGTTCTACCATTCAACTATACATCAGTTTGAATTCAAAAATAAAAATTGGAACAATCTAATTGAAATATAGGATTTGAAAAATAAAAATTGATTAAACTAAGCTAATTTCACAAGGTAATAAGACCAAATCCAAATAAATAAATAGTGTGTGAGGTTTCAGTAAGAGCGTTGTTACCATCTTCAGACAAAAGTACTGAATGAGAAATTTTACCACAGCATCATTCATTCACTGTTACCGAAATGTCACACACTATTTATTTATTTGGATTTGGTCTTATTTTCTTGTGTTTATAATCTATAATGCAACTAAGCTAATTTATTTTCAACAAACTGTAATAATTTGATAGTATTTAAGCAATAATAACCTAATTTGGCTTATGATCTTGAGAAAATTATATCACTTTGTGTGTTCTTTTACACAATAGAATGATCTAAAAGAATAGATTTCAGTTTACCAGAAGTGTTCACACAACCTGTGTATGTGTGCAGAAGTCAGCTAGCAAACAGCTGGGCCACTCCCTGCGTAAATCATTCCGCTGCGTGCCTGAGAAACCTTCCAATCCCCTACCTCGCTACCCTGAAGAACCAGAGCAGACTCTGGACCTCTCTCACATCATGTAAGTACAGCTCTTCCTTAATAGGGGTCGGTGGAAGGTTGGTCTAAACCATTGGTTTTCGACCGCTACGACCTGGGACTGAATCCCGCATTGGGAACTTTTTTCTAACTAAAAAAAAATTTTCCAATGGCCCCCCGATTATTGAAAAAGTCCAACCCCCACCAGCGAGTGTAAGTAATCAAATGGAGCTCTGGCACATTTTTAAGTGCAAAAGTTGAGCTGATTTTCACATGTGTAGACATGTGGTGCACTTACAGTAAAAGCAATCACCAACTTCTACCCACCATGATTATCATGGCTTGTACTACATGTACCAGGGATAATCAAAAAAATAATAATAATAGCTTCCTTTCTTCTCCCACACATGTAAGATTTTTTTATTATTATCCCTAGTTTACATGGTATAGGCCAAGATAATCATGGTGGTAGTAAGTTGGTGACTGCTTGTACTGTAAGTGCACCACATATCTACATATATGGAAAACAGTTAGACTTATGCACTTACAAGAGTGTCAGAGTCTCATTTGGGTACTTGCACCTACTGGTGAGGTTGGACTTTTGCAAGAATCAGAGGTCCATTGGAGCAATTTTTAAATTAGAACAAAAAATGCCTAATGCTAGATTCTATCTCAATCCTTGGCTGTCAAAACCAAGGGTTTGTTCCATCCGTCCTCCTGATGGAAGAATATAAAGGTCACAATCAATGGAAGAAGTCCTTATTCCTTCTCCACTATGTGGTCATAGCACTGATCACATGAACATAGCAGAGCCTAGTCTCATAATGGTATCACTTGGGACCAAGATTTTATGTTGTTATAACCATGTGTGTGTGTGTGTGTGTGTGGTTAAAATAACTTGGAACTTGATAATTTTAATGTCGCATCCAAGTTACTGGTAAAAAGGCTTCTATAATAAGGTCCCTCTATTGTATTTGGTCTTGATATATGGTACAGTTTGAATTCTAGATTATAATCATGAGGTTGTTGTTGTTGTTGTCGTGTCCAATGAAGAGCCTCAGATGTCTCCATACATCTCTATCACAGCAGCAGCAATGTCTACTATCTTGGGTGTGTAAAGCTGCTGCTCTGGGTCTATTTTGCTCTTCATTGGAAAATGGGTGCCGTTGCCACGTTAGTCACCTTGGAAACGAACCAGAATTTGGTCAAATATTCCAAGGGTCCAGGGGGGACCGCAGGGAGGTGTGGTCGGACTTCTCCCCCCCTAATCATGAGGTAATAAGACCAAATAAGTCATTGATATTCGATGGTTCTCTAAGTAACAATGCTCTTATCAAAAAGTTGCATGTAAATTATCATTTAATTAAATAATGCGACAGGTTTCTGTAGATGAGTTTATTATTGCATTCTCAAGCTTGCAGGCATTTCCATCCTTCAGTACAAAATGACTACAGTAATCCCTCGTTATCACGAACTCGGATTATACGAACTCTCGGTTTGCGCGAACCGTTTCTTTTCCCCCGTTAAATTTCAATGCTTTCCAAAGAGATTTTGCCGGTTAAGACGAAATATTCGGTTATGACAAAATACGAATTAAATTTAGCCCCCAGCAGAACTAATCAATCGGTTAAAACGAATTCTAATATGTTTTTAAAGGCGAGTTATAAGTAAAACAATAAACTATTAAAACAACAAAAACGCCGTTGATATCAAGTATTGGCTCTCTTTGTCTTTTGTGTAAACATTCGTCCTTTGTTTGTTATGATGACTCATTTTCTATGAAACCATCCCCTTGGGGTCGTTCCATGTACTCAATCAGTGGAAAATTTCGACTCTATTGTGCCAGTATTGCTGTTTTTCTCGACTGATAAATGTAGGGGCCATGGTGACCCCTGCCAGCCAGCAGCCAAGGAGCGCACGCTTTCACGGAATTTCACAGAATATTTTATTATTCTTATTTTTATACAAAACATATATTTAAAAATATTAAATATAATATAAATAATAAAAATATATTCTGTGAATAATAATCTGTGTAAATCGAGCTCTCAGAAGAAAAAGGACTTATTTCTATTTGTTATATCTTTTTTATAACCGACTAATTGATTGTATTATAAAATAATGCGCTTGAAATAAAAATTATTAAATTCTAAATAATCGAAGTGTGAATTGTTTGAGCTTCCATAAAAAAACCTACATAAACATGTCATCTAAACCGCGAAAAAAAAAAGCGCCATTGATCTTGCCTTAAAAAGGAAAATTTTGGACAAAGTTGCACGTGGAGTGTTATCTAAGTCGCAAATTGCCGAAAATTTTCAAATTGCGAAATCCACATTATCAACCATTCTAAAAAACAAAGAAAAAATAGATGCGGCTGTTGCCTCAGGGTCTTCGAGCTCTTCAAAACGACTTCGAAAAGCATCCCATCAAGACGTGGAAGATGAGCTTTTAAAATGGTTTTAAAAAAGTAGACAAAATAATATTCCTGTATCCGGCGCACTTGTCAAAGAAAAGGCTAAAGAAATAAGTGTCTCATTGGGTGTGGAAAAAACAGCTGATTCGTTTTCACTTCCAGAAACAATGCTTGATGAGCCTGAAGAATGGACCAAACTCCTTTCAGCTACAAACCCAGCTGAGACTTTGACTTTCCTGGAGTATGTTGCCCTGGATGAAGGGTTGGAAATTTGCGGTTCACCCGAATTAGAAGAAAGAAGAAGAAGAAACAGAAGACGATGAGGTGAAAGAAGAGATAATGATGCCTACTAGAAGGGAAGTAATCGCGGCCCTCGAAACCCTCCAGAAGCTGTCCAAAACCTCTGCGGATATTGATGTTCATTTTGAAGATGACCTGGATAAAATAAGAAGGGAGTGTCTGAAACAGTGCCCAATCAAATACTACCAAAAAACTATAACAGACTTTCTGAAGCCTGCAGAGAAAACCCAGATATAGGATACTCTATGCATACTGCATATGCTGCATACACATAAACATTGTATGTACCAAGTATATTATGTAAATTGTTTCTTTTGTTGTTATTTTTTATTTGTGTTTTAAAATAAACTTATATTCTCATGTTATTGCCTTACATTGTGATTATATTATCCATATTGTCTTTTAAAATAAAATACTTTATGTACATACGTATACATAATTGTTGTTCCTTAAAATTATAAAATATTTTCATTAATATTGTTTTCAAATAAATTTATTCGTTATTCCTCAGAAATGTAGTTTTCTTACTCATCAGTAGTACATAAGTACAACCCCCGGATACCACGAATTCAATTCGTCTAATACGAATTCGGTTTATACGAATTCGGTATATATTCTTTTAAGACGAAAAGGGTATTTCGTTCTCCCGTTGAGTTCGTCTTAACGAGGGATTACTGTAATAATAAACATTGTTATAAATAACTAAATAATAAACACAAGGTAATAAGACCAAATCCAAATAAATAGTGTGGGATGTTTCGGTAACAGTGTTGTTACCGAAACGTCACACACTATTTATTTATTTGGATTTGGTCTTATTACCTTATGTTTATAATCTATAATCCAAATTGTGCCTTATCATAAATATTTTTTTTTTACCTTTTCGATAACAGCATTGTTAACCAAATGTCATGCACTATTTATTTGGATTTGGTCTTATTGCCTTGTGTTTGCTATTTTATTCTTTCCTTTATTCTGTGGTTGAGCCTCTTAAGATATTGCCAGGTTGAAAATTAGGGAAGACAAAAACTTCAGGAGGAGACAACAATTTATTTCAGGCAAGGACAAACTATGAATGGTAAACAAAAGATAAGCCATGATGGATATTTACAGAGTAGCAAAATATAAACATAAAAATAACCACTCTGTTAATAAAAATAATAAAATTAATAAATACTTTGTTACAATATGGTTAGTATAATAGCCAAGTGAGAAAGGTGGAAGACTGTGTTAGATGAAGCTTGACTTTCCAGGCTGTACATGTCTAACGTTGTGTTGTGTTGCAGTCCTCCTAGCCCCATCCCCACTCACAATGGCTTCCTCGACCACGCCTTCGACATGGCTTCCATGGACAGCCATTCTTCCAAGAGGTCAGTAACTCTCTACACACCCTTAGTGACATTTGACACCTCCCTATCTTCTTTCTAAACTAATATAGGTTTAACATTAACAGGTTTAGTACTTGTGAGATACCATTTATGAATACTGAACATCTATCCAAAATGATTATAGGTGCTCGAGGAGCATGAACTCATGGAATTTGTGTAATCTTTACACAAAGAGATAAGAAACAACAACAAGAACATGATTATAGGTATATAATTTGGATTATAGATTAATAAACACAAGGTAATAACACTAAATCTCCAAATAAATAGTGTGTGTTATTTTGGGAACAGCGTTGTTACCATCATCAAACAAAAGTATTGAATAATATATATATGTATACTGAATAAGTAGTACCGAAAGTACAAAAGTTTATTCAGTACTTTTGTCTGATGATGGTAACAGCGCTGTTACTGAAACATCACACACTATTTATTCGGATTTGGTCTTATTTCCTCATATTTTTTTAACATCTATCCTTAACAATTGCTTTTGGCATTTCTTTTTTTTTTGTGTGTGTGTGTATGTGTGTTTTTTTTTTTTTTTTTTTTTCCATATCTAAATAAAGGACCTTTTATTTAGAAGACCAATTTTGTGATTGGTCTTTTTGGTGGGTCTTTGATACCGGTTTTATGTTAACTATAGATTGAGTTGATGTGAACATGAAATGATGCTGTGGTAAAATTTCGCATTCAGTACTTTTGTCTGAAGATGGTAACAACGCTGTTGCTGAAACGTTACACACTATTTATTTATTTGGATTTGGTCTTATTACCTTGTATTTATAATCTACTAGCCGAATGACCCGGGCAACGCACGTCTTTTACCCGATTGAATGTTTTTATTCAAATACTATTTGTTACAATTATAAATTGGCGCCTTAAATAAATGCATATATTAGTTAATAACTATAGCCTATGTGCTTTATCTGTCTATGTACTGTTGGCTTCCATAGGCGTCTCATACTGGGAAAAAGAAAGATAGGATTCCATTTAGTTATTAACTAATATATGCATTTATTTAAGGTGCGACCCGCTCCAACACAATAGTTACAAAACCCAAAAAGCGAGTGGGGGAGGCATGATGGGGGGGGGGGGGCAAAGGTGGCGTGATCGTAGCCAACCAATAGGAGGGCGCCATTCCAAAAAAAAAAGCAAACGGTGACAGAGTTGATTGATTAGGATATGAGGAATGACGCTCGTAACTGTATATAGAATAATCCAAATTGTGCCTTATCGTGAACATGAAATGTTTGAGAAAAATGGTTAATTTTCTTCATGCATTTTAAATATAGTGTTAATGCATGTCTTCTCTCTCTCTCTCACTACTATTTTTATAAAAATATTGAGGATTTTATGGGATTTTCTGTAATCTTAACAAGTTTAATATATCTATATTTTCAAAAAAAAAGACCTCAAAAATTGAAATTAATAAACAAAAAAAAATGTATTTTTTTCTGCAGCCCATTCAACAGCCTGGATTCATCATTCCGTGATGATGAACACAAGCTCATTGCCCGCTATGCTGCAAAACTGGCCAGCAGTCAAAATTCAGTGAGTATTTGTTCTCTTCTTTAATGGTAGATTTCATCTCCCTGCTCTAAGAGATCTTTACCAACACAGGAGGTTTATAGTTGGGTGTGATTGAAATATATATATACAGTAGAATCTATCTGTAAAAGATGCCTAGTTGCAGAACCAAAGTGTCCCTTAGGGAGAGGTGTTCTCTTACAGGAGGGTTGCTAAATAGTAAAAATGGCAATTTTGGCAATGAATATCCTTTGTAGAGAGGTGTCCGATCATGGAGATTCGACTATATATATACCACTGTGATCAAATATGAACTAGAGTCAAGTGTTTAAACAGCTTGTGTAAAAGGTATACAAACATAATAATTATTCTATAAATTGCTATTGATATCATTAATCATTAAAAACACATGTTTTGCTCCTTTAAAAAAATAATAATAGCCATATTTGTTTGAATGGAAATAAAATTTCCTTGATTATAAATATGTCAGCTTTCACTATGTGCACTCAAAGAACAATCCTACAAATGCTTATAGAATATTGCAGAAGGGTTATGGCGATAAATGTTTTATCTTAGATACAAAGTGTCCAGAAATAGGAGAGACATTGATGTAAACCTTCCACAGGGATCAAATATGGCTTAGACAGACTAAATACAATTTTAGAATTGTTAGTCATTTATCCCAATTTTTCTTTTATTTCCTTCATAGTTCACAGCAATACATTTATGACATCATTTTATTTTTTCCACTTGATAAAGTACAATTTGGATTATAGCTACAAGAAAATAAGACCTAATTCAAATAAATTAATAGTGTGTGAATGTTTCGGTCCAACTGATAATTTCTGATGATGGTAACAATGCTGTTACCGTAATGTCACACACTATTAATTTATTTGGATTAGGTCTTATTTTCTTGTAGCTATTTTTTTTTTCCACTTCTAAAATCATCCCTAGTATTTCTGAAATTTCTTACTGAGCCTTCAGAACCTTTAGTATTTTTAGCTGAGAATTCCTTGATAACAATGGCAGTGTGGGATGTGATGCCTTGTCATGATGTGAAAAAGAACAAAAAAAAATCATTTCTCTACAAATCATTTTTATAAATTTGATTTGGATAAATGCAGCTGATATATAGCACTTTCAAAATATTCTTTACAATTTTTTTTTTTAAATGAAGGCTTTTAGCAATGTTTAAAGGCTCTTCTCCACCACATCATTCATTTCCACACCTTGCTGATTGGGAACATGATAGCTCGAGGAGCATGAACTCATAGAATTTGTGTAATATTTGCAGGATAAGAAACAACAACAACCTTGCTGAATTCCATGGCTGTACACATCACCAAGATGTTAAGAACTGTGTGTGTTCCAGGCAGCCCGGAGTCCCTCAGAGATAAGTACCGCTGCTCCAGCTGAAGCTGCTCGGAAAAAAGAGATCATCTCTCAGCTGGAGAGAAGGAACAGGTGAGGGACAGGATTCTAGGGATAGGATTGGTTCAACTAGTATCATAGACTTTGGATTTAAGGGTGATCCGGCAAGATAGTGATGAATATTTGTGTGTGATACTAAATAAAGAAATCTGAATATTTGGTTCAAGGATAGAGGAGTTTGTGATATATTTTTTAATTTTAAATGATTTTTCGAAAAAAGATGTCAGACTTAAGGGGAATATATATTTTTAGATTTTTATTTTTTATTTTATAAAGGTGTAATATATACACTCATGGACAAAACTTAAAGAATTTATGCCTTTTAGCATGTATATCGGGATTCAGACAATAACGCTGAAGTATATTTGATACACAGTGAAGGCACACAAGATAGCAAAAGTGTGTACAAAATTGCCTCTGTCTACTTCAAAAAACAGACAATCAGCGACATCGAAGATATTCCACTTCCTGAACTTTTGAAGTATGAGTTAGTGTATGTTTATATATTGTGAATGGGTTGTGTGCACGCAGGGAGATAATGTTGGAGATAGCGCGGTTGCGTAGCCAACAACAAGAAGCAGCAGAACAGAGTCCCAGTTTACTGGTAGAGCTGCGAGCTCTGCGGCAGCACAAGGAACAGCTGGAGTCTCACCTGGCATCCCTGCAGGACTCTCGCAGAGATCTGATGCTGCAGCTAGAAGCCCTCATGAAGATGCTGAAGGTACAAGCTCCAGCCCCCTCTCCATCTCTGGCCCTGATGTCTGGAGCTCTGCAGAACCATCAGATGTCCCCGCGCTCCACCCCCAACAGCTCTCCTCATTCCTCCACGCGCAGTGCCCCACCTACGCCAGGAGCTAGCCTGCGCAATGACCTGCTGGTCGCAGCAGATTCTGTCACTAATGCCATGTCTTCCTTGGTGAGAGAGCTGAACTCAGGTGAGACCATTCTTCCATTCTCCCCCCCATAGCTTCCACTCACCTCTTTTCTCTGAGCAGATTCTGAGGATGAAGCCAAGACCACCGACAACAACAAAACAGCCCTTTCTAGCAGTAGGGGTAAGTTTATTCTTTATAAATTTAACATTCACACATCCTTAATTCAACACTCCAAGCAATCAGAATTTTTCAGTTAAATTAAAATCAGTTATTATTTAAAGATGTATTTAAAATACACCAAGCCTTTATTAAGTCTTAAATAAGATTTCTCTTGGTAAATTTTTAAAGAATAAGGAAAACATCTATTGTACTAGATTTATTTCCAGGTAATGTACACTGGAAGTTGTTATGCTAATACAAAGTTTTCACAATAAGGCACAATCTATTGTACTAGATTTATTTCCAGGTAATGTACACTGAAAGTTGTTATGCTAATACAAAGTTTTCACAATGAGGCACAATCTATTGTACTAGATTTATTTCCAGGTGATGTACACTGAAAGTTGTTATGCTAATACAAAGTTTTCACAATAAGGCACAATCTATTGTACTAGATTTATTTCCAGGTAATGTACACTGAAAGTTGTTATGCTAATACAAAGTTTTCACAATAAGGCACAATCTATTGTACTAGATTTATTTCCAGGTAATGTACACTGAAAGTTGTTATGCTAATACAAAGTTTTCACAATAAGGCACAATCTATTGTACTAGATTTATTTCCAGGTAATGTACACTGGAAGTTGTTATGCTAATACAAAGTTTTCACAATGAGGCACAATCTAATGTACTAGATTTATTTCCAGGTAATGTACACTGAAAGTTGTTATGCTAATACAAAGTTTTCACAATAAGGCACAATCTATTGTACTAGATTTATTTCCAGGTAATGTACACTGGAAGTTGTTATGCTAATACAAAGTTTTCACAATGAGGCACAATCTATTGTACTAGATTTATTTCCAGGTAATGTACACTGAAAGTTGTTATGCTAATACAAAGTTTTCACAATAAGGCACAATCTATTGTACTAGATTTATTTCCAGGTAATGTACACTGAAAGTTGTTATGCTAATACAAAGTTTTCACAATAAGGCACAATCTATTGTACTAGATTTATTTCCAGGTAATGTACACTGAAAGTTGTTATGCTAATACAAAGTTTTCACAATAAGGCACAATCTATTGTACTAGATTTATTTCCAGGTAATGTACACTGGAAGTTGTTATGCTAATACAAAGTTTTCACAATGAGGCACAATCTATTGTACTAGATTTATTTCCAGGTAATGTACACTGAAAGTTGTTATGCTAATACAAAGTTTTCACAATAAGGCACAATCTATTGTACTAGATTTATTTCCAGGTAATGTACACTGAAAGTTGTTATGCTAATACAAAGTTTTCACAATAAGGCACAATCTATTGTACTAGATTTATTTCCAGGTAATGTACACTGGAAGTTGTTATGCCTATACAAAGTTTTCACAATAAGGCACAATCTATTGTACTAGATTTATTTCCAGATAATGTACACTGAAAGTTGTTATGCTAATACAAAGTTTTCACAATAAGGCACAATCTATTGTACTAGATTTATTTCCAGGTAATGTACACTGAAAGTTGTTATGCTAATACAAAGTTTTCACAATGAGGCACAATCTATTGTACTAGATTTATTTCCAGGTAATGTACACTGAAAGTTGTTATGCTAATACAAAGTTTTCACAATAAGGCACAATCTATTGTACTAGATTTATTTCCAGGTAATGTACACTGAAAGTTGTTATGCTAATACAAAGTTTTCACAATAAGGCACAATCTATTGTACTAGATTTATTTCCAGGTAATGTACACTGGAAGTTGTTATGCTAATACAAAGTTTTCACAATAAGGCACAATCTATTGTACTAGATTTATTTCCAGGTAATGTACACTGAAAGTTGTTATGCTAATACAAAGTTTTCACAATAAGGCACAATCTATTGTACTAGATTTATTTCCAGGTGATGTACACTGAAAGTTGTTACGCTAATACAAAGTTTTCACAATGAGGCACAATCTATTGTACTAGATTTATTTCCAGGTAATGTACACTGAAAGTTGTTATGCTAATACAAAGTTTTCACAATAAGGCACAATCTATTGTACTAGATTTATTTCCAGGTAATGTACACTGAAAGTTGTTATGCTAATACAAAGTTTTCACAATGAGGCACAATCTATTGTACTAGATTTATTTCCAGGTAATGTACACTGAAAGTTGTTATGCTAATACAAAGTTTTCACAATAAGGCACAATCTATTGTACTAGATTTATTTCCAGGTAATGTACACTGAAAGTTGTTATGCTAATACAAAGTTTTCACAATGAGGCACAATCTATTGTACTAGATTTATTTCCAGGTAATGTACACTGAAAGTTGTTATGCTAATACAAAGTTTTCACAATAAGGCACAATCTATTGTACTAGATTTATTTCCAGGTAATGTACACTGAAAGTTGTTATGCTAATACAAAGTTTTCACAATAAGGCACAATCTATTGTACTAGATTTATTTCCAGGTAATGTACACTGAAAGTTGTTATGCTAATACAAAGTTTTCACAATGAGGCACAATCTATTGTACTAGATTTATTTCCAGGTAATGTACACTGAAAGTTGTTATGCTAATACAAAGTTTTCACAATAAGGCACAATCTATTGTACTAGATTTATTTCCAGGTAATGTACACTGAAAGTTGTTATACTAATACAAAGTTTTCACAATGAGGCACAATCTATTGTACTAGATTTATTTCCAGGTAATGTACACTGGAAGTTGTTATGCTAATACAAAGTTTTCACAATAAGGCACAATCTATTGTACTAGATTTATTTCCAGGTGATGTACACTGGAAGTTGTTATGCTAATACAAAGTTTTCACAATAAGGCACAATCTATTGTACTAGATTTATTTCCAGGTAATGTACACTGAAAGTTGTTATGCTAATACAAAGTTTTCACAATAAGGCACAATCTATTGTACTAGATTTATTTCCAGGTAATGTACACTGAAAGTTGTTATGCTAATACAAAGTTTTCACAATGAGGCACAATCTATTGTACTAGATTTATTTCCAGGTAATGTACACTGAAAGTTGTTATGCTAATACAAAGTTTTCACAATAAGGCACAATCTATTGTACTAGATTTATTTCCAGGTAATGTACACTGAAAGTTGTTATGCTAATACAAAGTTTTCACAATGAGGCACAATCTATTGTACTAGATTTATTTCCAGGTAATGTACACTGAAAGTTGTTATGCTAATACAAAGTTTTCACAATAAGGCACAATCTATTGTACTAGATTTATTTCCAGGTAATGTACACTGAAAGTTGTTATGCTAATACAAAGTTTTCACAATGAGGCACAATCTATTGTACTAGATTTATTTCCAGGTAATGTACACTGAAAGTTGTTATGCTAATACAAAGTTTTCACAATAAGGCACAATCTATTGTACTAGATTTATTTCCAGATAATGTACACTGAAAGTTGTTATGCTAATACAAAGTTTTCACAATAAGGCACAATCTATTGTACTAGATTTATTTCCAGGTAATGTACACTGAAAGTTGTTATGCTAATACAAAGTTTTCACAATAAGGCACAATCTATTGTACTAGATTTATTTCCAGGTAATGTACACTGAAAGTTGTTATGCTAATACAAAGTTTTCACAATAAGGCACAATCTATTGTACTAGATTTATTTCCAGGTAATGTACACTGAAAGTTGTTATGCTAATACAAAGTTTTCACAATGAGGCACAATCTATTGTACTAGATTTATTTCCAGGTAATGTACACTGAAAGTTGTTATGCTAATACAAAGTTTTCACAATAAGGCACAATCTATTGTACTAGATTTATTTCCAGGTAATGTACACTGGAAGTTGTTATGCTAATACAAAGTTTTCACAATGAGGCACAATCTATTGTACTAGATTTATTTCCAGGTAATGTACACTGGAATTTGTTATGCTAATACAAAGTTTTCACAATGAGGCACAATCTATTGTACTAGATTTATTTCCAGGTAATGTACACTGGAAGTTGTTATGCTAATACAAAGTTTTCACAATGAGGCACAATCTATTGTACTAGATTTATTTCCAGGTAATGTACACTGAAAGTTGTTATGCTAATACAAAGTTTTCACAATGAGGCACAATCTATTGTACTAGATTTATTTCCAGGTGATGTACACTGAAAGTTGTTATGCTAATACAAAGTTTTCACAATAAGGCACAATCTATTGTACTAGATTTATTTCCAGGTAATGTACACTGAAAGTTGTTATGCTAATACAAAGTTTTCACAATGAGGCACAATCTATTGTACTAGATTTATTTCCAGGTAATGTACACTGAAAGTTGTTATGCTAATACAAAGTTTTCACAATAAGGCACAATCTATTGTACTAGATTTATTTCCAGGTAATGTACACTGAAAGTTGTTATGCTAATACAAAGTTTTCACAATAAGGCACAATCTATTGTACTAGATTTATTTCCAGGTAATGTACACTGAAAGTTGTTATGCTAATACAAAGATTTCACAATGAGGCACAATCTATTGTACTAGATTTATTTCCAGGTAATGTACACTGAAAGTTGTTATGCTAATACAAAGTTTTCACAATAAGGCACAATCTATTGTACTAGATTTATTTCCAGGTAATGTACACTGAAAGTTGTTATGCTAATACAAAGTTTTCACAATAAGGCACAATCTATTGTACTAGATTTATTTCCAGGTGATGTACACTGGAAGTTGTTACGCTAATACAAATTTTTCACAATGAGGCACAATCTATTGTACTAGATTTATTTCCAGGTGATGTACACTGGAAGTTGTTACGCTAATACAAAGTTTTCACAATGAGGCACAATCTATTGTACTAGATTTATTTCCAGGTGATGTACACTGAAAGTTGTTACGCTAATACAAAGTTTTCACAATAAGGCACAATTTGGATTATAGATTATTACCTTGTGTTTACAAAGTTTTCATGTACTATAAAGATAAATCTCCCATCAAAATAGACTTCAAAGCTAGACACCATCTATTTCATAGATATTCTTTCCCTATTTTCTTTTTCTATTTATAATCTCCCTCAGCCTTTTTTCCCTTTTTTTTTTTCTTTTTCTCTTTTCTGAGCGAGAATTCAATTTCTCCCCCTGCTTCTCATTTCTTTTTGGATTCATTTCTTACAGGAGAATTGTCTGTATAAGACGGAATGTCTTAACAAAGGCTTGTGTGTGTGTGACATCTATTTTGTTGGGAGAGGTGATCTTTATAGATCAATATCCTCCTGACAATATTTACATTATGATGTCAGACTTTGAGACGGAGGAGGACGGAGAGAGCACCGCAGACAGCCTGGGGGGCACCAAGCTCCACTTCCTGGAGGAGATAGAAGCCAGGAAGCAGGCCAGTCCCCCACCCAAGGAGGAGGAGGCTGACTCCAACCCCAGGGTAAGTCTCTCCACCTGACCCATGCCAATTGGGGGGGGGGGGGTTTCTTGCTAATTGGAGCAGTAGTAAACTGTGTTTGGGAGAAGTCAATACTAACCTCTGTTGGCAGCACACTTGCTGTACCAATA
Organism: Cordylochernes scorpioides; assembly: GCA_030710605.1. Classification (NCBI taxonomy): domain Eukaryota; kingdom Metazoa; phylum Arthropoda; class Arachnida; order Pseudoscorpiones; family Chernetidae; genus Cordylochernes; species Cordylochernes scorpioides. The sequence continues at coordinate 27,499,246 of CP092864.1, read as the reverse complement.
GGGTTAGTTAATTAATAAATATTTAATTATGCATTGTGTGCATGCCCTAAATGCATAATTAAAGGGAGAGATGCCTCTTTTGGTACACACATATCCAGAGGCATGCCTCCTTCACCACAGATAACGAGAGCTATGTGCGGATGGTTTAAGTCACTGGTATGTGGCAGGAAATGTTCCAGAGACATGCCTCCTTCACCACAGATAACGAGAGCTATGTGCGGATGGTTTAAGTCACTGGTATGTGGCAGGAAATGTTCCAGAGACATGCCTCCTTCACCACAGATGACGAGAGCTATGTGCGGACGGACGATGACGAAGACAACACTGACTGGGAGGAGACAGTCAATCGCTGGGTCAACCGATAACCAGGACCCAGGCACATGCCTAACCAGTATCACTTCTTGTTTGTTTTTAACCAGGGTTTCTAGAAGTATACCTCCGCCTTGCCAGCTCATGCTATCTGGCTAAACACCAATCTTTTTGTTTTCAAAATTTTTCTGAAAATTTTTTTTTGAAAATTTTGAAACAAAAACAACACTCTTTTTGAGCTCTCTATCCCTCTATTTCTCTTTACATCTTGAGAAAAATGACAATTCATTCCTCTCTGTTTTTTTTTTCAACTTGTTTCATTATAATACATCTCTCTTTGTACATAGTCTCTTGTAAATACTATTACAATATTACATCTAAAAAATGAAAAAAACTTTATTGGAGATTTAAAAAGGAAACAAAAAAAGAATTAATGGAGATAACAAGCAAAAAAAAAAAGAATTGAATAGATAATCAAAAAAAAAATTTTTTTTTCTGTAAACAAAAACCTTCAACTCTTTTTTCTTTTTTTTCCCTCTCTTCCTCCTCCTTAACCTTTGAATCTAGCATTTCTAAACATTAAAAACCAATTGCTCAGATCCAAGTGCCAAATAGCATTTCTTCAACTTGAGGAGCTGCACTGGGCCAAACTCTGACAATACAGTAGAACCTCCATGAGAGGACACTCCCGCTAGAGGACACCTCTCTATAAAAGACAGTTTTCATTACCAAAATTACCATTTTTACTATTTAATAACTTTCCAGTAAGAAGACACCTCTCTCTAAAGCACACTTTGGCTCTTCAACTAGGTGTCAATTACAGAGAGGTTCTACTGTATTTCCTAAAAAACTTTTTTTCTTATGTGAACTACACTCATGGACAAAACTTAAGAAAGTGGAAAGTCTATGATATCGCTAATGGCCATCATTTTTTTAAAAGAAGACTGAGGCAATTTTGTTCACACTCGGTTATCTCATGTCTTCAATAAAGGTAACTGTGTATCAAATATCTTTCAGAGTTATTGTCTGAATACAGATATACATGCTAAAAGGTACAGCATCCTTAAGTTTTGTCCATAAGTGTAATTAGTTTTTCCATTGTTTCTATCCCAAGATGCCATTTCCAGTATACACCTTCTATCAATCTACCCCTACTACATCCTGTTGTAATATTCCTTCATTATTTTATATTAATGAAACAAAAAAACATTTTTTTTAAATCATAAATGTATATTAAAGATAAAGAAGGCACTTCCTGACCACGAGCACATGTGCTTTTTAGATGGCAGAGCGCCATCTAGTGGCCAACCCAATTTCTTGATAAATCAAGAAAAGCCATCCCCGAATGCGTTTCGCGCTATCATGGAGCAAGTTAAATAAACATTTAGTTTATTTTTGCTCCACTAGATGGCGCTCTGCCATCTAAAAAGCACATGTTCTCGTGGTCAGGAAATGCCTTCTTTATTTTTAATATCACATATATCACACATGACCCACTTATCTTTTATTTTTTTCTATTATTTTTGTTCATAATTGTATATGTAAATATATATAGTTAAAGAAGGAATGGTTAGTTACAGTTTCATAAAAGATATGACAGAATTCTCTCTTTGGAAAAAAAAGATGCCTTATATATATTCAACCAAGTGCTACTATCTCTAACTAAAATATTGATAATAATGCTATAATAGCATAACTTCATCAGTGTAATTGTTGCATTCTTAAAACACACCAGGTGATTATTTATTGGTGTGTAGTACATACAGCCTGGGTTCAAAATTTACAGTGAACTCTCTTTTTTTTCTTTCTTTTTAGAGAATGAATCAAGATGAGAGTTATGAATGAAACTTCTATGGTAGTAGACTTTTATGTATAAATTAATTTGATATCCTACAAGAAAATAAGACCTAATCCAAATAATTTATTAGTGTGTGACGTTTCGGCAACAGCATTGTTACCATCATCAAACAAAAGAATAATTTTGTCTGATGATGGTGACAATGCTGTTGCCGAAACGTCACACACTAATAAATTATTTGGATTAGGTCTTATTTTCTTGTATTATAATCTATAATCCAAATTGTGCTTTATCAAATTTGATATCCTTTATATATATATATATATAGCTGATTTCTTATCTCTCCTGTGAAGCTAACCCCTATCTGAATATAATGATAACTTTTGTTACAATAATGACAAGATCCAAACTCCATTAAGAAATCACCTTCAGGAGTCTCCATGATTTTGAATTAGCTCTCTCAATAGAGTTTCTGTTGTTGTTATTGTCCTTCAAGTCAAAAATGATTTGTGACTATATGGACAAATATTCTTCAATTTGATTTGTTAGTGACCATTACTCACAGTTCATCTAGTGGCTTTATTGACCCCCTTCTAGCCAGCTCATTGCAAGTCTTCCTTTCTTCCCTCAATTTTTCCTAACATCAACATCTTTTCTAAACCATTTACTTTATTATATGTTAGAAGTAAGCTTCTACTTTGTGAGAAACAAATATTTCTATATATTTCTACAGTGAAACTCTTTAATAAAACACTCCCCTCTATAACAGCAGACTTGTTATAACACACACACACCTGCTATATTTCTACATTGTCAAGCATAAAGTCCCCCAATTGTTTTAACCCTGGTTATAACATGGTGTTATAACAATGCATCCCAAGTGATGATGTTATAATTCTTCTTAGTCTTTCTTATCTCCATACGGGGTGAAGTAGAATGGGTCTGCCTTTGTCATTAAGACTGGGAGCACTACTCAGTGTCAAGCCGACTTAGCTCCAAAAGAAATGGCCGCCTCTGACATGAGGAACAGATGCCAGGTGCAGCCGCTCCTAACATGGAGTACAAACGCTGCTCATCCTGTATACCTGGATCAGGAGCCCTTACAGGGTACTATCAGCCGGGTCAGCTGAACCCAGGTTTTTTAACGAGCTTGTTACTGCTCCCCCTCCTCTTTTTTCATCCAGGCTTGGGACCGGCAAAGGCAGAGTTTGGTGTTATAATGAAGTTTGGCTATATTTTTAAGAGCTATAATATTACAGCAGTATGGTAGATTAAACAGGCAAAAGTGCTGGGAGGGTTCACCACTTGTGTTTAATAACACAAGCTATTAAAACCAAATCTAAATAGTGTGTGACATTTCAGTAACAACGTCCCACACTATTCATTTATTTAGATTTGGTTTTATTACCTTGTGTTATTAAACTAAGGATGAGATTTACCTGTGGTTCCTATTATTACATATGATGGAACTGCACTGCACAATTCTCCTATTATTCTTAGATTTTAATGATAATTTAAATTTTTTTTAAATATAATGTTCTTGATGAAATTGACAGATGCGGGTTTATAAAATTAAAATATACAAGTATCAGAGTCATCAACAATCAATTCTGTCATCGTTTGCTTTTGTGAATGGAATAAATACCCAAATATGGCCATTTCTTATAAGCATCGGTGGTTCAGTGGTAGAATGCTCGCCTGGGTTCGATTCCCGGCCGATGCATTTTTTTTTTTTTTTTGCAATTTTTAAAACTCATTTATATTATTTTTTTGTATCATTTTGTTCGAAGAACAGACAGGGTCTTCTTGTGAGATATAAAGAGAGACTGACACAATCAAATCTCTTTCTCCCTTAGCAACCATTTTTGTCAAATCAAAAATAACCTAATCCAACCTTCAATGAACCATTATTCGGAAGAACCCAAGTCTTTTAGGTAGTTTCTCATTGAAGAGATTCTCTGCCATATTTCACCACATTTCTTTTAAAAAGAGAATGCAATCATTTTCAATATTGTTCTCAGCCCATATAATGACAATCACCAATATTTATGTATGTTCTTGGAAACAACAAAGACTTGAAAGACTTTTACCAATCCTATATTCTACAGAAAATGGAATGTTTAAACCTAGAAATATAGGTAGAGAACATGGAGAAAAAGATAAATTAGATACCTTTTTTAATTGGAAACAATCTGCAATTTAAAAAAAAGCTATTTCCATTATCAAATATAATGGTGGCTATAATTTTTTATGTACAAAAAAAAGGTGAAAAAGATAGTTTTCCCTCTCTTGTTGGTTGACAATTTCAAAGAAAATGGTTGACAATTTAAAAAATTATTGTGTTTAAAAAAAAAATCAACTATAAAACTTTTTTTTTGATTTCTTAAAGAAATATGGATTAGGTTTTAAAATAAAAAATGATGTGGAGTTTCATGCGACTTGGTCTTTATTTATTTTATTTTAGTGCAAGTTTGGTGTCAAAATTGTTAGGATAGCAGAAAAAATGATCCTGCAACAGCACTGCTATTTAATAAAATAAAGCATCCAGGGTTTCTTCTAGAATTTTAAAATTATTCACCTATCCCCCGATTTACACGGTAGATACATTCCTGAGAAAAGCGTGTAAATCAGGGGATAGGTGTACACAGAAATGAAAATAAAATGCATTGACAGGTTAAAATATGTAGTCAGCACATAAGCTCGGGATTCCTCGTGAGATGTGTACACAGCGCATGTGTTCAATCACAGTAGCATTTAGTATAGTGCGATAAAAACAAAACAAAAAAAACTTATTTGGAAAACCGTGTAAAAGCGAAAACGTGTAAAACAAGTACCATGTAAATCGGGGGATAGGTGTATTTTTAAAAAATATATAGAAGAAACTTTGAGCCCTGGATGCTTTATTGATTTTATAAAATTATAAGTCAAGAGAATGATAAGCACAATTTGGATTATAGATTATAAACACAAGGTAATAAGACCAAATTCAAATAAATAAATATGATAAAGCACAATTTGGATTATAGATTATAATAAAAGAAAACAAGTGATTGAACACATGCGCTGTGTACACATCTCACGAGGAATCCCGAGCTTATGTGCTGACTACATATTTTAACCTGTCAATGCATTTTATTTTCATTTCTGTGTACACCTATCCCCTGATTTACACGCTTTTCTCAGGAATGTATCTACCGTGTAAATCGGGGGATAGGTGAATAATTTTAAAATTCTAGAAGAAACCCTGGATGCTTTATTTGGATTAGGTCTTGTTTTCTTTTAAATAAATAAATAGTATGTGACGTTTCAGTAACAGTGTTTTTACCATCTTCAGACAAAAGTACTGGATGAGAAATTTTACCACAGCATGTTTTAAATAGTTATCATATGTAAAACGATATTTGAAAATTATCCCGTATGAGTTTCTTTTCAACGAAAAATCAAAATTTATTTTAAGGAGAAATAACGATTATTTCAAACCTTAGGGATGAAGTATGAAAGGATAAATTGTGAAGAGTAATGATAAATGGAAAAATAAAAGTGTCCAGGGATGGGAATCGTTTTACAATCACAAGCCACATTATATTATATTGAGTTATCAGGTGTGTAAACAAGATAGCAAATAAGAAGAAGATAGTTTTCTAAGAAACCTAAAATATTAGAATTAGAAGTGGAAAAAACCCATGGGAAGAATGTTTAATAAAGCAGTACTATGGTTCTATGTATAATAATAAATACTTCGGTGTCCCACTTTACATAATATTTAGTCTGACCATTGTAAGTTGGCATGGTGATATTTATGTCTTTTGAACAGCCAGTTGACCTGGGATCAATCTCATATTGAGCACTTTTCTGAAGAAAAATTGCTTCAATCAAAATGATTCTTGAACAACCTTTCTAGTGAGTGCAAGTTACCAAACGGGGCTTTGGTACTTTGCAAATGCAAAGTCTCAACTGTTTTCTTCATAAACAGACATGTGATGCACTTACAGTAAAAGACCATGATTATCATGTATGACCCATATTAGGGATATACTTGGAGGAGAAGGTAAAAAAAGTTTTATTTTATTTGTTGTTCAAAAAAATGGAAATTTCCTTTTCTTCCATTTCTTCTTTTTTTTTTTGATGCCTCTGCGGATGAAGAAAAATTGGTATTCTACATTATATGGTTGGTTTCTGTATATTGGAAGAGAGAAAATAGCTAAAATTCATCAATTATATATTTTTAATTGAGTTTGATTATTAGAAACATAAGATATCAAGCCTAAATCAATAAATTGCAACGTTTCAGTAACAGCATTGTTATTAATGATAAAGTACAATTTGGATTACAGATTAGAAACAATAAGGTACCAAAATCAAATCCAAATTAATAAATAGTGGTAACAATTCTGTTACAGATATATCTTACATGATTTATTTATTTGGATTTGGTCTTATTACTTAGCATTGTTATTAATTACTATTAAGATGGTAATAATGCTAAAAGAAAATAAGACCTAATCCAAATAATTTAATAGTGTGTGATGTTTCGGCAACAGCATTGTCACCATCATCAGACAAAAAATTAATTTTATTCTTTTGTCTGATGATGGTGATAATGCTGTTGGCAAAACGTCACACACTATTAAATTATTTGGATTAGGTCTTCTTTTATTATAATCTATAATCCAAATTTTACTTTAACGTGGTAATAATACGGTTAACAAAACATCAGTTTATTGATTTGGTCTTACTACCTTATATTTCTAATCTATAACACAAATTGTATGAGTGTGCTGTTGTTTTAAGCTATGTGTTTTTACGTTTAACAGAGAGAAATGTCATTTGTAGGTTTTGAACCTAGACTGTTTGTATTACTACCACCAATGCACTTGAAATCTCTCAAAACTTGGTCCAGTGTAGCTTCCATCTACAATCTACCCTTCTATGCAAATTTACTTTTACTCTCTATACAACTTTTTATCTCTTTCTCTCTTTTTTTAAATTCCTCTATCTCTATTTGTTTCCTACTTTTATTTCCTATAAACATATATTTGTAGTTTGTGCAAACATTTTTTTGTAATAACTAAAAAAAGATATAACTATTTTTTTATCTAACCTCTTTGAATATAACTCCCAACTACTAGCCTTGTTGTAGCTCCCTCAGTTGCTCATCTTGCGAGGGACCACTCTCCCCTTACTGACAATAAATCTTTCTTTGTTTACCTTAGATTTCTCTGAGTCATTTATTTTATCTTAGTCTCAACATACAATACACTATCTCTCCTTGTCACTATACATAGGTACTGGTGCTGCTCTGCTGTCTGACCTCTCCTACGGTAAGTCACCTATAGCGGCCTCAGGACTTGCAGAGATGGATCTACGAGTGCAAGTAACCAAACAGGGTTCTGGCAAATTTGCAAATTTGTAAGTACAAAGACGAACTGCTTTTCACATGTGTAGACATGTGGTGCACTTACAGTAAAAAAGCAGTTGCCTACTTCTACCCACCATGATTATCATGGCCTGTACCAGGTGTACTAGGGATAAGCAAAAAAAAAAAAAGAGGTGGATCTTCAGGTCTAGCCTTCATGACATTGCCTTAACATATTTGGCCAAATCAAGAATCTACTGGTTCTTCATGACTCTGTTGTTGTTGTTTCTTATCCCCTTTGGTAAAGATTACACGAATTCCATGAGTTCATGCTCCTCAAGCTGTTTGATGATAAGCAGCAGCCTCTCCCAAAGGTCCTGTTTAGTGCATCTAATGCAAGTCAAAATGTGTTCTGGAGCAGTAGGTGTCAAGCTGAATCCCGATATACATGCTGAAAGGTACAACTTCGTTAAGTTTTGTCTATATGAGTACATATAGTTTTAGGGAAAATATAAAAATTATAGGAAGAATTTTTTTTTTTTCGGATAGTCACAAACAAACCTCAATATCGTCTATTCAATATTAAAGCAATTATATAATTAAATTTCGGTTTTCATAACACACCTCACTGTTTGTTGTAAGGAAAATACAGCCCAGATAAATAAATAAAAAAGTTAAATAATAAACATTTGCTAATAAAAAATAAAGGTCGCCTCTCCCATCAAAACTAGACGCCATCTATTGACCGTTGCCACAAAATAACTGTCTTAAGTCGTTGACAAAGCCACAACACCAGCTTTGGTAAATTGAGAAGCGCCCACCTTGGAGACCATGGTTCTGGCCCTCATCAGTCCAGGGCGGACTTTATTTTATCAGATCCACACGGGATCAAATGAAATCTTCACAATCTGCCAAAGAGGTGTTTATTTGGTAAAGTTGTGAGCAAATCTATAGCCA
>CP092864.1:27477358-27490726 GCA_030710605.1 Cordylochernes scorpioides | reverse complement strand
AAATTTACATCTTTATATACATATATATTAAAATCAAAAAAGGCATATCCTGACCACGAGCACATGAGCTTTTTAGATGACAGAGCGCCATCTAGTGGAACAGAAATCAACTAAACGTTGATTTAGGCTGTTCCCTGATATTTGGCCAATCCATTTCCTTTATAAATCAAGAACATACTAATCACAACAATCACATACAAATATATTTATAGAAACTGTAGATATGTAAATAAAGAAATTGAAGCCTAAAGTCTTCTACTTCACCAAAGAGTAGAGTCTATTTGTCGCCGAGCTTGTCTCACAATAACCATTGAAATCTTTCCTCTTATTTTTCTTTATCGTCGTAACTTTTTTACATACTTATGCTACACAGGCTACAGACACTACTTAAAGTACAATACTTCAGCCCGACAGCCCCTACTACCTGACTCCCTGCCGGCCTGGAACTACCTGGTTCACCGCAGCAATCTGTTCTCCCTATGACTGGACTTCTAGACTGGCTGTACTGACCGGGTAGTTGGCGATTTATGCTCCAGGAGCCCGGGTTATCTCTATTTTCTCTCTTCTCATAACTTTTTAAAAATCTCAATTTACAAATGGCTTTATTACTATAAATATTTTTAACGATAACTTAATATTCTACGAAGTTAATAAAAATCACTTATTTTTTGGAGAACAAAAAAAAATCGATAAATGCGATTCATTTGAATCAACTCTATGGGCCAAATATCAAGTCGACTGTGGCGCTCGAGTGGCTAAAGTTGGAACTAAAATAGCCTTTGTGCTATTATGTTAATATAAATAAATATTGAGTTAAAATTTATAATAGAATAACTTTTATAATTATTTATTTATTATTATCATCAAATTCACACATGCGACTACAAATTAATCGAGAATTTTTTTAAATCCAATTTTAGTTCCAATTTCTGCCACTGGAGAGCCACCGTCGAGCTGATATTGTGGCCATAAGGCGGTGGGCTTAATTGAATTTCTATTTCTTTATTATATTTTTAAAATATAATTTAGATCAATTCTATACAGAGTGTTAAATTCATAGTTTCGCCATTTTTACTTTTATTATAATTTTTTTTTCTCGATTAAGATTATTGACGTATATTTTTTTTAGTTCAGCGTAATTTTTTTCTTACAACGATTTTTAAAACTGTGTGCTACAAAATTCCTAAAGCAGTTCTTAATTGTTTTCTAGTTACATTTTTAAAACTTTAGCCAATTTTTTTAGAGCTTGCAATACGATGAAGAAAATACTTTCTTTGAAACCTTTCCATCAGGATTTCAGTTATCGTTCTTCGATTTTCCTTGTTTTTTTCACTCAATTCGTGAGGCAACCAATTTCCTTACTTTTGAATCTTTCTCATAACATGCAAACGAAGTGAAACAGTCTGATGAGTGACGTTTAGAGAAACCACGGTGTTTGAGCATTGACTTCAAACATTATTGGATGATGTTCTTTATCCTTGAACTTTTATGACAGATTTCCGTGTTCCTTGTCGTTGACGTCAAAATTTCTCCAGATTTGAATCGTTTAAACCACTCTTGACATGTTCTTAATGAAGGAGCATTGTTTCCATAGGCGCTATATAGAGCATTGATGCGCTTTTCCTGAGGCTGAAGATGAAAAGCAAAGCTTCCTCCAAATTAGACTTTCCAGGCACAAAAGTAGTCATCTTAAAGAGCTTAAAATAAAAATGCAAATACGATTTAATATCAAGTATTACATATAAATAGCTAGAGCATTTAAGTCGCAGAAATCGACGCAAAACAAAGCAATAGGTAAAAATTTGTGTATTCAAATTTATAATGAACTAGACGGGTGACCCGGGCTTCGCCCCGGGATTGACCCGTGTGCATATCTACCCGAGTGATATATATTTAGATAAGATTTTTTTTATAATTGTTTGTTATTAACATTATCTATTTGTTTGCATCAGCATAATTTAATCTAATCTTTGATAGAGGGCGCTGTTCGTGAGCTAAGTAGAATAATTTGAATATATAGTTTTAATAATTGATTTATATATTTTTTAAAATAGCCTATCGTCTTCCCCGTATTTTTTTACTTATGTATGGAAATTTTGGTTTGAATTAGTGAACTACTGCGAATTTGTATACCGGACATACAAACAAACAAACATACAAACATTGATTTTTATAGATAAAAACTCGGACTCATTTTTTCGCACCCAATACGAGTATACTCGTATATATGCTACTAATGGTCATAGCTAGAATATATACATATTGAAGGGTTCGCCAATGATGAGCCAAGCCCTCCCAATATTTTTTCACCGCACTAAGGACTGCATAAAAAATTTCATTCAAATGTAGAAGAAACATTTGTGTCTTAATGTTTTTTATTCCCGATATATAGATGGCGAGTTATTGCTTTGTATTAATATATATATGCCAACTTTCAGAATAATTTTTACTCTAATTTTTACTACATGCAATCAATTAACAACCAACCATGATAATAAAGGAATTTCCTTTCAGAACTGGTGCAGTAAAAAGCCTAAGGTAATGTGGTTATGGTATGCATGATTGGTTGACATTCTTCTTCATCGAATATTTATCTTTTAAAGAAGACAAGAAGAGAGAGCTTTTTCACTTAAATTCTTTCATAGGCACTAAAACCAAATATACAAAATTTAATGTCTTTTGTAAATATATTTCAAATTTATAAAAATTGAGCATAATATTATAATGAAAATATGACGATATATTTTATAATAACACATTATCAAAACTAGTATAGCCTCTTTGCAAATAAAGTAAATATTTTTAGCATAAGTGCCTCATGTGATAAACGCGCTGTTGTAGATAATAAATAAAAATGTTTTATGATTTTTGTGTCTTAAAACCTCTTCCATATATTTATTTAGGTTATTAATGTTTAACTTAAAATATATTGGAGAAAAGAATTGCAACGAGAAAAAATCAAATTCAAAGAATTTATATAGGTAGCCAATTTTTAAAGTCAAAAGTTAAATACTGCGCGATAAAACTTGTATAAAATATCAAACTATAGGAGGAGGAAATATATTTACGGGGCTGCTAACCAGAATGGGTGATTTTTGAACCCCGATGGACGCATAAAGCGGAATATATACAAAACACTATATACATTGCACTGTTGGAGAGGCCTGGGGATGGGTGGCCAGGGGATCATCGCTGGGTGAGGCCAGGAGAGCCGGGATGTATCAGTGGGGCAGGGTGGTGATCCGTGGTACCAAACTATAGTGCAACTGCTATCTATAATCGCCAAGATTAACAATGCAAATATGCATGTCCAGTATTTGTGTTGTGTCGCGCGAAACTTTAAATTTTATATATATTCGATAAAACAGATTTTGCTCCTTTCTATTAAGAAATCCCGCGAAGTTTTTTAACAAATATATCAATTACTAGCGGATGTGTACCCGGCTTCGCCCGGGTTTTATCCGAGTGAAAGTTTGCCTAACGAATATTATATATTATGAAGTATAATAAACAATGTTAAAGACTAGTTTTAATTATTAATCAAGATTGTGTGTGAATATGTGAGAAAGATGTAATATCGTTGTTGTTTTCTTGGCCGACTGTTTTACATATGGTGTTATCTTAAAATTGCTTGTTTTGAATATTTTTTTAGATTGAGTTGAATGAATTGCTGAATTTTTTTTTTTTTTTTTTTGTATTTATCTATATTAATAAAATGCAAATTTCATAAGAGGACATCACTAAAAACTTTCGTTACAATGCATCAATTTCGACCAAATTTTCAACATTTATGTAAAACGAGATGGAGCAGGTTTTGCTTAACGTCAAAATATTTTTCCCTAACATTAACATGCGTAACTTCGCTGTTATCGATTAAATACAAAAAAATTCAACAGAGTTAATTTTATTTATATATAAATACAAAATTAAATTTCAACAAAGTTAATATTTTTACATACTAGCTAATAATCTCAATCTAAAAATATAATATAAAAAGCCAACAATGAAGAGTGAATGTAAGATAAAAAGCCAACAATGAAGAGTGAATGTAATATAAAAAGCCAACAATGCAGAATGAATGTAAGATAAAAAGCCAACAATGAAGAGTGAATGTAATATAAAAAGCCAACAATGAAGAATGAATGTAAGATGAAAAGCCAACAATGAAGAGTGAATGTAAGATAAAAAGCCAACAATGAATAGTAAATGTAATATAAAAAGCCAACAATGAAGAATGAATGTAATATAAAAAGCCAACAATGAAGAATAAATTTAAGATAAAAAGCCAACAATGAAGAGTAAATATAATATAAAAAGCCAACAATGAAGAATAAAGGCAATGTGACACGGGAAAAAATGTTCACTAGATAAAACTATGATTTTCTAATGTAGAAAATTAGGAAAGACAAAATTCAGGATGACACGGCACACAGGGACCGGGAAAAAATGTTCACTTTATCGAGAGATTCAAATTTACGAGTTTCAAATTATCAAAATATATCTTTTTTTTTAAATAAGTTTTTAGAGAATTGTTTTAACAAATGTTCGCTAGACAAACCTTTACTCGGGTAAAACCCCGGGCGAAGCCGAGTACGTTTTATAAGTTTATAGAGAATTGTTTTAACAAATGTTCGTTAGACAAACATTCACTCGGGTAAAACCCGGGCGAAGCCGGGCACATCCGCTAGTATATAAATAAAATTAACTCTGTTGAATTTTTTTTGTATTTTATCGATAACAGCAAAGTTATGTATTTTAAAGTTAGGAAAAATATTTTGATGTTAAGTAAAACCTGCTCCATCTCGTTTTACATAAATGTTGAAAATTTGGTCGAAATTGATGCATTGTAACGAAAGTTTTTAGCGAACACCACTTATGAAATTTGCATTTTATTAATATAGATTGAAGTATCTTTCACAAAGCTTCATCTATAGGTGTGCCAAGAGTCTTCTAAAATTCCTAAATGCGTCCTACAACTAGATACAAAAGCTTCCAATTTTTACAATATAGTTGATAGAGTTTTGGTTGTTCTATATAAAGACCTTCTTTCAGAGATTTCTAAACTAATTTCAAACAATAGCTCTTCGTTGAGGAAGACTCAATGGATGCCATGACCCAAGCTTAACATTTCCCCAATTCATCGAGGAAAAATTATATACCTGGCGTCTTGCTCTTAAGGAAATCACACACACAGCTTTATTAAGACCACCGGTCTTACATATACACACACACACAAAGCTTTATTAAGACCAGCGGTCTTATACAGATTCACCACAGGAAGAAATAATAGATGGAGCTCCTATACTCCAGGCAGCGCATCAACCAACAACAGCCTCCTGGTCCGACGCATGTCGAATGGCCACACGTTCCTTTGTGCATAGGTCATGGTTAGCGAATTACTGAACAGGCTAGTGTGGAATCAGCCGCGTTCTAGTCTTCGCTTTCTTCGTCTAAATGGACCACGACATTCGGCGATTCAATTAATCTCCTCCGAACAGTGACTGCGGCCTTGTAGAATTTATATAAACCAAAAATAAGACCTTGATCAAACGTCATTGCATTCATCCAGTTATAAATTTGTTGACTGTCGGATCACCGGTCTTATATAGATTCACCACAGGAAGAAAGGAAGCATAGAGCCCCTGTACAGCGCAGCACCCAACAAGAGTCTACAGGTGCGATGCATGTGCTATTAAGTAAATCGTAAAATTTTCAGATTTGAGAAATTAAATTTGTGAAGTTGGAATATAGACTTCTCTGCAAATAACTAACAAGGTCGGTGGACGAGTGGGTAACACCCTCGATTCCCGACAGCCATGAACTGGGATCGAATCCCGCGTTGGACCTTTTTGTTATAATTATGTGAATAAACCTCACATATTATTCTTTTTTATTATTTCAATTTGAAGCGCAATGTACTCCTAGGGACACTTGCGCTGTCCTACATGTATGCCTTTACATTTTTAAACATATATAATCGAATAGTCATATTGTGGCGAAGAAATATTTTATAATTTAATTTAATATTATTCAATGAAAATATTCAACAGATTATAAAAATATATATTTCTCTGTATTTTTGTGAAATCATCTTTAAAATATTTCTTCGCCACAATATAAAGATGTAAAAATAAATAAATAAATAAATCATACTGTATTTTGAAATATAAGGTTGGTAATTAAACTATAAACGAGATAGTCTGATATTTTTATACTTCATATATTCTAATATGCCAAATATAAATGAATTAAAGAGTTTAATAATTTTCAAGAAACTTTTGCAACGCGCTGAAGGTAATATTTTACGTGAATTTAAAGATATTTTCAAAACTAAGAAGTTGGAGTCTTATGGAGAGGGATTTTTTGCAAAATGCTACATTGAAAAATCTGAGAATTCTATTTATCGAATTGTGAATATTTCCAACTTTAGAAATCCTGATATGTCTTCCTATTATAATCAGATTTAAAAAACTCCAAAAGATATTCGAGATATAAAACATGAATTACAAGTTCACGATGCTCTAAAAACTTTACAAAGCGTTCAAAAGAATTTATGCTATCCCGAAAAATTTTGGCTTGTGCATGATGATTTAAAAACGTTTGAATTTTTTAATGAATACTTTTGTGAACAAGCAGAATTCAATGATTCTCTATTATATGGGGCTCATAGCTTATATGCAGTTTTTCTTTCAAGATATGGAGGAACTGCACTAAAAAAGATTTTGTTAGATAAAGAACTATCCAATCATCATCTGGTAAGCATTCTTTGCCAACTTAGTCTACTATTGGCTCATGCAGAAGAACAAATTGGTTTGGTGCATAATGATATACATGAAGGTAATATTCTAATCCTTCCAACTCGAATAAAAACGTTGAAGTATGAAATAGATGGGAAGAATATTGTTATTCCAACTTTCAATTATCTAGTTAAACTTATAGACTTTGAACGATCTAAGATCAAAAGAGATAAAATTGTAGAAGATCTTGACTATAAGACGAATGCATCCCAGTTGATACAAATACATTTTGATATGGTTGCCTATAATGATGAATACAATGATAAACTAAAATTTGCTCTCAAAGGTTATGATTATTTTAAAAGAAGTATTAGAATCTATGAATCTCTCAAAGATATCTTGAAAGATATGGAAATAAAGTATGAAAAATCGACCTGAAAACCGAAAAATAAGCATTTGGTTATCATAAATCTATACATAGCTTCATTTGATTTATATTTTAAAAATTTCAAACGATTCTGTCTATATAAATTGGTAAGCTTATTTTTGTATTCAAACGCATTTTTTGCACTTCTCTAAAACTATTTAAAAATTTTTAATGTAACTAAAAAAATATTATTGCTTAATATGTAAACATTTTTTCAATTTTTACAAATTTATATCGCAGATATTTTGTTTTAATTTCTTTTTTTTTTATTAAAAATGTATCTATATAAAAATTTGAAACTATTATAGACGCGTATGATTCTTTTTAAAAATAAACAAATTGTTTTTAAAAAGAATCATACGCGTCTATAATAGTTTAGAATTTTTATAACGGATGGCGCGCTAATGCATCATAATTTATCTACATATAGTACGTTATGAGTAAATATATATTTATTGTGTATATGAATTCTTTAATAAATCTTCTCTTTTATTAACGTGTCGATATGTATTCCTATATAACCAATTTGCTGTATGGTGCATCTAGAACGAAAGTATCCAAAACAGCATTTTCTACGCTTAGTATTTGCATATCTTGTTCCAAAATCACTCTATTAGATACCGCTCAAAAAGAGAAACCTAGTTTGTTATTTGCAACAATGAATAATATGTGAACCTCAATACATCTTTTACTAGATTGTCTTGTTTTCCAAGAATACAGAATCGAAAATAATTTTATAATAACAGATCAAAGTATTTTTATTTCCAATAAAGAAGTGTATATTAAATTCAATACCTTTTGTAGATATATTTTAAATTATATAGCAACAAATATCTTTTAAGAAACTGATAATTTACATTATTCTTATTGTACATGTATACACTAGACACTACTTTATTTTGTACACAGGTCTTTTTTCGTTTTTCCCCCCTCTTTCCCATTGTTAACATCAAATTGTAGCGTAGAAATCAAGCCTTGAAATATCCTAAGATGTAAAAGAATTTATTGTTGACGTCACAGCGACAAGTCGACAATTATTAACAAGTCAGCCCAACTATTTACAGCTAGAGAATCTTAAGCAAGCAAGCAAAGAAATATTTTAAAGATGATTTCACAAATACAGATTAATATATATTTTTATAATCTGTTGAATATATTTTCATTGAATAATATTAAATTAAATAATAAAATATTTCTTCGCCACATAGCCTCCTCCTATAAAGAGCATCGACCCGATGCTCAGCAGGAGACTTACGTCGTCAGTCTTAAGAACTAGTACTATGGCCAGGGATATTTTCAGGTGACTGCGGTGGATGTCTTCTTTCAGTTGAGATATCTTCTTCATGAGGACTTGGTAGGTCTATGTTTACGTCAAGGTAGCTTTTTCTAATCTCTACTGTGGTCGGCAAGGGGGGATTTTTATAACTTTACGGCCTCACCTCCAATGTGGTCTATCATCTAGTTTTAATGGCGGGGCGTCCAGCTAGATCTTCTAGCAGGTGAGAAATGTTGTCTGCTTCGACCGCGATATGAAGTAGGGCTTCGGTAGCGAGTGAAAGTTTTCCTCGATGATTCGTCATTGGGGTCCTGAGATTCAGCTCGAGAGTTGTAGGATACCATTGCGTCTTGCTTTCTTTGGAAATAGTCATTTCTCCTTTCCTCATTGTGTCTCTTCCTGTCACGGCAATAGCGGACGACGTGACCTGGGCGTCCGCAGTAGAAACAGATTGGCCTTCCCTCAGTTGTACGCCAATCATTGGTGTCGCGTCTTCCTCCTTGTTTTGGGTATCGAGGTTCAGGGTGCGGTCTTATCGTTTCGGCCTCAAATCGGGTATTTAAAAACTGTCGGGGTTTTTCCTTCTGAGGGGGACTTCTCCTAGACTTTGAGATTGGCGCCAGGGTTCTTCCAATCTCCTCCTTTACAATTTCTTCGATTGTAGCATTTTTTGGTTCCTCCCGAGGAGAGCCTAATGCCCGCTGTACCTCCTCACGAACAATTTGCCTAATCAAAGATGACAGATCTTCTCCGTCATCCTGGTCACAGAGAGAGGCTACATTTGGTAGGCGCTCGTACCTGGTTGGGGTAACTCGCCTACAACGGAGCGCTTCGACACGGCGACATTCTGTAATGAATTGCTCGGTGCTCTGTACATCCCTCGGTAGGAGTGCTTGATAAAGCTCCTCAGTTATCCCCTTCATGAGGTGGGAGATTTTATCTTCTTCTAATTGAGATGTGAATTCCTTCCAAGTCTGTATGCTTTCTTCGTTGTTCTCAAACCATTTGAGAGCAGTTCCAGACAGATAAAAATAAACTTTAGTAAGACAAAGGGTTTCGTCCCAATGGTTGTACCTTGCCACACGTGCATACCCTTTTAACCATTTTTGGAGATCTTCACCATCCTCCCCAGAGAAAATGGAAGGGTTCCTTGGCAGATGTTGAACAACGTAGTTGCTTACCTGGGTACCTTCCTTCTTCACATTCATAGAAGTTTCTTCTGGTTCAACAGAATCAATTTTTCTTTTATTTCTTAATGGGTATCGGTCCAGTCTCTCCACCAGTTGTAGCGTAGAAATCAAGCCTTGAAATATCCTAAGATATAAAAGTATTTATTGATGACGTCACAGCGACAAGTCGACAATTATTAACAAGTCAGCCCAAACTATTTACAGCTAGAGAATTTATATTTATTTAAGTAACCCAGGTTCCTGGAGCGTACAGAAGACAGCTAGAGAATCTTAAGCAAGCAAGCAAAGAAATATTTTAAAGATGATTTCACAAATACAGATTAATATATCACACACATAAGCCTTTTTATTGGGGCATCCAGCCCTATACATGATTCCCCTCTACAGGATTTAGCTAAGGAAGATATTTCAAAAGTAAAAACTAGAATAGAAGAAGTAATAAGGAAAAAGAAAAGAGAGAAGAAAGAAAAAACAAACAAAAATAAATATAACCATATATACAAAAAATAAACATACAGAGCAAAAGGAACCATACATGATTAAATATTTAAATTAAAGTACCAATGTTTAGGATATGTCAAGGTTAGGATATCATTGAGAGGGCTAGTGTGGAATCAGCCGCATTCAATCTTCGCCTTCTTCCTCCAAGCAAACCACGACATTCGGCGAATCCATTATTCTCCAACGGGCATTGACTGCGGCCTTGTAGAATTTATATAAACCGAGGGAGAGACCCTGATCAACCATCAGTGTGTTCATCCAGCTGCAAATTTGTTGGCAGTCAGGTTGAGACCAGGGTAAGTCACCCAAAATTTCTTTCCTCTGTTTCTCCAAGCAAGAGCATCCAAATATTATATGCATAATTTCGTCTTGGATTCTGTTTTTACACAGATCGCAAGTTAGAGTCAAATCGATCTTCCAGCGCTTTGAACGATTTTCTGGGAAGATCGTCCATAGGAGTCTCAGTTGTGCAAAAAATCTTTTAATTGCTAGAGGAATAGTTGTGAATAAATATCGTTCTGCTGTTATTGAATTTTTTAGGTATTTGAAGTGACTGTAATGTGAAGTATTTAGGATTTTCGCCATGTCGTTTTGGATGCTTTGTTCGGTTGCTATTCGAATAATAGCAGGGATTTCAGTCAGTATTGCAGTGTAATCCGGACAACCCTTCAGGAACGAAAAACCGTTTGAGTCTAAAATGGTTGACAGGTTTTCGACAAAGGTTAAACCAGCCCTTTGATTGCTGTGTAATGTCCAGAAGTGTGACAAACATGCCCGGGGCAACCTACTCTCTTCCATTTTCATAATCCTCACCCAAAATCTCAGGACCTGTTTAGTTATGATAACTTCCTGTGATACTCGTCCACACTCCATTCTTAGCATAAAGTCCGGAGTATACTTTGGTAAATTTAGGTAGCGTCTTAGGAAAATATTTTGAACCTGGTCAACTACCTTTACTTGGTTGAGTGCCCAGCTACAGATTAATATATATTTTTATAATCTGTTGAATATATTTTCATTGAATAATATTAAATTTAATAAAATATTTCTTCGCCACAATATATACTTTTGATTATCAAATATTTGTGTTATGTAAATATGATGCATTTTTAAAAATGCATTTGTGTATAAAATATATGAATTTTTATAAATAGCTTATTCTCGACTAAAGACGTAAGAGTCATTAACATATTCTGATGTTATTAATATCACTATAAAAATCTCTGTGAAAAGTGTTTTTACTGAATGAAAGAGAGTGAAAAAAATATATATATAGAAAATTAAAACAAAAAAGTATTTTGCATATTTCTCAGAGGTAGATATGCATCTTATTTTAATAAATAAATATAAAGCATATTTTTACTAGTTTTTTAAGTGAAAAAAAAATCTAAATTTAGTTGGTGAACCATGACATATCATCTAAAATCAAGTGGAAAATAAACGGTTATAGCACAATAGTAAATTTTAACTTTAATTGTAATTCAATGACTTGACATTCTGCCATTGTGAAATATGATTTTGTTCGTTATTTTATTAGCTATAATTTTTATATAGAGTAAAAGTGTTAAGGAAACTTTAATAATTAAAAAAAAAATGTTTTTATGGCTAGAATTGGTAACATAAAAATGTTTATAGCAAAAGAAAATTTCTAAGATAAAAGATGGTGAAATTCATTTTTAGCCCCACCTACTCCATGAATTCTGACTCATGGATGCTCACACGCCTTTTCTGTCAATAAACAGTCATTCCACTGTTAGATCCGTCGGCATTGTGGATGTAGGACGGAAATAACTTTATTTACGGGGCTGCTAAGAAGAATGAATGATTTTTGAACCCCGATGGACACATAAAGGGGAATATATACATAGCACTATATACTTTGCACTGTTGGAGGGGCCTGGGGATGGGTGGTTAGGGGATCATCGCCGGGTGAGGCCAGGAGAGCCGGGATGTAGAGGAGGATCAGGGGGGGCAGGGTGGTGATCCGCGGAGGTAATAAATATGATCCTATGCTTTGTTTACAGATAAACTTGTATTCATATGAAGTATGACAGCACACTTTTATACAATATATCATAACTTTTATATTATAGCATTTATATATGTAATTCTACTGTCCTAAAATCTTATATTCAAAGAGAGTTCGATTGAATACCATTTCTGAGATTCCATCCTTCAATGCAGCGTATATAAGCAAAATCATCCAATACAGTATTAGAACTCTAAGAAGCGGTCTGGTGGATTAAAATGGCGAAACCGCTGGGAGGGTTCACCACTAATGAGCTAAGCCCTCCCAATATTTTTTCATCGCAGTAAGAACAGTAGAATGTTTGTTTTGTGTGGCAAATAAACATTTGTGCTTTAATATTTTCATTTCCTATATTACCATAGCCTCATTGCAACTGGCCGATGAAACAGACACATTCACTTGTACTTTGAGAGATTAAAGATTGTGAAGAATCTTCAATATCATATAACTCTGTAAGAAAATAGACTTTATGAGGTTATTAACATGAGTATATATCCATAGAAGCATAGGGCGCCTCTCCCGTGAAAATAAACGTCAAAACCTGACGCCATCTATTGACCGTCGCCGCAACTAGCGGCCTCGGGTCGGTGACAAAGCCACAACACCAGCTTTGGCAAACTGAGAAGCGTCCACCTAGAGACCATGGTTTCGAGCTAATGGCCCTCGTTGACGTAAATTTTGACGGGAGAGGCGCCCTATGCTTCTATGGATCAATTTCCTCCCGGCAAATCTATGAGTATGAGTATATATATAAACATTTAAGCACGAAAGTTTCTTTTTATACACAAATCAAACCTCCACTGTCCCCACTGCAATGAAAAAAATGTTGGGAGAGCTTGACACATCAGTGGTAAACCCTCCCAGCGGTTTCGCCAATTTAATCTACCAGACCACTTTTTAGAGCTCTAATACTGTGTTGAACGATTCTGATTATATATGATACTCTGAAGGGTGGAATCCTAGAAATGGTATTCTAGTAAACTATGGACATAAATATTTAGGACAGTAGAATTACATATAAAATTTTGCATCGAACAATGGTCTTCCGAAAACAATAAAGACAACATGGCATATAGTTTGTGTTGTTGTGGGTGTGTGTTAGTATTATAAATGGATTACACATTAACTCTAATACTGTATTGGATGATTTTGTTATATACGCTGTATTGAAGGATGGAATCTCAGAAGTGGTATTCAATCAAACTCTG
>CP092864.1:27457933-27477258 GCA_030710605.1 Cordylochernes scorpioides | reverse complement strand
TCCATTTATAATACTAACACACACCTACAACAACACAAACTATATGCTATGTTGTCTTTATTGTTTTTGAAAGACTATTGTTCGATGCAAAATTTTATATGTAATTCTACTGTCCTAAATATTTATGTCCATAGTTTACTAGAATACCATTTCTAAGATTCCACCCTTCAGAGTATCATATATAATATCAGAATCGTTCAACACAGTATTAGAGCTCTAAAAAGTGGTCTGGTAGATTAAATTGGCGAAACCGCTGGGAGGGTTTACCACTGATGAGTCAAGCTCTCCCAACATTTTTTCATTGCAGTGGGGACAGTGGAGGTTTGATTTGTGTATAAAAAGAAACTTTCGTGCTTAAATGTTTATATATATACTCATACTCATAGATTTGCCGGGAGGAAATTGATCCATAGAAGCATAGGGCGCCTCTCCCGTCAAAATTTACGTCAACGAGGGCCATTAGCCCGAAACCATGGTCTCTAGGTGGACGCTTCTCAGTTTGCCAAAGCTGGTGTTGTGGCTTTGTCACCGACCCGAGGCCGCTAGTTGCGGCGACGGTCAATAGATGGCGTCAGGTTTTGACGTTTATTTTGACGGGAGAGGCGCCCTATGCTTCTATGGATATATAATCATGTTAATAACCTCATAAAGTCAATTTTCTTACAGAGTTATGTGATATTGAAGATTCTTCACAATCTTTAATCTCTCAAAGTACAAGTAAATGCGTCTGTTTCATTCGTAATCGGGCAATTACAATGAGGCTAAGATAATGTAGGAAATGAAAACAATAAAGCACAAATGTTTATTTGCCACACAAAACAAACATTCTACTGTTCTTACTGCGATGAACAAATATTGGGAGGGCTTAGCTCATTAGTGGTGAACCCTCCCAGCGGTTTCACCAATTTTTAATCTACCAGACCGCTTCTTAGAGCCCTAATACTGTATGGGATGATTTTGCTTATATACGCTGCATTGAAGGATGGAATTTCAGAAGTGGTATTCAACCAAACTCTCTATGGATATAAGATTTTAGGACAGTAGAATTACATATATAAATGCTATAATATAAAAGCTATGATATATTGTATAAAAGTGTGCTGTCATACTTCATATGAATACAAGTTTATCTGTAAACTGTTTTTCCTTAACAAAGCATAGGATCATATTTATTACCTCCGCGGATCACCACCCTGCCCCCCTGATCCTCCTCTACATCCCGGCTCTCCTGGCCTCACCTGGCAATGATACCCTGGCCACCCATCCCCAGGCCCCTCCAACAGTGCAATGTATATAGTGCTTTGTATATATTCCCCTTTATGTGTCCATCGGGGTTCAAAAATCATTCATTATTCTTAGCAGCCCCGTAAATAAAGATATTTCTTTCCTACATCCACAATGCCGACGGATCTAACAGTAGAATGACTTTATTGACAGAAAAGGCGTGTGAGCATCCATGAGTCAGAATTCATGGAGTAGGTGGGGCTAAAAATGAATTTCACCATCTTTTATCTTAGAAATTTTCTTTTGCTATAAACATTTTTATGTTACCAATTCTACCCAATCCCATAAAAACAAATTTTTTTAAATTATTAAAGTTTCCTTAACACTTTTACTCTATATAAAAATTATAGCTAATAAAATAACGAACAAAATCATATTTCACAATGGAAGAATGCCAGTCATTGAATTACAATTAAAGTTAAAATTTACTATTGTGCAATAACCGTTTATTTTCCACTTGATTTTAGAAGATATGTCATGGTTCACCAACTAAATTTAGATTTTTTTTTCACTTAAAAAAACTAGTAAAAATATGCTTTATATTTATTTATCCCACCGGTGCACAGAGGAGGCCCTGGAGTGGATTCGTCACCTCGACATTCCACTCTAGAGAAACTTGCCAACATTGTTGTATTGTGCTGTAAAAAACAATATCATACGCAATATATATATATATTAAAATAAGATGCATATCTACCTCTGAGAAATATGCAAATTACTTTTTTGTTTCAATTTTCTATATATATTTTTTTTTCACTCTCTTTCATTCAGTAAAAACACTTTTCACAGAGATTTTTATAGTGATATTAATAACATCAGAATATGTTAATGACTCTTACGTCTTTAGTCGAGAATAAGCTATTTATAAAAATTCATATATTTTATACACAAATGCATTTTTAAAAATGCATCATATTTACATAACACAAATATTTGATAATCAAAAGTATATATTGTGGCGAAGAAATATTTTATTATTTAATTTAATATTATTCAATGAAAATATATTCAACAGATTATAAATATATATATTAATCTGTATTTGTGAAATCATCTTTAAAATATTTCTTTGCTTGCTTGCTTAAGATTCTCTAGCTGTAAATAGTTTGGGCTGACTTGTTAATAATTGTCGACTTGTCGCTATGACGTCATCAATAAATACTTTTATATCTTAGGATATTTCAAGGCTTGATTTCTACGCTACAACTGGTGGAGAGACTGGACCGATACCCATTAAGAAATAAAAGAAAAATTGATTCTGTTGAACCAGAAGAAACTTCTATGAATGTGAAGAAGGAAGGTACCCAGGTAAGAAACTACGTTGTTCAACATCTGCCAAGGAACCCTTCCATTTTCTCTGGGGAGGATGGTGAAGATCTCCAAAAATGGTTAAAAGGGTATGCACGTGTGGCAAGGTACAACCATTGGGACGAAACCCTTTGTCTTACTAAAGTTTATTTTTATCTGTCTGGAACTGCTCTCAAATGGTTTGAGAACAACGAAGAAAGCATACAGACTTGGAAGGAATTCACATCTCAATTAGAGAATGTGTTCGGAAAAAAAGAAAATTCAAAATTGCAAGCGGAGAAGAAACTTAGAACACGGACACAATTAAAAGGTGAAAGTACTGAATGTTACATCCAGGATCTCCTGTGCTTGTGCAAAGAGGTTGATCCTCAAATGAGCGAGGAAGATAAAATCTCCCACCTCATGAAGGGGATAACTGAGGAGCTTTATCAAGCACTCCTACCGAGGGATGTACAGAGCACCGAGAAATTCATTACAGAATGTCGCCGTGTCGAAGCGCTCCGTTGTAGGCGAGTTACCCCAACCAGGTACGAGCGCCTACCAAATGTAGCCTCTCTCTGTGACCAGGATGACGGAGAAGATCTGTCATCTTTGATTAGTCAAATTGTTCGTGAGGAGGTACAGCGGGCATTAGGCCCCTCCTCGGGAGGAACCAAAAAATGCTACAATCGAAGAAATTATAAAGGAGGAGATTGGAAGAACCCTGGCGCCAATCTCAAAGTCTAGGAGAAGTCCCCTTCAGAAGGAAAAACCCCGACAGTTTTTAAATACCAGATATGAGGCCGAAACGATAAGACCGCACCCTGAACCTCGATACCCAAAACAAGGAGGAAGACGCGACACCAATGATTGGCGTACAACTGAGGGAAGGCCAATCTGTTTCTACTGCGGACGCCCAGGTCACGTCGTCCGCTATTGCCGTGACAGGAAGAGACACAATGAGGAAAGGAGAAATGACTATTTCCAAAGAAAGCAAGACGCAATGGTATCCTACAACTCTCGAGCTGAATCTCAGGACCCCAATGACGAATCATCGAGGAAAACTTTCACTCGCTACCGAAGCCCTACTTCATATCGCGGTCGAAGCAGACAACATTTCTCACCTGCTAGAAGATCTAGCTGGACGCCCCGCCATTAAAACTAGATGATAGACCACATTGAAGGTGAGGCCGTAAAGTTATAAAAATCCCCCCTTGCCGACCACAGTAGAAATTAGAAAAAGCTACCTTGACGTAAACATAGACCTACCAAGTCCTCATGAAGAAGATATCTCAACTGAAAGAAGACATCCACCGCAGTCACCTGAAAATATCCCTGGCCATAGTACTAGTTCTTAAGACTGACGACGTAAGTCTCCTGCTGAGCATCGGGTCGATGCTCTTTATAGGAGGAGGCTATGTGGCGAAGAAATATTTTATTATTTAATTTAATATTATTCAATGAAAATATATTCAACAGATTATAAAAATATATATTAATCTGTATTTGTGAAATCATCTTTAAAATATTTCTTTGCTTGCTTTGCTTAAGATTCTCTAGCTGTAAATAGTTTGGGCTGACTTGTTAATAATTGTCGACTTGTCGCTGTGACGTCATCAATAATTTTTTTTACATCTTAGGATATTTCAAGGCTTGATTTCTACGCTACAATATGATGTTAACAATGAGAAAGAGGGGGGAAAAACGAGAAAAGACCTGTGTACAAAATAAAGTAGTGTCTAGTGTATACATGTACAATAAGAATAATGTAAATTATCAGTTTCTTAAAAGATATTTGTTGCTATATAATTTAAAATATATCTACAAAAGGTATTGAATTTAATAAACACTTCTTTATTGGAAATAAAAATACTTGGATCTGTTACTATAAAATTATTTTCGATTCTGTATTCTTGGAAAACAAGACAATCTAGTAAAAGATGTATTGAGGTTCACATATTATTCATTGTTGCAAATAACAAACTAGGTTTCTCTTTTTGAGCGGTATCTAATAGAGTGATTTTGGAACAAGATATGCAAATACTAAGCGTAGAAAATGCTGTTTTGGATACTTTCGTTCTAGATGCACCATACAGCAAATTGGTTATATAGGAATACATATCGACACGTTAATAAAAGATAAGATTTATTAAAGAATTCATATACACAATAAATATATATTTACTCATAACGTACTATATATAGATAAATTATGATGCATTAGCGCGCCATCCGTTATAAAAATTCTAAACTATTATAGACGCGTATGATTCTTTTTAAAAACAATTTGTTTATTTTTAAAAAGAATCATACGCGTCTATAATAGTTTCAAATTTTTATATAGATACAGTTTTAATTAAAAAAAAAAAGAAATTAAAACAAAATATCTGCGATATAAATTTGTAAAAATTGAAAAAATGTTTACATATTAAGCAATAATATTTTTTTGTTACATTAAAGATTTTTAAATAGTTTTAGAGAAGTGCAAAAAATGCGTTTGAATACAAAAATAAGCTTACCAATTTATATAGACAGAATCGTTTGAAATTTTTAAAATATAAATCAAATGAAGCTATGTACAGATTTATGATAACCAAATGCTTATTTTTCAATTTTCAGGTCGATTTTTCATACTTTATTTCCATATCTTTCAAGATATCTTTGAGAGATTCATAGATTCTAATACTTCTTTTAAAATAATCATAACCTTTGAGAGCAAATTTTAGTTTATCATTGTATTCATCATTATAGGCAACCATATGAAAATGTATTTGTATCAACTGGGATGCATTCGTCTTATAGTCAAGATCTTCTACAATTTTATCTCTTTTGATCTTAGATCGTTCAAAGTCTATAAGTTTAACTAGATAATTGAAAGTTGGAATAACAATATTCTTCCCATCTATTTCATACTTCAACGTTTTTATTCGAGTTGGAAGGATTAGAATATTATCTTCATGTATATCATTATGCACCAAACCAATTTGCTCTTCTGCATGAGCCAATAGTAGACTAAGTTGGCAAAGAATGCTTACCAGATGATGATTGGATAGATCTTTATCTAACAACATCTTTTTTAGTGCAGTTCCTCCATATTTTGAAAGAAAAACTGCATATAAGCTATGAGCCCCATATAATAGAGAATCATTGAATTCTGATTGTTCACAAAAGTATTCATTAAAAAATTCAAACGTTTTTAAATCATCATGCACAAGCCAAAATTTTTCGGGATAGCATAAATTCTTTTGAACGCTTTGTAAAGTTTTTAGAGCATCGTGAACTTGTAATTCATGTTTTATATCTCGAATATCTTTTGGAGTTTTTTTAATCTGACAATAATAGGAAGACATATCAGGATTTCTAAAGTTGGAAATATTCACAATTCGATAAATAGAATTCTCAGATTTTTCAATGTAGCATTTTGCAAAAAATCCCTCTCCATAAGACTCCAACTTCTTAGATTTGAAAATATCTTTAAATTCACGTAAAATATTACCTTCAGCGCGTTGCAAAAGTTTCTTGAAAATTATTAAACTCTTTAATTCATTTATATTTGGCATATTAGAATATATGAAGTATAAAAATATCAGACTATCTCGTTTATAGTTTAATTACCAACCTTATATTTCAAAATACAGTATGATTTATTTATTTTTACATCTTTATATTGTGGCGAAGAAATATTTTAAAGATGATTTCACAAAATACAGAGAAATATATATTTTTATAATCTGTTGAATATTTTCATTGAATAAAATTAAATTAAATTATAAAATATTTCTTCGCCACAATATGACTATTCGATTATATATGTTTAAAAATGTAAAGGCATACATGTAGGACAGCGCAAGTGTCCCTATGAGTGCATTGCGCTTTAAATTGAAATAATAAAAAAGAATAATATGTCAGGTTTATTCACATAATTATAACAAAAAGGTCCAACGCGGGATTCGATCCCAGTTCATGGCTGTCGGGAATCGAGGGTGTTACCCACTCGTCCACCGACCTTGTTAGTTATTTGCAGAGAAGTTTATATTCCAACTTCACAAATTTAATTTCTCAAATCTGAAAATTTTACGATTTACTTAATAGCACATGCATCGCACCTGTAGACTCTTGTTGGGTGCTGCGCTGTACAGGGGCTCTATGCTTCCTTTCTTCCTGTGGTGAATCTATATAAGACCGGTGATCCGACAGTCAACAAATTTATAACTGGATGAATGCAATGACGTTTGATCAAGGTCTTATTTTTGCATTATATAAATTCTACAAGGCCGCAGTCACTGTTCGGAGGAGATTAATTGAATCGCCGAATGTCGTGGTCCATTTGGACGAAGAAAGCGAAGACTAGAACGCGGCTGATTCCACACTAGCCTGTTCAGTAATTCGCTAACCATGACCTATGCACAAAGGAACGTGTGGCCATTCGACATGCGTCGGACCAGGAGGCTGTTGTTGGTTGATGCGCTGCCTGGAGTATAGGAGCTCCATCTATTATTTCTTCCTGTGGTGAATCTGTATAAGACCGCTGGTCTTAATAAAGCTTTGTGTGTGTGTATGTAAGACCGGTGGTCTTAATAAAGCTATGTGTGTGATTTCCTTAAGAGCAAGACGCCAGGTATATAATTTTTCCTCGATGAATTGGGGAAATGTTAAGCTTGGGTCATGGCATCCATTGAGTCTTCCTCAACGAAGAGCTATTGTTTGAAATTAGTTTAGAAATCTCTGAAAGAAGGTCTTTATATAGAACAACCAAAACTCTATCAACTATATTGTAAAAATTGGAAGCTTTTGTATCTAGTTGTAGGACGCATTTAGGAATTTTAGAAGACTCTTGGCACACCTATAGATGAAGCTTTGTGAAAGATACTTCAATCTATATTAATAAAATGCAAATTTCATAAGTGGTGTTCGCTAAAAACTTTCGTTACAATGCATCAATTTCGACCAAATTTTCAACATTTATGTAAAACGAGATGGAGCAGGTTTTGCTTAACATCAAAATATTTTTCCTAACTTTAAAATACATAACTTTGCTGTTATCGATAAAATACAAAAAAATTCAACAGAGTTAATTTTATTTATATACTAGCGGATGTGCCCGGCTTCGCCCGGGTTTTACCCGAGTGAATGTTTGTCTAACGAACATTTGTTAAAACAATTCTCTATAAACTTATAAAACGTACTCGGCTTCGCCCGGGGTTTTACCCGAGTAAAGGTTTGTCTAGCGAACATTTGTTAAAACAATTCTCTAAAAACTTATTTAAAAAAAAAAAGATATATTTTGATAATTTGAAACTCGTAAATTTGAATCTCTCGATAAAGTGAACATTTTTTCCCGGTCGCTGTGTGCCGTGTCATCCTGAATTTTGTCTTTCCTAATTTTCTACATTAGAAAATCATAGTTTTATCTAGTGAACATTTTTCCCGTGTCACATTGCCGTGTCACATTGCCTTTATTCTTCATTGTTGGCTTTTTATATTATATTTACTCTTCATTGTTGGCTTTTTATCTTAAATTTATTCTTCATTGTTGGCTTTTTATATTACATTCATTCTTCATTGTTGGCTTTTTATATTACATTTACTATTCATTGTTGGCTTTTTATCTTACATTCACTCTTCATTGTTGGCTTTTTATCTTACATTCACTCTTCATTGTTGGCTTTTTATATTATATTTTTAGATTGAGATTATTAGCTAGTATGTAAAAATATTAACTTTGTTGAAATTTAATTTTGTATTTATATATAAATAAAATTAACCCTGTTGAATTTTTTGTATTTAATCGATAACAGCGAAGTTACGCATGTTAATGTTAGGGAAAAATATTTTGACGTTAAGCAAAACCTGCTCCATCTCGTTTTACATAAATGTTGAAAATTTGGTCGAAATTGATGCATTGTAACGAAAGTTTTTAGTGATGTCCTCTTATGAAATTTGCATTTTATTAATATAGATAAATACAAAAAAAAAAATTCAGCAATTCATTCAACTCAATCTAAAAAAATATTCAAAACAAGCAATTTTAAGATAACACCATATGTAAAACAGTCGGCCAAGAAAACAACAACGATATTACATCTTTCTCACATATTCACACACAATCTTGATTAATAATTAAAACTAATCTTTAACATTGTTTATTATACTTCATAATATATAATATTCGTTAGGCAAACTTTCACTCGGATAAAACCCGGGCGAAGCCGGGTACACATCCGCTAGTAATTGATATATTTGTTAAAAAACTTCGCGGGATTTCTTAATAGAAAGGAGCAAAATCTGTTTTATCGAATATATATAAAATTTAAAGTTTCGTGCGACACAACACAAATACTGGACATGCATATTTGCATTGTTAATCTTGGCGATTATAGATAGCAGTTGCACTATAGTTTGGTACCACGGATCACCACCCTGCCCCACTGATACATCCCGGCTCTCCTGGCCTCACCCAGCGATGATCCCCTGGCCACCCATCCCCAGGCCCCCCCCCCCCCAACAATGCTTTGTATATATTCCGCTTTATGCGTCCATCGGGGCTCAAAAATCTTCCATTCTGGTTAGCAGCCCCGTAAATATATTTCCTCCTCCTATAGTTTGACATTTTATACAAGTTTTATCGCGCACTATTTAACTTTTGACTTTAAAAAATGGCTACCTATATAAATTCTTTAAATTAGATTTTTTTTTTCTTGTTGCAATTCTTTTCTCCAATATATTTTAAGTAAAACATTAATAACCTAAATAGATATATGGAGGTTTTAAGACACAAAAATCATAAAACATTTTTATTTATTATCTACAACAGCGCGTTTATAACATGAGACACTTACGCTAAAAATATTTACTTTATTTGCAAAGAGGCTATACTAGTTTTGATAATGTGTTATTATAAAATATATCGTCATATTTTCATTATAATATTATGCTCAATTTTTATAAATTTGAAATATATTTACAAAAGACATTAAATTTTGTATATTTGGTTTTAGTGCCTATGAAAGAATTTAAGTGAAAAAGCTCTCTCTTCTTGTCTTCTTTAAAAGATAAATATTCGATGAAGAAGAATGTCAACCAATCATACACACCATAACCACATTACCTTAGGCTTTTTACTGCACAAGTTCTGAAGGTAAAGTTCTTTATTATGAAGGTTGGTCGTTAATTGATTGTATGTAGTAAAAATTAGAGTAAAAATTATTCTGAAAGTTGGCATATATATGTATATTAATACAAAGCAATAACGCGCCATCTATATATCGGGAATAAAAAACATTAAGACACAAATGTTTCTTCTACATTTGAATGAAATTTTTATACAGTCCTTAGTGCGCTGAAAAAATATTGGGAGGGCTTGGCTCATCATTGGCGAGCCCTTCAATATGTATATATTCTAGCTATGACCATTAGTAGCATATATATTGGGTGCGAGAAAATGAGTCCGAGTTTTTATCTATCTTGTATATATAAAAATCAATGTTTGTATGTTTGTTTGTTTGTATGTCCGGTATACAAATTCGCAGTAGTTCACTAATTCAAACCAAAATTTCCATACATAAGTAAAAAAATACGGGGAAGACGATAGGCTATTTTAAAAAATATATAAATCAATTATTAAAACTATATATTCAAATTATTCTACTTAGCTCACGAACAGCGCCCTCTATCAAATATTAGATTAAATTATGCTGATGCAAACAAATAGATAATGCTAATAACAAACAATTATAAAAAAATCTTATCTAAATATATATCACTCGGGTAGATATGCACACGGGTCAATCCCGTGGCGAAGCCCGGGTCACCCGTCTAGTTCATTATAAATTTGAATAAACAAATTTTTACCTATTGCTTTGTTTTGCGTCGATTTCTGCGACTTAAATGCTCTAGCTATTTATATGTAATACTTGATATTAAATCGTATTTGCATTTTTATTTTAAGCTCTTTAAGATGACTACTTTTGTGCCTGGAAAGTCTCATTAGGGGGAAGCTTTGCTTTTCATCTTCAGCCTCAGGAAAAGCGCATCAATGCTCTATATAGCGCCTATGGAAACAATGCTCTTTCAATAAGAACATGTCAGGAGTGTCTTAAACGATTCAAATCTGGAGAAATTTTGACGTCAACGGAACACGGAAATCTGCCATAAAAGTTCAAGGATAAAGAACATCATCCAATAATGTTTGAAGACAATGCTCAAACACCGTGGTTTCTCTCAACGTCACTTAACAGACTGTTTCACTTCGTTTGCATGTTATGAGAAAGATTCAAAAGTAAGGAAATCGGTTGCCTCACGAATTGAGTGAAAAAAAAAAAAGGAAAATCGAAGAACAATAACTGAAATCCTGATGGAAAGGTTTCAAAGAAAGTATTTTCTTCATCGTATTGCAAGCTCTAAAAATATTGGCTAAAAGTTTTTAAAATTTAACTAGAAAACAATTAAGAGCTGCTTTAGGAATTTTGTAGCACACAGTTTTAAAAATCGTTGTAAGAAAAAAATTACGCTGAACTAAAAAAAATATCCATCAATAATATTAATCGAGAAAAAAAAAAGTAAAAATGGCGAAACTATGAATTTAACATTCTGTATAGAATTGATATAAATTATATATTTAAAATATATAATAAAGATATAGAAATTCAATTAAGCCCACCGCCTTATGGACACAATAACAGGTCGACGGTGGCTCTCCAGTGGCAGAAATTGGAACTAAAATTGGATTTTAAAAAATTCTCGATTAATTTGTAGTCGCATGTGTGAAAATTTGAAATAATAAATAAATAATTATAAAAGTGATTCTATTCAAAATATTTGAGCTCAATATTTATTTATATTAACATAATAGCACAAAGGCTATTTTAGTTCCAACTTTAGCCACTCGAGCGTCACAGTCGACTTGATATTTGGCCCATAGAGTTGATTCAAATGAATCGCATTTATCGATTTTTTTTTGTTCTCCAAAAAATAAGTGATTTTTTAAACTTTATAGAATATTAAGCTATCGTTAAAATGATTTATAGTAATAGGGAATTTTGTGTGTGTAAATTGAGATTTTAAAAAAGTTAAGAGAAGAGAGAAAATAGAGGTAACCCAGGCTCCAGGAGCATAAATCACTAACTACCCGGGCTGTACAGCTACAGTCTAGTCATGGGGAGGACAGATTGCTGAGGTGAACCAGGTAGTTCCAGGCTGAGTCAGGAAGTAGAGACAGGGCTGAAGTCTTGTACTTCAAGTAGCGTCTGTAGCCTGTATAGCATAAGTATGCAACAAAGTTACGACGATAAAGAAAAATAAGAGGAAAGATTTCAATGGTTATTGTGAGACAAGCTCGGCGACAAATAGACTCTACTCTTTGGTGAAGTAGAAGACTTTAGGCTTCAATTTCTTTATTTACATATCTACAATTTCTATAAATATATTAGTATAGGATTGTTGTGATCAGTATGTTCTTGATTTATAAAGGAAATGGGTTAGCCAAATATCAGGGAACAACCTAAATCAACGTTTAGTTGATTTCTGTTCCACTAGATGGCGCTCTGCCTTTTAAAAAGCTCATGTGCTCGTGGTCAGGATATGCCTTTTTTGATTTTAATATATATGTATATAAAGATGGAAATTTTGGCCATAGATTTGCTGACAACTTTACCAAATAAACACCTCTTTGGCAGATTGTGAAGATTTCATTTGATCCCGTGTGGATCTCATGGAATAAAGTCTGCCCTGGACAGACGAGAGCCATTAGCCCGAAACCATAGTCTCTAAGTAGACGCTTCTCAGTTTGCCAAAGCTGGTGTTGTGGCTTTGTCAACGACTCAAGACAGTTATTTTGTGGCAACGGTCAATAGATGGCGTCTAGTTTTAACGGGAGAGGCGACCTTTATTTTTTATTAGCATATGTTTATTATTTAACTTTTTTATTTATTTATCTGGGCTGTATTTTCTTTACAACAAACAGCGAAATGTGTTATGAAAACCGAAATTTAATTATATAATTGCTTTTGATATTGAATAGACAATATTGATGCTTGTTTGTAACTATCTGAAACAAAAAATTCTTCCTATAATTTTTTATATTTTCCCTAAAACTATATGCACTCATATGGACAAAACTTAACGAAGTTGTACCTTTCAGCATGTATATCAGGATTCAGCTTGGCACCTACTGCTCCAGAACACATTTTCACTTGCACTAGATGCACTAAACAGGACCTTTGGGAAAGGCTGCTGCTTATCATCAAACAGCTTGAGGAGCATGAACTCATGGAATTCGTGTAATCTTTACCAAAGGGGATAAGAAACAACAACAACAGAGTCATGAAGAACCAGTAGATTCTTGATTTGGCCAAATATGTTAAGGCAATGTCATGAAGGCTAGACCTGAAGATCCATCTCCTTTTTTTTTTTTGCTTATCCCTAGTACACCTGGTACAGGCCATGATAATCATGGTGGGTAGAAGTAGGCAACTGCTTTTTTACTGTAAGTGCACCACATATCTACACATGTGAAAAGCAGTTCGACTTTGCACTTACAAATGTGCCAGAGCTGTTTGGTTACTTGCACTTGCTGATCCATCTCTGCAAGTCCTGAGACTGCTATAGGTAACTTCCCGTAGGAGAGGATGATAGACAGCAGAGCAGCACCAGTACCTATGGATAGTGACAAGGAGAGATAGTGTATTGTATGTTGAGACTAAGATAAAATAAATGACTCAGAGAAATCTAAGGTAAACAAAGAAAGATTTTATTGTCAGTAAGGGGAGAGTGGTCCCTCGCAAGATGAGCAACTGAGGGAGCTACAACAAGGCTAGTAGTTGGGAGTTATATTCAAAGAGGTTAGATAAAAAAATAGTTATATCTTTTTTTAGTTATTACAAAAAAATGTTTGCACAAACTACAAATATATGTTTATAAGAAATAAAAAGTAGGAAACAAATAGAGATAGAGGAATTTAAAAAAAGAGAGAAAGAGATAAAAAGTTGTATAGAGAGTAAAAGTAAATTTGCATAGAAGGGTAGATTGTAGATGGAAGCTACACTGGACCAAGTTTTGAGAGATTTCAAGTGAATTGGTGGTAGTAATACAAACAGTCTAGGTTCAAAACCTACAAATGACATTTCTCTCTGTTGAAAAAAATGTAAAAAACACCTGGCTTAAAACATCAGCATACTCATACAATTTGTTAAGAAAAAGGCATCTCCTTATCGTGCAACTGAAAGTTGCTGAAGGCTTGATTAATCAAGAATGGGTATTTGGCCAATTCTGGAATAATTAAAAATCAACGAGAATAGTTGATATTTATTTCGATAGATGGCGCAAGCCTTCAGCATCTTTCAGTTGCACGATAAGGAGATGCCTTTTTCTTAATTTATGCACCTTATCCCAGTACAATATTACATTTGTATTATTTTTTCTAAAAGAAAAGAAGACCTAATCCAAATAATTTATTAGTGTGTGACGTTTCGACAACAGCATTGTCACCATCATCAGACAAAAGAATAAAATTATTTTTTTGTCTGATGATGGTGACAATGCTGTTGCCGAAACGTCACACACTATTAAATTATTTGGATTAGGTCTTATTTTCTTTTAGCATTATTACCATCTTCACACTACCAAATAACAATGCTAAGTAATAAGACCAAATCCAAATAAATAAATCATGTAAGACATATCCGTAACAGAATTGTTACCACTATTTATTAATTTGGATTTGGTCTTGTTACTTTATTGTTTCTAATCTATAATCCAAATTGTACTTTATCATTAATAACAATGCTGTTACTGAAACATTGCAATTTATTGATTTAGGCTTGTTTTACTTTATGTTTCTAATCATCAAACTCAATTAAAAAGATATAATTGATAAATTTTCTATATTCCAATATACAGAAACCAACCATTGATTCATCGGCAAAGGTAAAGAAGAAATGGAAGAGAAGGAAATTTCCATTTGAACAACAAATAAAATGCAACTTTTTTTAAAACTTCTCCTCCAAGTACATTCTTGGTATAGATCATGATACTCATGGTGGTTAGTTAGCTTTTTTACTGTGAATGCATTACATGTCTGTTTATGAAGAAAACAGTTGAGACTTTGCATTTGCAAAGTACCAAAGCCCCGTTTGGTAACTTGCACTCACTAGAAAGGTTGTTTAAGGATCATTTTGATTGAAGCAATTTTTCTTTAGAAAAAGTGCTCAATATGGAATTGATCCCAGGTCAACTGGCTGTCCAAAAGAAATATTCCAACTTACAATGGTCAAACTAAATATTATGTAAAGTGGGACACCGAAGTATTTATTATTATACATAGAACCATAGTACTGCTTTAATAAACATTATTCCCATGGGTTTTTTCTACTTCTAATTCTAATATTTTAGGTTTCTTAGAAAACTATCTTCTTATTTGCTATCTTGTTTACACACCTGATAACTCAATATAATATAATGCGGCTTGTGATTGTAAAACGATTCCCATCCCTGGACACTTTTATTTTTCCATTTATCATTACTCTTCACAATTCATCCTTTCATACCTCATCCCTAAGGTTAGAAATAATCGTTATTTCTCCTTAAAATAAATTTTGATTTTTCGTTGAAAAGAAACTCATACGGGATAATTTTCAAATATCGTTTTACATATGATAACTATTTAAAACATGCTGTGGTAAAATTTATCATTCAGTACTTTTGTCTGAAAATGGTAACAACGCTGTTACTGAAACGTCACACACTATTTATTTATTTGGATTTGGTCTTTCTACCTTGTGTTTATAATCTATAATCCAAATTGTGCTTTAACATTCCTTTGACTTATAATTTAATAAAATAAATAAAACATCCAGGGCTCAAAGTTTCTTCTATGTATTTTTTAAAAATACACCTATCCCCCGATTTACACGGTACTTGTTTTACACGGTTTTCCAAATAAATTTTTTTGTTTTGTTTTTATCGCACTATACTAAATGCTACTGTGATTGAACACATGCGCTGTGTACACATCTCACGAGGAATCCCGAGCTTATGTGCTGACTACATATTTTAACCTGTCAATGCATTTTATTTTTATTTCTGTGTACACCTATCCCCCGATTTACACGTTTTTCTCAGGAACGTATCTACCATGTAAATCGGGGGATAGGTGTATAATTTTAAAATTCTATAAGAAACTTAGCCCTGGATGCTTTATTTATTTTATTAAATAGTAGTGCTGTTGCAGGATCATTTTTTTCTGCTATCCTAACAATTTTGATACCAAACCCTCAACTAAAATAAAATAAAGAAAGACCAAGTCACATAAAATTCCACATCATTTTTTATTTTAAAACTTAATACTCATTTCTTTAAGAAAGCAAAAAAAGTTTTGTAGTTGATTTTTTTTTTAAGCACACAATAATTTTTTAAATTGTCAACCATTTTCTTTGAAATTGTCAACCAACAAGAGAGGGAAAACTCTCTTTTTCACCTTTTTTTTTGTACATAAAAAAATTATAGCCACCATTATATTTGATAATGGATATAGCTTTTTTTTTAAATTGCAGATTGTTTCCAATTAAAAAAGGTATCTATTTATATTTTTCTCCATGTTCTCTACCTATATTTCTAGGTTTAAACATTCCATTTTCTGTAGAATAAAGGATTGGTAAAAGTCTTTCAAGTCCTTGTTGTTTCCAAGAACATACATAAATATTGGTGATTGTCATTATATGGGCTGGGAACAATATTGAAAATGATTGCATTCTCTTTTTAAAAGAAATGTGTGGTGAAATATGGCAGAGAATCTCTTCAATGAGAAACTACCTAAAAGACTTGGGTTCTTTTGAATAATGGTTCATTGAAGGTTGGATTAGGTTATTTTTGATTTGACAAAAATGGTTACTAAGGGAGAAAGAGATTTGATTGTGTCAGTCTCTCTTTATATCTCACAAGAAGACCCTGTTTGTTCTTCGAACAAAATGATACAAAAAAATAATATAAATGAGTTTTAAAAATTATAAAAAAAAAAAAAAAAAAAAAATGCATCGGCCGGGAATCGAACCTGGGCCGCCCCGCGTGGCAGGCGAGGATTCTACCACTGAACCACCGATGCTTATAAGAAATGGCCATATTTGGGTATTTATTCCATTCACAAAAGCAAACAATGACAGAATTGATTGTTGATGACTCTGATACTTGTATATTTTAATTTTATAAACCCGCATCTGACAATTTCATCAAGAACATTACATTAAAAAAAAATTAAATTACATTAAAATCTAAGAATAACAGGAGAATTGTGCAGTGCAGTTCCATCATATGTAATAATAGGAAACCACACGTAAATCTCATCCTTAGTGTCATAACACAAGGTAATAAAACCAAATCTAAATAAATGAATAGTGTGGGACGTTGTTACTGAAATGTCACACACTATTTAGATTTGGTTTTAAATAGCTTGTGTTATTAAACACAAGTGGTGAACCCTCCCAGCACTTTTGCCTGTTTAATCTACCATACTGCTGTAATATTATAGCTCTTAAAAATATAACCAAACCTCATTATAACACCAAACTCCGCCTTTGCAGGTCCCAAGCCCGGATGAAAAAGGAGGAGAGGGAGCAGTAACAAGCTCGTTAAAAAACCTGGGCTCAGCTGGCCTGGCTGATAGTACCCTGTAAGGGCTCCTGATCCAGGGATACCGGATGAGCAGCATTTGTACTCCATGTTAGGAGCGGCTGCACATGGCGTCTGTTCCTCATGTCAGAGGCGGCCATTTCTTTTGGAGCTAAGTCGGCTTGACACTGAGTAGTGCTCCCAGTCTTAATGACAAAGGCAGACGCATTCTACTTTACCCCGTATGGAGATAAGAAAGACTAAGAAGAATTATAACACCATCACTTGGGATGCATTGTTATAACCCCATGTTATAACCAGGGTTAAAACATTTGGAGGACTTTAAGCTTGACAATGTAGAAATATAGCAGGTGTGTGTGTGTGTTATAACAAGTCTGCTGTTATAGAGGAGGGTGTTTTATTAAAGAGTTTCACTGTGGAGAAAGATATAGAAATATTTGTATATCACAAAGTAGAAGCTTACTTCTAACACATAATGATAGAAAATAGTTTAGAAAAGATGTTGATGTTGGGGAAAATTGAAGGAAGAAAGGAAGACTTGTAATGAGCTGGCTAGAAGGGGGTCAATAAAGCCACTAGATGAACTGTGATTGATGGTCACTAACAGATCACACAAATTGAAGAATATTTGTCCATATAGGCACAAGTCAAATTTGACTTGAAGGACAATAACAACAACAGAAACTCTATTGAGAGAGCTAATTAAAAATCATGGAGACTCCTGAAGGTGGTTTCTTGAGGGAGTTTGGATCAAGTCATTTTTGAATGTTACAAAAGTTATCATTATATTCATATAGGGGTTAGCTTCACAGGAGAGATAAGAAATCTGCTATATAAATAAATAATAATAAAAAAAAGGATATCAAATTTGATAAAGTACAATTTGGATTATAGATTATAATACAAGATAATAAGACCTAATCTAAATAATTTATTAGTGTGTGACGTTTCGGCAACAGCATTGTTATCATCATCAAACAAAAGAATAATTTTGTCTAATGATGGTGACAATGCTGCTGCCGAAACATCACACACTAATAAATTATTTGGATTAGGTCTTATTTTCTTGTAGGATATCAAATTAATTCATACATAAAAGTTTACTACTACCATAGAAGTTTCATTCACAACTCTCATCTTGATTCACTCTCTAAAAAAAAAGAAAGAAAAAAAGAGAGTTCACTGCAAATTTTGAACCCAGGCTGTATGTACCACACACCAATAAATAATCACTTGGTGTGTTTTAAGAATGCAACAATTACTCTGATGAAGTTATGCTATTATAGCATTATTATCAATATTTTAGTTAGAGATAGTAGCACTTGGTTGAATATATATAAGGCATCTTTTTTTCCAAAGAGAGAATTCTGTCATATCTTTTATGAAACTGTAACTAACCATTCCTTCTTTAACTATATATGTTTACATATACAATTATGACCAAAACACAATAGAAAAAAATAAAAGATAAGTGGGTCACAGGTGTTGATATTAAAAATAAAGAAGGCATTTCCTGACCACGAGTACATATGCTTTTTAGATGGCAGAGTGCCATCTAGTGGAGCAAAAATAAACTAAACGTTTATTTAACTTGTTCCGTGATAGCGCAAAACGCGTTCGTGGATGGCTTTTCTTAATTTATCAAGAAATTGGGTTGGCCCAATATCATGGAGCAAATTAAATAAACGTTTAGTTTATTTTTGCTCCACTAGATGGCGCTCTGCCATCTAAAAAGCACATGTGCTCATGGTCAGGAAATGCCTTCTTTATTTTTAATATACATTTATGACAAAAAAAAAAAGTTTTATTTTTCCTCTAATATAAAATAATGAAGGAATGTTACAACAGGATGTAGTAGATTGATAGAAGGTGTATACTGGAAACGGCATCTCGGGATAGAAATAATGGAAAAACTAACTACACTCATGGACAAAACTTAAGGAAGATGTATCTTTTAGTATGTATATCTGTATTCTCAGACAATAACTCTGAAAGATATTTGATACACAGATACCTTTATTGAGGACATAAGATAACCGAGTGTGAACAAAATTGCCTCTGTCTTCTTTAAAAAAATGATGACCGTCAGCGATATCAAAGATTTTCTACTTTCTTAAGTTTTGTCCATGAGTGTA
>CP092864.1:27434701-27457833 GCA_030710605.1 Cordylochernes scorpioides | reverse complement strand
TTACACATTTACTAATACTGTATTGGATGATTTTGCTTATATACGCTGTATTGAAGGATGGAATCTCAGAAGTGGTATTCAATCAAACTCTCTTTGAATATAAGATTTTAGGACAGTAGAATTACATATAAATGCTATAATATAAAACATGCTTCAAGATTGCACTTCATATTTTTCAATCAAAAAAAAAAAAAAAAAAACTTCTAGCCAAAAAAGTTTCATAACAACAAATAATAATAATAATAAAAAAAAAAAAGCAGATCTCAAAGAAGTAAAAGAAGATTAAAAAAAAAAAAAAAAGAATAAGTGAGAGAAGAAGAAGAAGAAAAAAAAAAAGGCTTTGGCACATGTAAAAAAAAAAAAAAAAAAAAAAAAAATTAAGTAATTATTTTTGATCTTTGCTAATGTGAGAGAGAGAAAAGAATTTTTTTTTTACTATTTAAAAAAAAAAATTCCCCAATTATTTTTGATAGGGAGAGTTGTATTCAGTATGAAATAGGCTAAAAAAAAAAAAAAAAAAAAAAGTAATAAATGAAGACACTCTAAAAAAAAAAAGTGCTGTCATACTTCATGTGAATACAAGTTTATCTCTAATCTGTTTTTCCTTAACAATTCATAGGATCACATTTATAATGCTAACACACAACAGCACAAACTATACAATTTGCATTATTTTTCCAAATTAGCATTTCTATACAGTTCCATCCTAATTTTATCGTCACTCAATATGATACATCAAACGGAAAATTCCTACACTACTTACATAAAAGAGGTCAATCAAAAACTCCCCCAAATTGTTCTTGTGGAGAAACTGAACAAACTGCTCTCCATCTTATCTATGACTGTCTCAACTTTGCAGAAGTGAGACATTGATTGTCACCAGATCTAATAATTTAAATATCTTAAACCAACAACTTTGTTTATACAAATTTTATGAACTCTGTTGCTTTATCAATATAAATCTGTAAATCGTAAAAATAGAGGCTGCTTGGCAGGCATTCAATAGTTCTGAAAATTAAAGATACTTTGACCAGTATAATTTTTTTTAAATATAAATTTAATTGCCATCTATCGTTAAAACTTTACACAAATAAATTTACTGGCAATGCGTTTCTTTTAAATATCATATCAAATATTATTTCAATTATATTCAATAACTCATATCATTGCAGTAAGGTCTGTAGAGATAATATTTGATGATATTTAAAAGAAACGCATTGCCAGTAAATAAATATTTTTATTATTGTTTTAATTTTTGTTTGATACTGACGAGGACAAAAGATTTTTGTCGAAACGTCGAGGTAATAAAAAGATTTATACTGGCCGAAGTATCTTTAATTTTTAGAACAAAATCTGTAAATATTAAAGTTTTAGTTTGTTTCCCCTCTGTAATATGCACAAATAATTCAATATCGCACTTTGTATTGGATAATAAATAAAATCTCACTATAATAGATACACAATTTATATACAGTAGAACTTCCATGAGAGGACAACTCTCTACAAAGGACTATTCATTTGTAAAATTATCCTTTTTACTATTTAGCAACTCTCTGGTAAGAGGATACATCTCCCTAAAGGACACTTTGGCTCTGCAATTAGGTGTCTTTTACAGGGAGGTTCTATTGTACATACAACCCTTATTTTCAATCCTAATTGTCTTTGCTTAATATAACGCGTAAAAGTTTGGAAACTATGACTAGTTATATTTGAAGATATTGTAAGTTTTGATTTTCCTTTTATCCCTAGTACTTTTCCTTTCACTATTTGAATACAAATATTTTGTAACCGATTAGAATATGATTTATATTTTGTGTGGTTGATATATTTTAAAATTACTGAATTGCTATGACTTTATTTTGATTTGTAGAATACTGCGATCTTTATAGACAGTTGTAGACATCATGGAGAAGGAAAGAGGGGT
This sequence comes from Cordylochernes scorpioides, assembly GCA_030710605.1. Classification (NCBI taxonomy): domain Eukaryota; kingdom Metazoa; phylum Arthropoda; class Arachnida; order Pseudoscorpiones; family Chernetidae; genus Cordylochernes; species Cordylochernes scorpioides. The sequence goes on along the minus strand of CP092864.1, from coordinate 27,455,909 downwards.
GCTGTTAGTCTGAAGACCTGGAAGTACCACTCAGTGTGACTTTGCTTCTTTTGGTCTCCTGAGATGAAGTATAGAAGCCATTTGTAGCCGCTCCCATGGAGAACAGACAATTGATACCTTCCTACATTAGCCGGGTATGTAGCACAGGGTGGCCCTACCAAGAGTTAAACTCCCAACGTCCTGTGCTACCTGTTTACACTCTCTCGCCACTTTGAGGCTGTAGGATAGGATTTTGGGAGGGTATTACAAGTTATTTTTGTTTCTTCATATTTTACACAAGAATTTAAAATAGAAGATGATAAAATTTAAATAAATATATATATATTTTTTTTCATTCATAAAAAGTGCGTCGAAAATATACAAATATACAAGATCATTTATATAACCAATCAAAATAATTATTTAAAATGAATATGTTAATTAACTATGAAAATTATATTTTTTAAAAAAGAATTTACATAGTTGTATATTTTTTCTATTTTAAAAATGTATAAATATGCGATGTTGTCATTATAAAATTCCTTGAAAGAGAGACACTAAGAGAGAAGATGGCAGTGTCGAGAATCTCAAATGGAAGGCTACTTGGTGAACTTCTTTCAAAATCTGAAAGCAGAAGCATAATGAGATTTGATGAGCTCTTCTGGGGTAGAAAGTTAGTCCCTGTTGGAAAAGGCACATGGCCGAAATGTTTTTTGAGGGATGTTACTGATAATGGCGGATCTCCTGTTTATAGAATTGAACAGATTTCTGAATATAGGAACCCTAATATTGATCATAGAAAAAATTGGTCTTATATTTCTCCTAGAACGATTAAAAAGGAAATAAATATTTTTGATGCTTTAAGAACCTTACAAGGTAGTGCTCAAGCCAATCTTTGTTATCCTAAAGATTTTTGGATTGTTCGTGATTTGGAATCTAAATATTTTTCAAATATTATTGAAGATAGTGAAAAGGATAATGATTTAGATTTGAATGATGTGAATTTATCTTATTTTGTAGTTTTTCGTTCTGAATATGGAGGGAAATCTCTAAAGAAAATAATGGAAAATGGAAAACTTTTGCCAGAACAATTAATGAGCATTCTTTGTCAGATTTGTATTTTGATGAGTCATGCTGAACAAAACATCGGGTTGGTTCACAATGATATAAGTCCCAGAAATATCTTGATACGACCAACTTCTCAAGAGGTTTTGAACTACGACATTGAAGGAGAGAATTATGAAATCCCAACCAACAACTGCATTGCCAAGTTGAAAGATTTTGAGATATCTCGACTCGTAAAGAATGATAATCCAAATCCGAATGTTTTTTACGAGAATGTTTCTCAGCTAATTTGGACCCATAATGAAATGCGAGAATTTAACTCTGCTTATAAAATACGTACTGAATTCATTGAAGAGAATTTGAAGAAATTTTCAAAAAAGTGTCCAACTCATGAAATATTTGAAGAAAATTTTGATTGAAGGAATCCATTTTTTAAAAAATTCAAATAACCAAGGCTAAAATGGCGAACAATATTTTTAGACAGGCTTCATCAAAAAATATATTTAAAAACTTTTTTGCTATAATCCAATTGAATTTTGTTTTGCCATTTTTGATTATTAAAATATGAAAATTACTGGTTAAATGTGTGCGATTAATTCTTTTAAGCCCATTTCATCAAAACGTTTTTCAGTAATTAGAATAAACAATACTAAAATCTATTGAAAAACATATTTTTAACCCTGTAGTGGTATTTTAAATATTTATAAATATACATACTTGTTTTAATTAATTATATGAAAGGTATATACATTTTCAAAATGTATATTTAAAATAAGTAATATTTAGATGTAATAATGTTATATGGTTTTTTTTTTTTTTGGAAGTTGTTTTAACTATTGAATTTAAAGATTGGTTTATAAACGATTGTTACAACTTCATCTGGCTTTATTTCTACGGTAGATTTTCGCTGTATTGTAGAATACAAATGATAGTCGTGATTTATTGTTAAAAGGTAGATATTTTACAACCTGTTTTGTTTTTGAATTCTAAATCTGCATACTTTTGAGAAATGATTTTTTCTGTTGCACCATGTGCATATCTTACCATACGCAGCACATGAAGCTTTCTATGAATAGACCTACAGTAACGACATTTATCTTCAAATATTTCGTTTATAGCATGATGTAAAAAGATCCATATAAATTTTAATAAACAAATCTATACAAATCTCATTCTTAATTATAAATGGTGTAAGATTTAGGTACTTGCAGCTTTTATGAAGGCATGAGGCTGTTGATTATATGATAATAACCTTTATTATCCATTTAGTAAAAGAAAGTTAAAATAACGAACACATTAACAGTATATAGGTAAGTGAGAAGTAAACAAACTGTAGTGATAAGGCCAGTGTGGCGCTATCTGTTGTCGTGCCATTCAGTTTCCAACAATAAAAATATAAACACCAAACACAACTTTAATTCAAAATTGTATTTTAAAATGTATATGTACTCTTCTACCTAATATTCAATAATATTTGATAGTGTAGTTTCTATTAAAAGAGATTTTATGTTACTGAAAAGATATATATTTGCATAATAATATTTTATTATTACAGAATCATCATAAGAACTAAAAACATGAATATCTCGCGCTATATGTTGATAACATCACGCAACAACAACCAAGTCCTTGGTCAAAACCATATATACATATTATATATTACAGTATACTCTCTCTGTGCCACACTGTTGTGCACATTCACGTTTCATTAGGGGTTTATAAATGACACCTCATTGACTTATTTCAACACTTGAACTGGTTCACTAAGGCTACCAAGACGGACTCCTAAACTGCAGCCCGTGTAGTTGATCTATGGATACACTCCAGGAGCCTGGGTTACCTAAATGTTACTACTACTTTTATTTGTTTGATCATGATTGCTACATAACAAAAAAGACCATGATAGAAACTCTGGCAAAATATACTGAATCTAACAACGATTAGACCATTTATTTATTATTTTTTTATTTTTTAAATTTTATTTTCATTTTTTTTTATTGTTACAAAAAGCACGAAGTCCAAGAGACTATTGTGCTGTGCTAGTATTATTTACATATATATGATTAATTATTTACACGATGGATTAGTAGTGTTTTGTAAATTATTGTACAAATAGTTCTAAACTTAACAAAGTTCTCATGAGATTAAGTATATACACAATTTGGTAATGTTTCAAAGTATTTGCATACAATTTGATTAGTCAGAAGGCAAGTTAAAAGAAGATGCTCTGGTGATTCAACATCTAAGCGGCATTCACATGTTGGATCATTGATAACATTCAGTTTGAATAGGAAACTTAAGAAGGGTCCTTTGCCTGTTAAGAATAAAGTAGTGAATTTATCAGAAGAATTGAAATTTGGGACAGCAATTGGAAACAATATCTTGAACAGTTCATTAGATTGAGAAAGATAAAACTTAAATTTTAGATCCAGAGATATAGTTTACTTAATTCTTTTTGAATGGGTTTTTTGAGTGTTTGATCTGTGAGAGAATTTGTCATATTATACTTTGTTTGTAATAATTCAAGATAATCTCGGACAATAAAGGAGTTTTCGCTAGAATGTGTGTAATGTAAGAAGATGAACTCCTATAAGCATGAATGCATCTAATAAGAATTTGATATTGTATAGAATTCAACTTAGATCTTTTTGCTGCAGTGATAAACGGAAACCAAATGATTGATGCATAGCTTACTATGGGGCGTATCATAGCTTTATATAAGATCAATCTACGCCGAGTATCAATGCCCCAAGTACGTGCACATAATGAGAATAATATATTCTTAAGCTTCGTAGCTTTCATAATTATATTATCAACGTGTGTTCCAAAATTAATCGTATTCCTTTGTCTATGATTTTTAAAAATGACTCCCAAAATTTTACAGTTTCTGATGGTTGAATTATTTTTCCATCAAAATTAATGGGCAATTTTTTATAGTTATGTAGATAGAGTATACCTGCTTTGTTAGGACTTAGTGAAAGTTTTACATTTTCACACCAGGATTTTATTTTTATTAAACATTTGGTAATATTGTACTGAAGATTATAGATGTTTGAACTCCATACCACAAATGTCACATCATCCGCAACAGCAATTACTCTAGCAAAACTTTCGTTGAAAGATAAGTTGAAATCATTAAGTAATATATTCCAAAGAATAGGAGAAATAATACCACCCTGGGGACATTCCTTATTTATCTTTCTTATACACTTCACATTAGTATATTTAAACTCTACATTCCGGTCTTCAAAGTAACAATTTATTATTTTTATAAGTACCGCTGGAAAATTTGCCTTGTCCAATTGTTGGAGAATTGCCGGATGCCAGGCGTTGTCGAAAGCTCCGCTGATGTCCACTGTTACTATTGCCGTATTTTCTGTTTCTCTTTTCTGAAGACTTAATTTAGGTATTTATTGTAAAGCAGAGATTGTTGATTTTTCTTGTGTAAATCCATGTTGAGCAGGATGCATAACATTATTACTATTAATATGATTTAAAAGTCAGTATGAATTAGACTTTCAAAAATTTACCTAAATTAGAAGAAAAGCTTATAGGGCGGTAGGCTTTCGGATCTTTATAATTTTCTTTATTAGGTTTTTTTTTATATTCATTACTGCTGACTTTCTCCAGGCCTTCGGATAATAATTAAGTCCGATACAAGCATTGAACAATTTTGTTAACACCGGAGATATATGATGAACTGCCGTTTTGATCATCTGATTGCTTATATGATTTATTCCTGGAACCTTGCCATTTTGAGTTTTTCAATTATTGAACAGATTTGAATATTATCAAAACATATGATTTTATCATTAGAAAAAGTATAACTCTTGTCTCTGATTAATTTATGATAGTTTGTGTCAGAAGATTGACAGTCATTCGGAAATAGAGAAGGTAAAAGATTTTTCATTTCTGATTTGAGCACACATCTTGAGTTAATCTAGAATTGGTAAATCAAAAGACCTAGGAGAAATTTTTTGTTTAAAAGTCTTATAAGTATTACCAAAAGGAGATGTATTTTCAACTTCCTCCAGGAATACCCTCCAGCTTACATTTATTGTTTTTTCAATAATATTCATATACTTATTTCGTATTTCTTTATGCATTTTTTCATCAACTAGCTGTCTATTAGACCGTTTACCCCGATGATATAGATTTCGAACATATTTAAAATGATTTTTAAAAAGTTCCAGTTCATCCGTCCACCAATTAAATGGATTTTTATTTAAATATTTTGGTTTTGCTCGTAGAGATGCATATGCAGCTTCAATTAATATGTCAGTTATGAGAGAAACTACACAGTTTATATCGTTTATATTTACTATTTTACCTAATTTCATCGTTGCCTCATTTATCCTAGATACCTTAATTGCCTGCTCATATTTTTGCCAATTGGCTCTTTTTTCTTGATAATATCATGTAGAATTATTTTCTTGTAATAAACTTTCTGTTTCCAAACTAATGTCGAATGAGATTGCATGATGGTCTGTAATTAGCGAAAGATTTAACGTTTTCCATCCATTAACAAGTACATGAGCATGACTATTAGTAATAGTAGGATCTATTATACTTAATCCTCGACATGTTTTGTTTCGATTGTTATGTATGAGCATATTGTGAAAATCAATTATAGGTTGAGTCTTCTACCGTTTTGATTAATAATATTATCAAACCACATCTGACTTCGAGCGTTAAAATCTCCAGCTAAAATCAATGGATTTGTGTTAAAATTTTTAATTAATTTATCAAGGAATTGAACATAACAGGTATCCATTTTATTAGGGTGTATATAAATATTTGAAAGAATAATTTGCCGTTTAGTAGTTTGTACTGATATAGTTGTTGCAAATGATTTTGAAAACTCTGTAATTAATTTACATGATAAGAAAGGGTTCGTAACGATTGTTGCGGTATAGAACTCCCGGTATATTTCCATAATATACTTGTATTTTTGAACGCATATTAAAGATTACTTCATTATTTATACTATATGGTTCTTGAACTATAATCATATCACATTTTTCCTTAGAAATAAATACCTATGATAATTTAAACCAATAACCCTATATTATGTAATACGTATAACAAAATTGTCATGTTGTATATAGAACTAATTATAAACTATAACTAATTATACGCATAATTGACATGTTTCCTTTCATCACCCTATGTAATGTACTGAGGATAAATAAATAAAACTATATAATAGATTAAAAGCTAAGTTAAAAGCAAGATTGAGAGATTTACAAAGTAACTTCTAAAGATAGATTGGACCCCGTCAGACCGTCGCCAGTGTCCGGTGTCCATCGACACGTGTGCCACGTGCATGACCCAATTCTCTTTGTCAGAGCTGTCGTATAAATAAGACCGGCCTTAGCGACAGTTAGTCAGTTGCAGTGAATCTTCCGGTCAGCGTCACCCCTTGTCGTCTCCAGGGACCAACTCATCGACCATGTAAAACAGTAAGGAATCTTCTATCTCCATCTTTGCTTTTGGCTCGACTTTTTATCTATTCAAGAAATTTTCCTTCGACAACTGTGTCGCTTCGTTTTGTGTGTGTGTCCTTACCACCCATCGCTCAACAACTACGACTGCTTCTAGCCAACATGCCACACTGCATTCATTCAACAGCATAAACTACTACTACATTTCAACATTATTACAGAGAGTCGACAGGATTCTACAACAGGCTTACCAGAGCTTCAACATATTATTACAGAGAGTCGACAGGATCTCAACACATTATTACAGATAGTCGACAGGATTACCACAACGAAGGAGACCACAACGAAGAAGGTAAAAAGACTGTCCAGATAGATAGAAGAGCCAAGAAGCAAGATGGAGGAACAAGCACGCCATTCCAACGAAACGACCAAGCAATCTTCCCCCCAACGACACAGCCGAACATCCCGCAAAATAAGCCGGTGAGAAGTTACCCACCTTCGACCTTACAACGCAACCATCCAGACGACATGCCACCATCGCCAAACAGAAGTCACAAGCTTCTACAAGCTCTACAAGACGCCTTCTACGTCATCAGGACAACAACCAAAGACCAAGTCTCCTGACTGAACAATCATAAAAACTGTGAGTTTTTAAAAAATCTACTTAACTCTCTCTTCATGCTAACAACTTGATTTTCCATAAATATAATGTTTATTTTTACTGTAATTATTTTTAAATCAAATTTTACCATTTTTATAGCATTTCAATTCAAATTTTAAATATTGTACACCCTCATTTATCATTTTTTACTTTATTTTAAGCAACTTTTAAATTTTAATTCATTACTTTCAATGTTACATAAAAAATCATATTATATTTAAATTACTCGAATCATAATTCTAAACTTATTTATGTGTTTTTTTTTAATACCTTATTTTTATACCAAAAAACACCAATGTCTTAATTAAATACACAAAACTGCAAAAAATCATTGTTATGTTCACTATTTTATGTACACGCCACATTCAAATTATAAGTCACTATCATGCCATTGCCCTTTTACAAGTATAATTTTCGCACTAACATAAGCAACGATTCAAAAAATATATTCAAATTTTAATAAACATAGGTGAAACGCATTTTTAAAAAAATACAAAAATCGAAAGATACAATATCTTCAAAAGCACAACTAGAAATGTAACTGTCCTTCCCCAAAACAAGTTAAAAATTCCAGCATAGCTACACTCCCTCGTCCTTTTCTTTTTACATGCATAATTATTAATAATTCACACATCCCTCGGAACGAATTTCAACACATTCCCACCTTACTTTCTCCAATTGGCCACATGAGCTCCATATCGTCGCGAACACAAAGATTTCACGATAAACATACCACCTCTATAACAATCTGAAAATTCTCGATGTGTCTCGTACAACAACCACCCATGACTAATAAATTTGTTATTCATTCGGAAACTAGTTAGATGCTGTACCAAAAACGAAGACTTCACGTGACACCTTTCCATACAATTCACCCACTAGCGCAACACAACAATTTTTCTCACTTAACAGGCCCAAGACGCCTTCATACCTGTGACACCTCACCAAAGCGTGTCTACGTTGAAGTCGCACTTTTATTCACATTTAACCTGACATCATTGAATAACATTTTTTATAAGTCCGCAACATCGTCGAGACACAGCGCTTGCAAACACAGAGAAAACTATATTTTCAAATATGCCTAAATATGCTAAAGAAACAAATTACCACAGTGGAGGCAGAGAGATTTTTTTTCTAGCCAGCAGGGTGACTCACAACGCCCGCCAACATCAATAAACAGCAGCGGCGTCAGGTTAACATGACACCTCCAATTCCAGTACGCCTGTACGTGAAACTCGTGGCCCAGCTCGCAGAATGGATAGATTGCAGCACCTATAATTAATTGACTTACCAATCATTACCCAATTTAACATATTACCATGAACATGTCAGATCACGTATTCCCAGTTTCAGAGACATAGAAACACCAATGTTTACCAAAAGGGAAATGACCTAGTTACACACCACAGTTGTAACTTTTCTTCAAAAGAGACAATTTTTGTTCCATTTTTCACTACTTAACATTTATCTAATCATTAATAACCTTTAATTATATTATATTTTTTGTATAAAATCTTGAATAATTATTGTTATTTTTATTTTTTTTTACTTTTCAATTATATAATCAAATTTTTATTCCAACATTATTTTAACAAATTTATTTTTCATGATATTATTTTAGTATGACAAAACATTTAATTCTTTCAATAATCATTTTTTTAAATTCATTATTATATCTTTTATATTTTACTAATTCATTATTATGTCTTTTATATATTACATGTTTGATCTTATCCACTTATACTGTTGTTATCCGCAATCATATTTCTATCTTTTTATTCACTATATTTTTGTTTAAATAACTTTATTAAATGACAATGTTTATTTATCAGCAACTACCGGGCATACAACAATCGTTTTTCAATAATCCTACTTACTAATCACTTCCCTATACTTTTTTCACTACCTATTTCAGCCATTGCTAGAAACGACAGCACTGCTTGACAATTTTTCTTTTGATTTCGTAATTCAACAAACTCTTTGAACACAGTTCCCCAGAAGTACAAGTCTCGACTTTTGGTCTGAACACGTTTCAAAAGTTTGTTTCAATCATCCGCAGAGCACATCACCAACGCATGCACAAAGCGTTCACTTTTTTCAACTTTCAATTTTTTCAGCTCTAGCGGACCACAATCAACCTTTGATTTCAAGTCAAGTCAGACCACCTACTGTCGCTACAACAATTCTACTTATCGCATGGCTCTACCATCCCTTTCAATCATATTAAGTCTTTTTCTTCAACAACTTTTCAACCCAATAACCCTACAATTGTGACAAAGCACTGTAACCTTATACAGGATCGCAGGTGAAACATTGCCTAGGAAGACGCACAAGTCTATATCCTCGCTTTGCACCTGGATCTCAGTATTTGATTGTCTGTGCAACACTTACAATTGCATATTCTTCAACCCCTAACCCTTTCCAACGCCCGCCAACAATCTTTTAGAACATCATTTTTATCATCATTATTTTTTAGCAAACAAAGGTTTTATCTACAGTTCTCTTTTATAATGAATATCATAACTTTTAAATTAAACATAAGTTTTATTTTTATAATTTTCAGATATAGCCAAATAAACATCTTGTTATAGCCCTTTACCCTCACAGTTTTAATTAATTAAAAGAAATTTTAATTACTTACCTGTGTTAGAGAGGCTTTACCCGCTTAAACCCGGATAAACCCTTTCACTCACGGGGCCCATCTATGATAATTTAAACCAATAACCCTATATTATGTAATACGTATAACAAAATTGTCATGTTGTATATAGAACTAATTATAAACTATAACTAATTATACGCATAATTGACATGTTTCCTTGCATCACCCTATGTAATGTACTGAGGATAAATAAATAAAACTATATAATAGATTAAAAGCTAAGTTAAAAGCAAGATAGAGAGATTTACAAAGTAACTTCTAAAGATAGATTGGACCCCGTCAGACCGTCGCCAGTGTCCGGTGTCCATCGACACGTGTGCCACGTGCATGACCCAATTCTCTTTGTCAGAGCTGTCGTATAAATAAGACCGGCCTTAGCGACAGTTAGTCAGTTGCAGTGAATCTTCCGGTCAGCGTCACCCCTTGTCGTCTCCAGGGACCAACTCATCGACCATGTAAAACAGTAAGGAATCTTCTATCTCCATCTTTGCTTTTGGCTCGACTTTTTATCTATTCAAGAAATTTTCCTTCGACAACTGTGTCGCTTCGTTTTGTGTGTGTGTCCTTACCACCCATCGCTCAACAACTACGACTGCTTCTAGCCAACATGCCACACTGCATTCATTCAACAGCATAAACTACTACTACATTTCAACATTATTACAGAGAGTCGACAGGATTCTACAACAGGCTTACCAGAGCTTCAACATATTATTACAGAGAGTCGACAGGATCTCAACACATTATTACATACCCTTATTTCATTATTAACCAAATTGCTTTTTCGCGTGTTTTGTTGTAGAATTTTTAATTTGAACATTAACAAAAAAAAAGAATAAATCTATTCTAATCCAAAGTAACAATATCATGATCTAAATCTACATAACACGTTCTTTGTATCTCATATGTCATTTGTTGAAGGAACACAGGACATAATTTGTCATTAGAACGATGATTATTGCTATTCCTATATTTAGGATGTGTAGAGCAATTTATGCACTCCGGTAAGGATTGACAGTTAATATGTAACATTGTTTATAATTTGTTAAAACAAGGAATAAATAAATATACGTCGATTATCAATATTAAAAAGGGAAATACACTAATCTATGCACGGTGGATTCTGTGGCGACTAGAAATGCGTCGGACCTGGACACTTGGGTTCTGCGCTGCCTGGAGTATAGGAGCTCCATCTATGATTTCCTTGGTGAATCTGTATAAAACCGGTGGTCTTAATAAAGCTTGTGTGTGTATTTTTATTTCATGCCTAATTGGTTTACCTCAATTGTTTGTGAAAAAGCCTTGCTCGAGGCAAATATTTGAAATGTTACTTTCTTGAAGTCAATACTTTCCTTTAAATGCCATAACCAAGATTCTCCCTACAATATCGGATATATGAGCAGAATTTTCCAACACTATTAGAACTCTTTAAAAAGCAGAATGGTTGATTAAACTAACGAAACCTATTAGAGGTTCCAGCACTGATGAGCCAGGCCTCTCCCAATATTTTAAATCCTTGCAGTAAGAGTAGTAGAAAATTGTTTTACATTTGTCGTACGCTTGCGTTATGAATAATTGCACTTTCTAAAAACAAGTGTAGCGCAGTTTTTTTAAATGAAAAATTCTGAAGTTCTCACTAAATAAAAATATATTGGAAGGGGGGCTGGGGAATTGTGTATTTTTACTATCGCATTAAATACAATAAAAAACTGGATTTATTTGAATTTAAAATTGCCCTAAAATGTATTATATATAGATGACGCGCTAATGGCCTATATTAAATTTATAATAAATATTTCAAAACTATATATCTCTACATATTTTACAAATGGTGTTAGCTAGAATAAATACAGGTGTGTTTTTTTTTTCAGAATATTTTAAACTGATTTTTATAACAATTTACGACTAATAATTGAATATTCAAGGAATTTTTCAGAATTGGGGCAGAAGAGAAAGTTTTTTTCTGTGGAAATGGGGTGCAGGATGCTAGAACCTAATAAAATGTCCGGCATTTGATTGATAAAGAAGATGGGAATAGAAGAATTCACTGACTTTAAATCTTTAACGGGTTCATGGAGGTATAATTGTTTTGAAGTACACTAACTTATGGTTCCACGATCTGGTACAACTTTATACCCAAAAAGGTCAAAGATAAATTAAACTCTCTGCAGTATAAAATTTTGAAGCATAGTACACAGGTTTATAATTCAACATCGTCAAACTGTACTCATATTGTTGCTAGAACACCAAAGCTCACGGATTTTATTGAAACAAATATACTAAAAATAAATTTTGGATATAAAATATCAGATCCAACTATAAGAAAAATTATATCTATTTTATAAACCAGAAATTTGAGGAATACTATGGAAGTGCTAATGATAATTTCAAGGGATTTTTTGGAACATCAAGAATTCCTAACTATGTTCAACCTAACTTCTACAACATCCAATATTTTACTGGACATGGTGACTTCAACACATATTTGTTTAGAATTGGTAAAATTGGTTCACCTGCGTGCACTTGCGGAAATGAAGAACAAAACTCTGAACACCTTCTGTCCGTTAACTTCTGACCTAAGGGAAGAAAACCAACTTTACCTGAAAAATACAAACAAGTTGTTTACAATAAATACCAATACATCAAGTTTAATAGATTCTGCAGGCTGTATATTTTACGGCGAAAGTATTGACTGTTGGCCACTGACTCGTTCTGATGTAATTATTGGATGTGATTGAGTTACTTAGTCTACACGTTGTTCTAACTGTTGTAAATGGCAATTTTGTGTAAATATTTCACACGGTGTACATATTTCAAGCTACTATTTCTAATTACTATATGCAAAATTTGACATCAAATGTGTAATTTGCGTGCTTCCCAATGTTTAATTATGTTGATTTCACGATGATTTGATTTGTATATAATTTCATATTTACACGCAATTATCCTAATTGTGGATATGGCGTGTCTTTGCAACTGTTAAATAAATAAAAAATGGAGGTATAATGTCTGTGTGAAAAAAAGGAACATCAATAAAACCCATTAAGAACAAAAAATACTGTTTTTGATTTTAAGAACAAAGGATGGTCTTTAATTTTTAAATAACCTTTTGTTTTTAGATCTATAATATTTTGCATTTATTCATTTATTATTTTATAATATTACGCTACCTATTAAAAGAGATTATTAGATGTTAATAAATATATTTTATATCATGATGCATTAGCGCGCAATCTGTATGAAAATTTTTGAAACTATTATAGACACGTATGATTATTACATTGCAGTAAGGGGCAGTAGAAATTGTTTAATTTCAAAAAGAATCATACGCGTCTATAATAGTTTGAAATATATTTTATAGCGAAATAAAACTATGATTGAAGAGGAGTATCTTATACGAACTTTATTAGCAAGCTTTCGGACGTCCTTCTACAGGCTTTCCGATGATTAAAACTAAAATATATTTTATATTTGTGGTATTTTCTACTTATTTGTTATATCTTTATATTTACTATTTTACCTTTAGCCAATGCTGTATATTATATTTATTTCATCTCAATTTACAGGTGTTACATTCGAGCACAGCTCGCGAGTCACCTTGTCCAGATTATTTACACATGGCGAGTTGTAATGCTGGAGTGGCCCCCCCGAACCTTACAGGAGGGCAGTTGTTGGGTGTTTGGCTGTCAGCTAGCCATTGGGTCCAGGTCGTCGGATTCGGTGGCTGAGGTCACCTTGATTTTGAACAATTTCTTGTATAGTTGGATTTGATGATTTTTGAAATTGCGAGAATAGTCTTGTCGCAGAGTCTTGATAAATCTCTTCTATATATTCTACTAGCCGAATGACCCGGGCAACGCTTGTGTTTTACCCGATTGAATGTTTTTATTCAAATACTATTTGTTACAATTATAAATTGGCGCCTTAAATAAATGCATATGCTAGTTGATAACTATAGCCTATGTGCTTTATCTGTCTATGTACTGTTGGCTTCCGTAGGCGTCTCTTACTGGGAAAAAGAAAGAGAGGATTCCATTTAGTTATTAACTAATATATGTCATAATTTGTACATAACTGGATGTAATCCCACCACAATATGTATGCAATGTATGATCTAAAGATTTTAATAAAAACAAGGCTTAGAAATCTGGGAGAAAGGCCATCAAAGAGGAAACGGTCATTAGTAGGTTTTATTATCCAGGAACTCATAAAAACTGGGTTCAAGAACCTAGTCCTTCCGGGATCATGTCAGAACAAGACAAGGACAAAGGATTAGCAAAGATCCAATCAGAGTCCAGGAGGATTAGCTAGGAACCAATGGAAAACTTACACGGGTCGACAATCGTCCAATCAACGCCCTGAGAAGTTTTCGTGTTAAATCGCGAACTCAGTTTAGTTAGTTAGGAGCTCGCCACCATCGCAACAAGTCGGGACCTGGTACCAAGGAACCGGTTGGAGCCAGCACCCATCTTCTCAACAATCAGATAAGTCCAATCCTCAATAATGTGAACAGCCATAGTTAATAGTCAAATACGCAAAATAGCTTAAACCCCTTTCTCCCTTGATCGCTGGCCTATTTCAATCCAATCCTGTGTTCTCGTTATTTTTCCCCTGTGTGAATACCTTACTACTTCAGCAAACGACTGCGCCCACCACAATCATCAATCAACTCAATCAATCTGAAAAAAGATAATCGTTCAACAATATTACATATATGCATTTATTTAAGGAGCGACCCGCTCCATTATTATACCACTATTGTTTACATTCTGTGTTGGCAGATATTTATGTATGCACAGATTATATCTATATACAAAACTATAGGTTACCTCAAATCTCCGACACGATGAAAGATAAAGTTTTATTTTGACAAATTCACACAACTCCAGCACATAACACCATTTACATAATTTTTATTTTCTCTCATGCAATATCTATATATTTACTGCATTTTTATCTAAGAGAACAAAATAGTATGTGGAATCATTACAATATTGAAATGTGTTGTATATATATTAATTAATTGATCCACAGAGTGTGTGTAAGTTCACAGGTAAATAGGCGCCAACCGAAAGAAGAAAAGTTCCTTTGTTTAATATTAGTTTCCCTTTTATATTTTGTTCTCTCTCTTGTAAATCAATAAATATAATGTTTAATTAATAATTATTGGAATCAGTTTCATTTAAAATTTTTAATTAAAGTCAACAAAATGCTTTAATTCTTCTATCAAAATTAACATTTCAGATTTACAAAAATGCGAGAGAATATAATCATATTATATTAATAACTAGACGGGTGACCCGGGCAACGCCCGGGGTTTCCCGATTAAATGCTTTTATTCAAATACTATTCGTTACAATTATAAATTGGCGCCGTGGATGTCATTCTTGTATAATATATAAATGAGTTTTTAAAATTGTAAAAAAAAAAAAAAAAAATGCATCGGCCGGGAATCGAACCCGGGCCGCCCGCGTGGCAGGCGAGCATTCTACCACTGAACCACCAATGGTTATGAGAAATGGTCATATTTGGGTATTTATTCCATTCACAAAAGCAAACGGTGACAGAATTGATTAAGAAAGGGCAATGCCCGGGTTTTACCCGATTAAATGCTTTTATTCAAATATTATATATATTTAAAGGTTCTCATAAAGGTTACCGATTTAAAAGTTTATTTTATTTTATTTAAAGAAACATATTTTCATTTAAGTATTGTTATTTATTTTAAAAGATTAAGTAATTGTGCAAAACGATAATTGCCTTAAAAAGAAATTGCCTTAAAAAAAAGAAACATTTGCGGTGATTTTGTCTTGCATTCGTTTATACAATTATTATATATATTGGCATCATATATTAACTTTATGAACGGAAAAATATGTCCAGGGTAGCCTAGTGGTCATGGCATCTGCCCGGTAAGCGGAAGGTCGTGGGTTCGATTCCCATCCCTTGACACTTTTTTTTATTTTATCCATTCTGACCAAAATCTATCCGTGAACTTCACACAGTGAACTTCCCACAGACAGAATAAGACAATTATATAATAATTAATAATAACACACTTCATAGCTTTCGTATCCTCTTTGTAGATATATGAAATATTTTTATCACAAGTCTCTCACGGGATAATCGCTCTGATGTAGATGATAAATTTGATTGATTTGAATGATTTATTTAGATCAAATGTTTTTATTAGAATTATACTGGAGAGAAGAACCTTAATATGAAAAACTAGTTTGAATGAATGAAATTAATTCAAAGTATTTGTAGATGTGGTTCATTTTCAAGGTCTCAGAGAGAAAGAGATTGAAACTACTTTTATCATATCCTTCATATAAATTTATATAGCATTAAATGCAAAAATCATTGTGAATAAATACTCAACGGCCTCAGGCAGGGTTGCGCCGTAAGCGCCGCACTCTTCAGCATCGCCACGGGGCCGCTGCTACGTCGCCTGGAGTTGACCCTCGGCGTGGGCAATGTCATCGCTTACGCCGACGACATCGTCCTCCTATTTCATCGCGACGGAGACTTCGAACGGGTGGCGACCGTCTTCGAAGAATACAAGCAGGCCTCCGGAGTTGGCGTGAACCTCCGGAAGAGCGCTGGCCTCTGGTGCGGCGCCTGGCGCAACCGCGGCGACTCCCCTCTCGGCGCCTCCTGGTCGACCACCTCCATCAGGGTCCTCGGGCTTGACATCGCCCCCAGGAGCACCGTCGCCCACCGGGAGCAGCATCTCCTGGCCCTCCTGGAGAATGCATGCCGCAAATGGACGCCCTTCACCCGCGGCCTCTCCCTCGTCGGGCGAGCAAGAGCGGCGAACACGCTGGTGGGCTCTGTCATCCAGCACCACCTGCATGGCTACCTACCATCACCCCCAACCATCGCCAAGCTGCAGGCCCGACTGGCGAGATTCGTCTGGGGACAGGACCATACGGCGTGGCTTCCCGCCGATGTCATGGCGAGGCCAGTTGCCATCGGAGGCCTCGGCCTCCTCGACCTCGCGACCCAGCTCCAGCTCGCCTGCCTCAAGGGGGTGCAGGTCGCGCTCCGCGGGGGCAGAAATGCCTTCAGCTGGCTGGTAGAAAGCGGTGAGGCCTGGATCCACCCTCCACCGGACGGCACCCGTCTCCAGCCCCGCCGTCTCCGGCTGCTGAAGCTGTGGGAGGAGGCCTCCAACATCCTGGGCCTCAACCATCGGGCGGTCCCCACGGCTCAGCTACTGGACCTCAACATCATCGGCGGCTGCCGGTTCCTCCGCCCTCCCGACCTCCTGGCCCCTGCCCGCTGGCGCGGAGCCCGAGTCCGGGACCTTCTTGCGGAGGGCCACCTCACCGCCCGACCTACGCGCTCGGCCCTGGCTGACGCCGCGGCCCTGGGCGCCTTCTGTCGGAGGCTGACCTCCGAGAACGCCGTGGGCTTCGGGGCGGAGTCTGCACCCTCATCTAGCTCTTTAGCTGCGGCCGTGGTGCTGCGAGGGACGGCTACGCCGTTCCTCAACGGCCTCACGACCCGCTCGGCCCGACGGGCCCTGGATCGCCCGCGCCTCGCCGCCACGCCCATCTCAAGGTTCACCTCGAGATGGTCGCCCACCATCGGTCCACTTCCATCTAGGATCGACTGGGCCTCGCTGCGGCGCTGCGCCTACTCGGGCCACGAGGCCGACGCGGCCCTCAAGTTGGCCCTCCACGCCCTGCCCCATCCGGCCCATCCTGCCTCGGTCGGCCCCTCCTGTCCTGCCTGCGGGTCCATCGACCGCTCCCTCGGCCACCGTTACTGGTGCTGCCGTTCCATCAGGCCTCTCATCAGAGAGGCCTTCAACATCATAGGGCGGCCCCCTGACCTGCAGGCTTGGATCTTCGGCGGGTCCGGCCTTGAGGACGACGCCCTTTCCATCTTGGCGTCGGCAAAGTTGCGTATTTATCGCTACTTTGTACAGGTTGGGCTCGGAGAAGCAGTGGAAGACCCGCTCATCGCCTGGTCCAGGACCCTCCAGCGCCGAGGTTTTCTTCCTCCATCTCCCATCACCATCTTGTAAAATTTGTTTCATATATGTATATATTTTCTCTTCTCTTCTCTCTTCTTATTTTCTTTTTCTCTCCCTATGATTGAAAATATGTAATATTGTCTAAGATGACAATAAATATTTTTTAATTGTCAAATTGTCACACACACACACACACACACACACAAGGTCCGATGCTATTTATATAATATTTGTTGTGGCTTCTTTTGCAAATCCCTTAAAATTTATTTGTACTCCCAATATATATAAAGAAAAAGGCATCTCCTTATCGTGCAACTGAAAGTTGCTGATGGCTGGCGCCATCTATCGGAATAAATATCAACTATTCTCGTTGATTTTTAATTATTCCAGAATTGGCCAAATACCCATTCTTGATTAATCAAGAAAAGCTAACCACGGACGCGTTTCGGGCTGTTGGCCCACATCAGCGTGGTGCAAGCTGTACCTCAACGACCAAAAAATTGGTCATTAAGGCATCCTGAAAAATCATGAAACGGTTTGCACGATAAGGAGATGCCTTTTTCTTAATTTATGCACCTTATCCCAGTACAATGTTACATTTGTACTATTTTTTTTTTTCACATTGTGTAGCGTCCTCACGCAATTCTGGCCTTAACTACCCGTTTCATGATTTTTCAGGATGCCTTAATGACCAATTTTTTGGTCGTTGAGGTACAGCTTGCACCACGCTGATGAGGGCCAACAGCCCGAAACGCGTCCGTGGTTAGCTTTTCTTGATTAATCAAGAATGGGTATTTGGCCAATTCTGGAATAATTAAAAATCAACGAGAATAGTTGATATTTATTCCGATAGATGGCGCCAGCCATCAGCAACTTTCAGTTGCACGATAAGGAGATGCAGTCGTGGGGGTTGTGTAATGAGTGGTAAAGACACACAGGAGACAGGATCCAGAGGTAAAAACCTGTGGGGAGTAGATCGGGGAGGAAAGATAGAAGGTCCGAGGATCACCTTTAGAACAACTGGTGTCGAGCCAACTCCGTGTGAACTATCTTTTGATCATCACATCCAGCCGCTTTGAGTTAGGTAAATCCTTTAGGGGAGAGTGGAAGTGAAGACTTGACACTTGACCACCAACACTTGTGTTAACCTGGCTATCCTCCCTCTTACTCACACAAGAAATTTTATTGATATATTCCCAAGTATTATGACATATATATGTGACGTTGGAAGTTACCACTGTAATATTTGATGTATTACACTGTAGAACTGTCGACTCTCTGTAACGTCGGAACGTTTACCTTTTGGGATTGATGGGTTGAGTTGATTGGTGATTGATTGAATTATGGTGGGCGCAGTCGTTTGGCTGAAGTGATAAGGTATCCACAAGGGAAAATAACGAGGACACAGAGTTTGGATTGAAAAAGGCAAGCGATCTAGGGAGAAAGGGGTTGAAGCTATTTGACGGAGTTGGCTCTTAACTATGGCTGTTCACATTATTGATGATGGGACTTATCTGTTCGTTGAGAGGGTGGTGGCTGCTGACTTGTTCCTTGACCGGTCCAGGTGCTAACTCGTTGCTGTCCAGGTCCCAACTCACCTCTATGGTACCACGTTCCTGACTGCCTAAACTTCGTTCCCGATTTAACACGAAAGCTATTCAGGGTTTTGATTGGCTGGTGGTTTAGACGTGTAAGCTTTCTATTGGTTCCTGGCTAATTCCCTACTCTCTGATTGGGCCTTTGCTATCCTTTTGTTTCTGGACTTGTTCTGACCTGATCCAGGAAATACTAGGTTCTTGAACCCAGTTTTATGAGTTCCGGGGTAATAAAACCTGCTAATGATTGCTTCCTCTTTGATGGCCTTTCTCTAAATCTACTCCCAGATTTCTAAGCCTTGTTTTTATTAAAATCTTTTAAAACATACATTGCATACATATTGTGGTGGGATTACATCCAGTTATGTACAAATTATGACATATATTTTTAGAAAATATGGTTAAAATTCAAGAAATAGGATGGTAGTGTTGAGTATCTCAAAATAAGATTTTTCTCATTCATATTCACAAAACAAATGCTTGAATAAAATATAAAATTACAGAAATTATTTTAGAATAGAGTTAAAAGTGCAAACGTACTGGAGAACTGAGACCACTAGAGATTTGCAACGATGTGTCTAATTGTTAGAATAATAAAGAATTGAAATATTTACAGACAATTTGGCAATTGGTTTGCTGTTGTTGTTGTCGTGTCCAATGAAGAGACTCAGATGTCTCCATGCATCTCTATCACAGAAGCAGCAATGTCTACTATCTTGGGTGTGTAAAGCTGCTGTTCTGTGTCCATGTCAATTTTCTGTTGTTGTTTTTTTTTTGTGTCCAATGAAGAGCCTCAGATGTCCCATGCATCTCTATCACAGCAGCAGCAATGTCCACTATCTTGGGTGTGTAAAGCTGCTACCCTGGGTCCATGTCAATTTTCTGCAAGGTTGCAGCCATTGCTGGACATGATAATATGTGAGTAGGTGTTAGTTCTACGCCAGGACAGTTGTTGCATGTCCTATAGGTTCTTGTACCATCTGGATGTATTGTCATTCCTTTATAGTGTTTTGTTCTAAGTCTTGTTATAGTTTTTGTCATTTTTCTCACAGAGTTTATTTTGCATATTTGGCAATTTATTAATAATGGTAGAAAGTGATTTGTAAAAAAGGTATATAATGAATTACATTGTAAGAGAAATAGGGGAATGGTATGATTAACACAAGATAAAACGTATCAAGAGGAATTTTTCAAAAAGTTTGTTTTACCCCCCCCCCCTCTCTCTCTCTCTCTCTCTCTCTCTCTCTCTCTCTCTCTTTTTCACTATATATAATCTTATTTATTCATATTTATATTTATTCTGTATTTAACCTTATATAATCTTATATGGACGTTTAAATAAATCAGTTTCAATCTCAATCTCTCTCTCTCACGTTTATTTTACATTTTATTCTATCACTGAGAAAATATTTTTGTGATAGATGCAAATCCCCTTTATATGAATTAAATAATTCAACAGGTTTCTGGAGATTGAGTTTATTATCATTTTTATTTCAATCTCAAACTGTCGGACATTACCGCCCTTCTAAAGGAAAACAAAAATGAAAAATAATGAAGTACCGTTTGAGTGTACTAGCCTGAAGACAAATGAAGACCACACACATAGGAACATGGTTACCTCAGTTTAAAGGGGGCAACACCCGGGAAGGTGGACTATGAGAGTCCTAGGATCGCTGGTTAATCTGGCAGCATGGCGACCTGGCCACTGTCTATACTGTGCTCCTGTCTGTGGGCTCAGAAGAAACCCAGCTTATATGATAATGGCGACGTCAAAGAGGGCGGACCTTTCAGGGTGTCCATGTCCAATCAAGGTCTGGC
>CP092864.1:27378844-27434601 GCA_030710605.1 Cordylochernes scorpioides | reverse complement strand
CTGCTCGATATTTATATTCTCTTAGCTTCTTTGACAATGTCAATGACCCGTTATCTGACCTTATTTGGTGCCGCGCCCTTCTTTTCCAGTGGTCGATTTTATTGAACCTCATTTTGAAGTCACATCAGGTTTGGTATATCCAAGGAAAACATTCCGATGTACACAACATTGTTTACAAAGAACAAATATAATATGAAATATATATATATAGATGGAAATTTTTCCAGGAGGATATTGATCTAAAAGACTAAAGTTCGCCCTTCCCGTCAAAAAAGACACCAAAGCTAGATGCCATCTTTTGACCGTCCCCGCAAACTAGCGGCCTCGGGTCGGCGACAAAGCCACAACACCAGCTTTGGAAAACTGAAAAGCGTCCACCTAGACACCATGGTTTTCGGGCTAATGGCCCTCGTCAGATTGTCAAGATTCCATTAGATCCCATGTGGATCTCATGGAATAAAGTCCGCCTAAGGTCCTAATTACCCATTTCTTGATTCCTCAGGAAGCCTCTAGGACAAATTTTGGTCGTGGAGATAGTTTACACCACGCTGATGAGGCTAACAGCCCGAAACGCGTACGTGGTTGGCTTTTCTTGATTTATCAAGAATTTGGGTTGAACAAATAAAACGGACCAAGTTGAAGGTTTAGTTTATTTTTGTTCCACTAGATGATGCTCTGCCATCTAAAAATTCTCATGTGAGTGCATTCAGGATATGTCTCTTTTGTTTTTAATGTGTAGACATGTGGTGCACTTACAGCAAGGCAGTCACTAACTATTACCCACCATAATGATCGATTTTTTTTTTGCTTATCCCTCCCTAGTACATGTGATACAGGACATGATAATCATAGTGGGTAGAAGTAGGTGACTTCTTTTACTGTAAGTGCACCACATGTCTACACATGTGAAAAGCAGTTTCGACTTTGTCCTTGCAAATGTGCCATAGCCTTGTTTGGTTACTTGCATTCGCTGGTGGGGTTGGACTTTTACAAGAATCGGGAGCCATTGGAGCATTTTTTTATTTGGATGATGATCGTACTTGGGATAAGTACCACCACAATACCACTTGAGTCTAAACTTTTAAATTGTGATAACTACATTTCAAACAATTGTTAGACTTAAAACATGCTAATTACACTGAGGTACAAAACTTAAGGAAGTAGAACATCTTTTTTTTTGCCGGTCATCTAATTTTTGAAGGAGACAGAAGCAATTGTTCACACTTGTCTATCTCGTATGTCTTCAATAAAGGCCAATATGTATCAAATATATTTCAAGTTTTTGTCTGAATTCCAATATACATGCTAAAATGTAAAAACTTCCTTAAGTTTTGTCCATGAGTGTATGTTATAACCAAGTTTCTGACATAATGAGGTTCCACTGGTCTCTTGTTACCTAGTTTTTGTGCACGACTCCATATAGGTTATATGCCAGTTATGTTAGAGCGCTGGTTTTATCCAACATTTCCCCGAGGTCACCTACAGAGAGGTGTAACTTGGACTTTGACCTGATATTAAATGGCCGCCTCTAACCTGAGGAACAGACGCCCTGTGCAGCCGCTCCTAACATGGAGAACAGACGCTGCTGAATATCCTGTAACCCAAGAATAGGAGCCATTACAGGGTGCTATCAGTCGGGCCAACTGAAACCTGTTTTTTTTAACGAGCTTGTTACTGCTCCCCTTCCTTCTTTTACATCCGGGCTTGGGACCGGCAATGGCGGAGTTAATACCTAGTGATTTTCTCTAATGTACCTTTATCATTCTTTTCCTTTTTATAAACGAATTTCCATCATCAAGTTCTTCTCACCATATTGGTCCATGTCAGGGGTTGGCAAACTGCGGCTCGCAAGCCACATGCGGCTCTTTGGATGTGAAGCTGCTGTTCTTTATATAGTTCCATATGTAAATATTATTTATGCGAGTACTATTTATTGTTGGCAAGAAAAAATTTTGTGGCTCTTTAAAAACTTTGAAATTTTGTAAATTGTAATTTTTGACTCTTCCGACTCAAAAGTTTGCCAACCCCTGGTCTAAGTCATTGTTTGTTCTCAGAGTTCATCAAGTCAACTTTTGGTAACTGGACAAATATGCTCCAAATTGATCTGTTGATCATCAAGTGATTTTTCAGTAGCTTCCACCATTCCAGCATGTTCATTGGAAGTCTTCCTCTTCATTTATTTTACCCTAATTCAATCATTGGAGATATTAATTTACCCAACATAGCACTACAGATGAATTTATCATCCTGAGTTGATCACAAGTTGATTTCAGCAGTAGAGATATATAACATCACAGGAGATGACACAACATTGCACCATGCAGAATTACCCAGGTTGTCATTTAGACCTAAGTATTTGGTCAAGGAGAAAGTAAAGGAAGACTAATTTACCATGTGGTACCAAGAGAGCTTATTTATTGGAAGATTTTCAAGGGGGGGACACAATAGGCACTAATTAATTTCTTGAAACACAAGGTAATAAAACCAAATAATTAAATAGTGTGTGACATTTCGATAACAGTGTTGAGGTACATTATCAGACAAAAGTATTCAAGCAGTTTTTTCTGATGCTGTTACCAAAACTATTTTTAAATTTAGATTTGGTTTTATATTTATTGCATTTCTAATCTATAATTAAAAAAAATTGTATCTAATCTATTTTATTTATTTCAGTTCACAGGTGTTACATTTGAGCATAGTTCAGCTTGTCCTGGCTGTAAATCATGACGAATTGGTGGAATAGAGGTGACCCCTCAGAACTTGCGGGAAGGTAGGTGTGCACATAATCATAATTCCTTTGAAAAATGTATAGTAAAAAAAAAAAAGAATAGACACAATAACCACCACAAGACAGATTACAATATTATATTACAAACTTTATTTGCTGACATTGCAGAGAGAATAATCATCAGAGAGCAATAGAGATTCCAGAAAAAAAGTTTATTATTTATACAGAAAGAGAAAAGTTGGTCAAATCCACCAAGTTTCCAACATTTGCCAATCATCCATTCTTCCTCTCTCTCTCTCTCCAGAATATAATATAGTAGTCAAATATATATATATGAACATTTTAAAATTTTTCTTCCCTCTATTAAAGCTTTGGACACACAAAAAATATATATAAATAATATTTAAAATAAAAAAATATCTCTATATAATTCTGAGTTCTCTAAATAATAGTAAAAAAATATACAAAAAAAATAAAAACTAAAGCTTATTTTGTACTGAACATACCGAGTGTGACAAAAAAATTTTTTTTATTAAAAAATGAGCATATGTTAAAAATGGGTAATTGTTATTGATATCACAATGGGTTTTATGTGTATGGATGGGTTTTTTTTTCCCCCCAAGATCATACACACAAATTTCATAAAAGGGAGGAAAAAAGAGAAAGTATAAAATGATAAAACACAATTTGAATTATAGATTATAATACAAGAAAATAAGATCTAATTCAAATAATTTGATAGTGTGTGATGTTTCAGTAACAGTATTGTTAACATCATTAGACAAAAGAATAAATTTTGTCTGATGATGATGACAATGCTGTTACTGAAACGTCACACACTATTAAATTATTTGGATTAGGTCTTATTTTCTTGTAGGGAAAGTTTAAAGAAATAAATTTAGAATGTAAAAATAATAATTCCCAAGAGAACGAATCAGTGAGAAATAATAAAAAAATACAAAATTATATAGAGAGCCATATAATATAATCTCATCTCTTTTTTTTTTTTCAGTTAAATTTACATGGTTTTTTTGAAGAGAATATATAAATCATCATTTATATAATAAAAAAAAGCAAAAAAAAAAATTATATTTACTATAAGTACAAAAATATAGAATATCTATTTAAAGAAAAAAAAATACAAAAGTTTTTTTAAAAAATTAATTTATAGATGATAATTGATATAACAACATATTTTTTTATAATGATAATTAAAATTTTACAAAAAAAAAAAAAAGTGATGCAATGATTTTTTTTTATGAAAGAAAAGACAAAAATGATGATAAAATAAACAAATAAAAGTATCTTTTCAACAAAACAAAGGATATAAAACTATCAGAACAAACAAACAAACAAAAACAAGATGTTAAGTAGATGTAGGGGAGACGGCCACCTGCCAGGCAATGAGGTGACTCCAGTCCCCCTTGGACAATCCCTGAGGGACAGTCTTCCTCTCCACTTCTCCCCCTTCCTCTTCTTCTTCTTCTCCATCCCCTGGAACATCCCACTCTCCATAAGAAAGAGAAATCATGATAAAGCACACAAGGTAATAAGACCAAATCCAAATAAATAAATAATGTGTAGTAAGAGATCTTCAGATCCTGAACTTGGATTTGGTCTTATTACCTTGTGTTTATAATCTATAATCCAAATTGTGCCTTATCATGATAAAGCACAATTTTTTTTTTTTTTGCTTATCCCTCGTACACGTGGTACAGGCCATTATGTTATTGTTTCTTATCCCCTTGTGTAAAGATTACACAAATTCCATGAGTTTATAATCCTCGAGGTGTTTTATAATAAGCAGTAGCCTCTCCCAAAGGTCCTGTTTAGTACATCTAATGCAATGTGTTCTGGAGCTGCAGGTGCCAAGCTACATTTTAGGCAAGTGGGGTAGATTTTGTTATTATTTTCTATCTTCACAATGGCTTGAGATGGCCTGTTCTAAATCTTGTTAGTGTTGTTTGATGCTGTCTATTTCTGAGGTTCAGAGCTCCTCCTGGGTCCACTCCACTGTACTAACTATGCTTAGGTGGGATCCTCCAGTTCTTGTTTATTTTTGTTTTGGCTACTGTCTCTATTTCTTTAAAAGTAAGTTTATTTTTCTGTGGCAAGGGTTCTTTTGTGCTTTTTTTCACTAGCACATCAGCAGCTTCATTGCCTTCAATGCCAACGTGTGAGGGTATCCATTGAAGGTGAATTTTATTCATGATAATCATGGTGGGTAGTAATAGGCGACTGCTTTTACTGTAAGTTCACCACATGTCTACACATGTGAAAAGCAGTTCGACTTTGCACTTACAAATGTTCCAAAGCAGTGTTTGGTTACTTGCACTTGCTGGTGGGGTTGGACTTTTTGTAAGAATCGGGGGTCATTGGAGCATTTTTTTTTTTTAATCAGAAAAAAGTGCCCAATGCGGGAATCGAACCCGGGTCATAGCGGTCGAAAACTAACGTTAAGACCATCCTTCCCCCGACCCCCTATATAATAGGAGATTTAACTCGAGTGAATCTAATCTATAATCCAAATTGTGACTAATCAAGAGAAGAAAAAAATGAAACAAATACAAGGTAATAAGACCAAATCCAAATAATTAAATAGTGTGTGACGTTTCGGTAACAGCGTTGTTACCATCTTCAGACAAAATTCAGTAGATTCAGTATTTTTGTCTTAAGATGGTAACAACACTGAAACGTCACACACTATTTATTTATTCGGATTTGGTCTTATTACCTTGTGCTTATGATCTATAATCCAAATTGTTCCTTATCTAGTTGATCATAGAGCTAACTACCTAGACAACCTGCCAAATAGATACTGGAGGACTTACCCAGCCTGAAGTCAATGTAGCCTTCTCCTCCTGACATCACCAACATGTACTTGCAGGGTTCCGGTGACTGCTTGCTGCTGGACTTAGAGCTGTGGTTCCTGAAGGGATTGCTACCTGTGCCCACAGGAAACACCCACAATTTGAGCTGTTTATATTTTTACCATGGAGAGGAAGGAAGAAACATCTGGGTGGGGAGCAATATTGGTTATTATCATCATAACATATCCAACAAAACTACTCCAAGTTCTTAATATGATTCTTATTACAACCTGGTTCACCCCACACTTAGTGAGGTGACCAGATCAAATTCCGAATTGGAAAATAAAATCCTCAGAAATATATATGAATATTAAACAAAATGGCCCCCATGAGAGTATTTAACTTTAATTTATATTCATCTCAAAGCTTTCAAGTATTACAAACCCTTCTTTAATTTAGCCATTGCCAGTCCCAAGCCCGGATGAAAAAGGAGGGAGAGCAGTAAAAAGCTCACTAAAAAACCTGGGCTCAGCTGGCCCGGCTGATAGTACCCTATAAAGGCTCCTAATCCAGGGATACAGGAAGAGCAGTGTCTGTACTCCATGTTAGGAGCGGCTGCACATGGCGTTTGTTCCTCATGTCAGAGGCGGCCATTTCTTTTGGGGCTAAGTCGGCCTGCCGTTGAGTAGTGCTCCCAGTCTTAATGACAAAGGCAGATGCATTCTACTTCACCCAATCATGATGGTTGTTAAACAGACACCATCAAGGGTCACAACTTGATATCCTAAAATGATTGAGTGGCGATAAGAAAGAAGAAGACAAATCCTTCTACAGGAGGATATGATAATTTTGTAATAAACTTCTGTAGAAAGGTTTGTAATACCTGAAAGCTTGAGATAAAATAAAGCAAGCAACTCACCTTCAGAGGCTGTTTTGTTTAATATTTTCATATATAAATCCAAATAGGGAAGTTTTGTGTCAAACCCAACTTTATATTCCATCCATATCTATTTACATATAGAGACTCTCAAAGACCCTGTGACAATAATTACAAATAAGATGAAGTAGAGTCTCCCATGAAAGACCACCAAAAAACATGGGTTAACCAGGTCTCTGACAATAATTACAAATAAGATGAAGTAGAGTCTCCCATGAAAGACCACCAAAAAACATGGGTTAACCAGGTCTCTGACAATAATTACAAATAAGATGAAGTAGAGTCTCCCATGAAAGACCACCAAAAAACATGGGTTAACCAGGTCTCTGACAATAATTATAAATAAGATGAAGTAGAGTCTCCCATGAAAGACCACCAAAAAACATGGGTTAACCAGGTCTCTGACAATAATTATAAATAAGATGAAGTAGAGTCTCCCATGAAAGACCACCAAAAAACATGGGTTAACCAGGTCTCTGACAATAATTACAAATAAGATGAAGTAAGGTCTCCCATGAAAGACCACCAAAAAACATGGGTTAACCAGGTCTCTGACAATAATTATAAATAAGGTGAAGTAGAGTCTCCCATGAAAGACCACCAAAAAACATGGGTTAACCAGGTCTCTGACAATAATTACAAATAAGATGAAGTAGAGTCTCCCATGAAAGACCACCAAAAAACATGGGTTAACCAGGTCTCTGACAATAATTACAAATAAGATGAAGTAGAGTCTCCCATGAAAGACCACCAAAAAACATGGGTTAACCAGGTCTCTGACAATAATTATAAATAAGATGAAGTAGAGTCTCCCATGAAAGACCACCAAAAAACATGGGTTAACCAGGTCTCTGACAATAATTATAAATAAGGTGAAGTAGAGTCTCCCATGAAAGACCACCAAAAAACATGGGTTAACCAGGTCTCTGACAATAATTATAAATAAGATGAAGTAGAGTCTCCCATGAAAGACCACCAAAAAACATGGGTTAACCAGGTCTCTGACAATAATTATAAATAAGATGAAGTAGAGTCTCCCATGAAAGACCACCAAAAAACATGGGTTAACCAGGTCTCTAACAATAATTATAAATAAGATGAAGTAGAGTCTCCCATGAAAGACCACCAAAAAACATGGGTTAACCAGGTCTCTGACAATAATTATAAATAAGATGAAGTAGAGTCTCCCATGAAAGACCACCAAAAAACATGGGTTAACCAGGTCTCTGACAATAATTATAAATAAGATGAAGTAGAGTCTCCCATGAAAGACCACCAAAAAACATGGGTTAACCAGGTCTCTGACAATAATTATAAATAAGATGAAGTAGAGTCTCCCATGAAAGACCACCAAAAAACATGGGTTAACCAGGTCTCTGACAATAATTATAAATAAGATGAAGTAGAGTCTCCCATGAAAGACCACCAAAAAACATGGGTTAACCAGGTCTCTAACAATAATTATAAATAAGATGAAGTAGAGTCTCCCATGAAAGACCACCAAAAAACATGGGTTAACCAGGTCTCTGACAATAATTATAAATAAGATGAAGTAGAGTCTCCCATGAAAGACCACCAAAAAACATGGGTTAACCAGGTCTCTGACAATAATTATAAATAAGATGAAGTAGAGTCTCCCATGAAAGACCACCAAAAAACATGGGTTAACCAGGTCTCTGACAATAATTACAAATAAGATGAAGTAAGGTCTCCCATGAAAGACCACCAAAAAACATGGGTTAACCAGGTCTCTGACAATAATTATAAATAAGGTGAAGTAGAGTCTCCCATGAAAGACCACCAAAAAACATGGGTTAACCAGGTCTCTGACAATAATTACAAATAAGATGAAGTAGAGTCTCCCATGAAAGACCACCAAAAAACATGGGTTAACCAGGTCTCTGACAATAATTACAAATAAGATGAAGTAGAGTCTCCCATGAAAGACCACCAAAAAACATGGGTTAACCAGGTCTCTGACAATAATTATAAATAAGATGAAGTAGAGTCTCCCATGAAAGACCACCAAAAAACATGGGTTAACCAGGTCTCTGACAATAATTATAAATAAGGTGAAGTAGAGTCTCCCATGAAAGACCACCAAAAAACATGGGTTAACCAGGTCTCTGACAATAATTACAAATAAGATGAAGTAGAGTCTCCCATGAAAGACCACCAAAAAACATGGGTTAACCAGGTCTCTGACAATAATTATAAATAAGATGAAGTAGAGTCTCCCATGAAAGACCACCAAAAAACATGGGTTAACCAGGTCTCTGACAATAATTATAAATAAGATGAAGTAGAGTCTCCCATGAAAGACCACCAAAAAACATGGGTTAACCAGGTCTCTGACAATAATTACAAATAAGATGAAGTAGAGTCTCCCATGAAAGACCACCAAAAAACATGGGTTAACCAGGTCTCTGACAATAATTACAAATAAGATGAAGTAGAGTCTCCCATGAAAGACCACCAAAAAACATGGGTTAACCAGGTCTCTGACAATAATTACAAATAAGATGAAGTAGAGTCTCCCATGAAAGACCACCAAAAAACATAGGTTAACCAGGTCTCTGACAATAATTATAAATAAGATGAAGTAGAGTCTCCCATGAAAGACCACCAAAAAACATGGGTTAACCAGGTCTCTGACAATAATTATAAATAAGATGAAGTAGAGTCTCCCATGAAAGACCACCAAAAAACATGGGTTAACCAGGTCTCTGACAATAATTATAAATAAGATGAAGTAGAGTCTCCCATTAAAGACCACCAAAAAACATGGGTTAACCAGGTCTCTGACAATAATTATAAATAAGATGAAGTAGAGTCTCCCATGAAAGACCACCAAAAAACATGGGTTAACCAGGTCTCTGACAATAATTATAAATAAGATGAAGTAGAGTCTCCCATGAAAGACCACCAAAAAACATGGGTTAACCAGGTCTCTGACAATAATTATAAATAAGATGAAGTAGTCTCCCATGAAAGACCACCAAAAAACATGGGTTAACCAGGTCTCTGACAATAATTACAAATAAGATGAAGTAAGGTCTCCCATGAAAGACCACCAAAAAACATGGGTTAACCAGGTCTCTGACAATAATTACAAATAAGATGAAGTAAGGTCTCCCATGAAAGACCACCAAAAAACATGGGTTAACCAGGTCTCTGACAATAATTACAAATAAGATGAAGTAGAGTCTCCCATGAAAGACCACCAAAAAACATGGGTTAACCAGGTCTCTGACAATAATTACAAATAAGATGAAGTAGAGTCTCCCATGAAAGACCACCAAAAAACATGGGTTAACCAGGTCTCTGACAATAATTATAAATAAGGTGAAGTAGAGTCTCCCATGAAAGACCACCAAAAAACATGGGTTAACCAGGTCTCTGATAATAATTACAAATAAGATGAAGTAGAGTCTCCCATGAAAGACCACCAAAAAACATGGGTTAACCAGGTCTCTGACAATAATTACAAATAAGATGAAGTAGAGTCTCCCATGAAAGACCACCAAAAAACATGGGTTAACCAGGTCTCTGACAATAATTACAAATAAGATGAAGTAGAGTCTCCCATGAAAGACCACCAAGACACATGGGTTAACCAGGTCTCTGACAATAATTACAAATAAGGTGAAGTAGAGTCTCCCATGAAAGACCACCAAAAAACATGGGTTAACCAGGTCTCTGACAATAATTATAAATAAGGTGAAGTAGAGTCTCCCATGAAAGACCACCAAAAAACATGGGTTAACCAGGTCTCTGACAATAATTACAAATAAGATGAAGTAGAGTCTCCCATGAAAGACCACCAAAAAACATGGGTTAACCAGGTCTCTGACAATAATTATAAATAAGATGAAGTAGAGTCTCCCATGAAAGACCACCAAAAAACATGGGTTAACCAGGTCTCTGACAATAATTACAAATAAGATGAAGTAGAGTCTCCCATGAAAGACCACCAAAAAACATGGGTTAACCAGGTCTCTGACAATAATTACAAATAAGATGAAGTAGAGTCTCCCATGAAAGACCACCAAAAAACATGGGTTAACCAGGTCTCTGACAATAATTATAAATAAGATGAAGTAGAGTCTCCCATGAAAGACCACCAAAAAACATGGTTAACCAGGTCTCTGACAATAATTATAAATAAGATGAAGTAGAGTCTCCCATGAAAGACCACCAAAAAACATGGGTTAACCAGGTCTCTGACAATAATTATAAATAAGATGAAGTAGAGTCTCCCATTAAAGACCACCAAAAAACATGGGTTAACCAGGTCTCTGACAATAATTATAAATAAGATGAAGTAGAGTCTCCCATGAAAGACCACCAAAAAACATGGGTTAACCAGGTCTCTGACAATAATTATAAATAAGATGAAGTAGAGTCTCCCATGAAAGACCACCAAAAAACATGGGTTAACCAGGTCTCTGACAATAATTATAAATAAGATGAAGTAGAGTCTCCCATGAAAGACCACCAAAAAACATGGGTTAACCAGGTCTCTGACAATAATTATAAATAAGATGAAGTAGAGTCTCCCATGAAAGACCACCAAAAAACATGGGTTAACCAGGTCTCTAACAATAATTATAAATAAGATGAAGTAGAGTCTCCCATGAAAGACCACCAAAAAAACATGGGTTAACCAGGTCTCTGACAATAATTATAAATAAGATGAAGTAGAGTCTCCCATGAAAGACCACCAAAAAACATGGGTTAACCAGGTCTCTGACAATAATTACAAATAAGATGAAGTAAGGTCTCCCATGAAAGACCACCAAAAAAACATGGGTTAACCAGGTCTCTGACAATAATTATAAATAAGGTGAAGTAGAGTCTCCCATGAAAGACCACCAAAAAACATGGGTTAACCAGGTCTCTGACAATAATTACAAATAAGATGAAGTAGAGTCTCCCATGAAAGACCACCAAAAAACATGGGTTAACCAGGTCTCTGACAATAATTACAAATAAGATGAAGTAGAGTCTCCCATGAAAGACCACCAAAAAACATGGGTTAACCAGGTCTCTGACAATAATTATAAATAAGATGAAGTAGAGTCTCCCATGAAAGACCACCAAAAAACATGGGTTAACCAGGTCTCTGACAATAATTATAAATAAGGTGAAGTAGAGTCTCCCATGAAAGACCACCAAAAAACATGGGTTAACCAGGTCTCTGACAATAATTACAAATAAGATGAAGTAGAGTCTCCCATGAAAGACCACCAAAAAACATGGGTTAACCAGGTCTCTGACAATAATTATAAATAAGATGAAGTAGAGTCTCCCATTAAAGACCACCAAAAAACATGGGTTAACCAGGTCTCTGACAATAATTATAAATAAGATGAAGTAGAGTCTCCCATGAAAGACCACCAAAAAACATGGGTTAACCAGGTCTCTGACAATAATTATAAATAAGATGAAGTAGAGTCTCCCATGAAAGACCACCAAAAAACATGGGTTAACCAGGTCTCTGACAATAATTATAAATAAGATGAAGTAGAGTCTCCCATGAAAGACCACCAAAAAACATGGGTTAACCAGGTCTCTGACAATAATTATAAATAAGATGAAGTAGAGTCTCCCATGAAAGACCACCAAAAAACATGGGTTAACCAGGTCTCTAACAATAATTATAAATAAGATGAAGTAGAGTCTCCCATGAAAGACCACCAAAAAACATGGGTTAACCAGGTCTCTGACAATAATTATAAATAAGATGAAGTAGAGTCTCCCATGAAAGACCACCAAAAAACATGGGTTAACCAGGTCTCTGACAATAATTACAAATAAGATGAAGTAAGGTCTCCCATGAAAGACCACCAAAAAACATGGGTTAACCAGGTCTCTGACAATAATTATAAATAAGGTGAAGTAGAGTCTCCCATGAAAGACCACCAAAAAACATGGGTTAACCAGGTCTCTGACAATAATTACAAATAAGATGAAGTAGAGTCTCCCATGAAAGACCACCAAAAAACATGGGTTAACCAGGTCTCTGACAATAATTATAAATAAGGTGAAGTAGAGTCTCCCATGAAAGACCACCAAAAAACATGGGTTAACCAGGTCTCTGACAATAATTACAAATAAGATGAAGTAGAGTCTCCCATGAAAGACCACCAAAAAACATGGGTTAACCAGGTCTCTGACAATAATTACAAATAAG
Organism: Cordylochernes scorpioides; assembly: GCA_030710605.1. NCBI lineage: Eukaryota > Metazoa > Arthropoda > Arachnida > Pseudoscorpiones > Chernetidae > Cordylochernes > Cordylochernes scorpioides. The sequence continues at coordinate 27,421,930 of CP092864.1, read as the reverse complement.
ATGAAGTAGAGTCTCCCATGAAAGACCACCAAAAAACATGGGTTAACCAGGTCTCTGACAATAATTATAAATAAGATAAGTACAGTCTCCCATGAAAGACCACCAAAAAACATGGGTTAACCAGGTCTCTGACAATAATTACAAATAAGATGAAGTAGAGTCTCCCATGAAAGACCACCAAAAAACATGGGTTAACCAGGTCTCTGACAATAATTACAAATAAGATGAAGTAGAGTCTCCCATGAAAGACCACCAAAAAACATGGGTTAACCAGGTCTCTGACAATAATTATAAATAAAATGAAGTAGAGTCTCCCATGAAAGACCACCAAAAAACATGGGTTAACCAGGTCTCTGACAATAATTACAAATAAGATGAAGTAGAGTCTCCCATGAAAGACCACCAAAAAACATGGGTTAACCAGGTCTCTGACAATAATTATAAATAAGATGAAGTAGAGTCTCCCATGAAAGACCACCAAAAAACATGGGTTAACCAGGTCTCTGACAATAATTACAAATAAGATGAAGTAGAGTCTCCCATGAAAGACCACCAAAAAACATGGGTTAACCAGGTCTCTGACAATAATTATAAATAAGATGAAGTAGAGTCTCCCATGAAAGACCACCAAAAAACATGGGTTAACCAGGTCTCTGACAATAATTATAAATAAGATGAAGTAGAGTCTCCCATGAAAGACCACCAAAAAACATGGGTTAACCAGGTCTCTGACAATAATTATAAATAAGATGAAGTAGAGTCTCCCATTAAAGACCACCAAAAAACATGGGTTAACCAGGTCTCTGACAATAATTATAAATAAGATGAAGTAGAGTCTCCCATGAAAGACCACCAAAAAACATGGGTTAACCAGGTCTCTGACAATAATTACAAATAAGATGAAGTAGAGTCTCCCATGAAAGACCACCAAAAAACATGGGTTAACCAGGTCTCTGACAATAATTATAAATAAGATGAAGTAGAGTCTCCCATGAAAGACCACCAAAAAACATGGGTTAACCAGGTCTCTGACAATAATTATAAATAAGATGAAGTAGAGTCTCCCATGAAAGACCACCAAAAAACATGGGTTAACCAGGTCTCTGACAATAATTATAAATAAGATGAAGTAGAGTCTCCCATTAAAGACCACCAAAAAACATGGGTTAACCAGGTCTCTGACAATAATTATAAATAAGATGAAGTAGAGTCTCCCATGAAAGACCACCAAAAAACATGGGTTAACCAGGTCTCTGACAATAATTATAAATAAGATGAAGTAGAGTCTCCCATGAAAGACCACCAAAAAACATGGGTTAACCAGGTCTCTGACAATAATTATAAATAAGATGAAGTAGAGTCTCCCATGAAAGACCACCAAAAAACATGGGTTAACCAGGTCTCTGACAATAATTATAAATAAGATGAAGTAGAGTCTCCCATGAAAGACCACCAAAAAACATGGGTTAACCAGGTCTCTAACAATAATTATAAATAAGATGAAGTAGAGTCTCCCATGAAAGACCACCAAAAAACATGGGTTAACCAGGTCTCTGACAATAATTATAAATAAGATGAAGTAGAGTCTCCCATGAAAGACCACCAAAAAACATGGGTTAACCAGGTCTCTGACAATAATTACAAATAAGATGAAGTAAGGTCTCCCATGAAAGACCACCAAAAAACATGGGTTAACCAGGTCTCTGACAATAATTATAAATAAGGTGAAGTAGAGTCTCCCATGAAAGACCACCAAAAAACATGGGTTAACCAGGTCTCTGACAATAATTACAAATAAGATGAAGTAGAGTCTCCCATGAAAGACCACCAAAAAACATGGGTTAACCAGGTCTCTGACAATAATTATAAATAAGGTGAAGTAGAGTCTCCCATGAAAGACCACCAAAAAACATGGGTTAACCAGGTCTCTGACAATAATTACAAATAAGATGAAGTAGAGTCTCCCATGAAAGACCACCAAAAAACATGGGTTAACCAGGTCTCTGACAATAATTACAAATAAGATGAAGTAGAGTCTCCCATGAAAGACCACCAAAAAACATGGGTTAACCAGGTCTCTGACAATAATTATAAATAAGATGAAGTAGAGTCTCCCATGAAAGACCACCAAAAAACATGGGTTAACCAGGTCTCTGACAATAATTACAAATAAGATGAAGTAGAGTCTCCCATGAAAGACCACCAAAAAACATGGGTTAACCAGGTCTCTGACAATAATTACAAATAAGATGAAGTAGAGTCTCCCATGAAAGACCACCAAAAAACATGGGTTAACCAGGTCTCTGACAATAATTATAAATAAGATGAAGTAGAGTCTCCCATGAAAGACCACCAAAAAACATGGGTTAACCAGGTCTCTGACAATAATTACAAATAAGATGAAGTAGAGTCTCCCATGAAAGACCACCAAAAAACATGGGTTAACCAGGTCTCTGACAATAATTATAAATAAGATGAAGTAGAGTCTCCCATGAAAGACCACCAAAAAACATGGGTTAACCAGGTCTCTGACAATAATTACAAATAAGATGAAGTAGAGTCTCCCATGAAAGACCACCAAAAAACATGGGTTAACCAGGTCTCTGACAATAATTATAAATAAGATGAAGTAGAGTCTCCCATGAAAGACCACCAAAAAACATGGGTTAACCAGGTCTCTGACAATAATTATAAATAAGATGAAGTAGAGTCTCCCATGAAAGACCACCAAAAAACATGGGTTAACCAGGTCTCTGACAATAATTATAAATAAGATGAAGTAGAGTCTCCCATTAAAGACCACCAAAAAACATGGGTTAACCAGGTCTCTGACAATAATTATAAATAAGATGAAGTAGAGTCTCCCATGAAAGACCACCAAAAAACATGGGTTAACCAGGTCTCTGACAATAATTATAAATAAGATGAAGTAGAGTCTCCCATGAAAGACCACCAAAAAACATGGGTTAACCAGGTCTCTGACAATAATTATAAATAAGATGAAGTAGAGTCTCCCATGAAAGACCACCAAAAAACATGGGTTAACCAGGTCTCTGACAATAATTATAAATAAGATGAAGTAGAGTCTCCCATGAAAGACCACCAAAAAACATGGGTTAACCAGGTCTCTAACAATAATTATAAATAAGATGAAGTAGAGTCTCCCATGAAAGACCACCAAAAAACATGGGTTAACCAGGTCTCTGACAATAATTATAAATAAGATGAAGTAGAGTCTCCCATGAAAGACCACCAAAAAACATGGGTTAACCAGGTCTCTGACAATAATTACAAATAAGATGAAGTAAGGTCTCCCATGAAAGACCACCAAAAAACATGGGTTAACCAGGTCTCTGACAATAATTATAAATAAGGTGAAGTAGAGTCTCCCATGAAAGACCACCAAAAAACATGGGTTAACCAGGTCTCTGACAATAATTACAAATAAGATGAAGTAGAGTCTCCCATGAAAGACCACCAAAAAACATGGGTTAACCAGGTCTCTGACAATAATTATAAATAAGGTGAAGTAGAGTCTCCCATGAAAGACCACCAAAAAACATGGGTTAACCAGGTCTCTGACAATAATTACAAATAAGATGAAGTAGAGTCTCCCATGAAAGACCACCAAAAAACATGGGTTAACCAGGTCTCTGACAATAATTACAAATAAGATGAAGTAGAGTCTCCCATGAAAGACCACCAAAAAACATGGGTTAACCAGGTCTCTGACAATAATTATAAATAAGATGAAGTAGAGTCTCCCATGAAAGACCACCAAAAAACATGGGTTAACCAGGTCTCTGACAATAATTACAAATAAGATGAAGTAGAGTCTCCCATGAAAGACCACCAAAAAACATGGGTTAACCAGGTCTCTGACAATAATTACAAATAAGATGAAGTAGAGTCTCCCATGAAAGACCACCAAAAAACATGGGTTAACCAGGTCTCTGACAATAATTATAAATAAGATGAAGTAGAGTCTCCCATGAAAGACCACCAAAAAACATGGGTTAACCAGGTCTCTGACAATAATTACAAATAAGATGAAGTAGAGTCTCCCATGAAAGACCACCAAAAAACATGGGTTAACCAGGTCTCTGACAATAATTACAAATAAGATGAAGTAGAGTCTCCCATGAAAGACCACCAAAAAACATGGGTTAACCAGGTCTCTGACAATAATTACAAATAAGATGAAGTAGAGTCTCCCATGAAAGACCACCAAAAAACATGGGTTAACCAGGTCTCTGACAATAATTATAAATAAGATGAAGTAGAGTCTCCCATGAAAGACCACCAAAAAACATGGGTTAACCAGGTCTCTGACAATAATTACAAATAAGATGAAGTAGAGTCTCCCATGAAAGACCACCAAGACCATCCAAGAACACTGGTCTCTCCTGGAAGTAATCTCTTAACAGAGACTCTGTTTCATTTGAAAGACTTGATATGATCTTTGATAAGAGACCACCTCCAAGTTCGGCCATGTTTTTAGCCATTCTCTCAAGGGGGAGACTCTACTGTATTCATTATTCAAATATTATTTGTAAGTTTACCTTGATAACCTTCACATAATAATGTAGAGAAAAAAGTGCCAGATCTCAACCAACAACTACATCATTTTCAACTTTACACCCTACGTGTAAAATTTAGGGATTCCCTGTCACACTTTTTAAGAGTCAAAATCAAACTTGACGAAAAAAATTATAGATTTATTGGTTACTGTGGCACAATTTTTTTTTTTCTCTACACAAAATTTCCAACTATCAAGTAAATTTTCCCGCAATATTTTCAATGCTTATTAAAACACTGGGGGGCACAAATTGAAAAAGATAACAGATAATCAAATATTCATAGACATTTTTATAAATTAGTGGAAATACCTAACTCTGAGAACTCTTCAAAAAAACAGGTAATAAGACCAAATCTCCAAAATAAATAATTGGGTCTTATTACATTGTGTTTCTAATCTATAATCCAAATTGTACCAATTGTATCCTACACAAATTTAATTAAATTATTTAGTGGGTAATCAAAAAGAGGACAAGAGAAAAATAGCTAAAGAGAATTGTATTCAGTTCACAAGTCCATTTAAGCCAAAATGGCTCTTTTTGCATTTTCAGCGCACACTAACTAAAAAAAAAAAAAAAAAACACACAACGCTAAAAGCACAACATTAAAAAAAATTAAATAAAAAAAGATTAAAATATATATACAGTTAAACCTGTCTATAGCGCCTCCCTCTAAATAGCGCCTGATTTTAAAAACGTAGTACGATGCTATTTACATTAAAAGTGATCTGTCTATAGCACCCTATTTTGGTGAATCCCAAAAGGGGGCGTTATAGACAGGTTTAACTGTATATATAAATTATGAAAGGAAACAAAATATTGAATATTCTTCACAAAAGCAACTTAAAATGGAATGCAGTGCACAAACCGTGCGTAATGCAGAAACTAAACAAAACTAAATGAAAGATGTAAACATAGGGAGTCTAGCCCAAAGCTACTAGATGGAACACAAAATAATACCATTGGAGATGACCATGATGTCGTCCTTGTTGTCATTCTTTTCATCAACTTTCATCAACTTTTCAACTACGGCATCAGCAGCGGCAGTGAAACATCACCAGGAGATGTCGTTAACATGACCACGCACAGCAGGGTTAGTTTGACAAACAAGTTAGTGGAAAATAGACCTAAGTTGTTTAAAATGAATAAAAAACACAACAAAATATTAATAAAGTGCAGCAGAAACTAATGAAGCTGAGTGAAGAGTAGATTGAAATATACGAGAAGCTATAATTGTACTTTGTTCAAAAGAGTAGTTTCCAAAAAACAATCAAACTAATAAAACAATGAGATTAAACTGGCGAAACCACTGGGAGGGTTCACCATTGATGAGCCAGGCCCTCTTATTAATGTATCATTGCAGTAAGGGCAGTAGAAAATTATTCTATTAAAAAATAGACACTTCAGCCAGTTAAAGTTTTATTTTCTCAACGTTTCAACAAAAATCTTTTGTCTTCATCAGGAGAAATAAAAATAAAGTATTGGCAAGGCATTAAAAATTATTCTTTAAATATTTTTATTATATCAAGAATATTGAAAAAACAATAGAAAAAAATAAAAGATAACTGACGAGCGCCAACAGCGCGAAATGCGTTCGTGGATGGCTTTTCTTGATTTATCAAGAAATTGGGTTGGCCAAATATCTCAGAGTAAGCAAAATAAACGTTTAGTTTATTTTTACTCCACTAGATGGCGCTCTGCCATCTAAAAAGCACATGTGCTTGTGGTCAGGAGATGCCTTCTTTATTTTTAATATCAAGAATAATTTTTAACGCCAATGCTTTCTTTTTATTTGTCCTGACAAAGACAAAATATTTTTGTTGAAACGTTGAGAAAATAAAATTTTAACTGGATGAAGTGTCTTATTCTTTTTTTAAGAAGCTTTAAAAATAGTTTAAATTTCTCAAAACATGATAAATATCAATTTAAATTTTCAGAGAGTGCTATAAGTATTTCTAATTATATATTGGCTTAAAGAAAATGGTTCAATATATCATATGGAGGTGTATCGAAATGACTGTTTATTTGAACCAAGTGTGTGTTTTACATAGCTTTTATCTCAATAAAAAGGAGTGAAAGAAAGAATTTTATTTTAGAGAGTAGAGGAAACCATGTACTCATGGCTATAAAAATTTGGATTTAGATATAGAAAAGAGGTTATGAAAGGAATATTGTGTGATAAAAGGGATTTAAAAAAAAAGGAACAAACATGCAGATATCCAAAATACCTGCTGGAAATAAAAAAAAGACAAGAAAGGACAAGACATCAACAAGGACATAACAGAAACATTAGGGACACAAGGTAATAAGACCAAATCTAAATAAATGGTGTGTGATGTTTATGTAATGCTGTTGTTACCATTATCAGATAAAAGTACTGAATTTTGTCTGAAGATGGTAACAACGCTGTTAAAGAAAACCTCACACATTATTTATTTATTTGGTCTTATTACCTTGTGTTTATAATCTATAATTCAAATTGTACCTTATCAGAAATATTAGGTGATCATGCCATTTTAAGATGTGTGACATAAACACCAATATCAAAAATGTCTCTTGCAGTGGAAGGCCAATACAGTAGAACCTCCCTGTAAAAGACACCTAATTGCAAAGCCAAAGTGTCTTTTAGGGAGAGGTATCCTCTTACCGGAGAGTTATAAATTAGGATAAATGGTCATTTTGTAAATGAAAACTATCCTTTGTAGAGAGGTGTCCTCTAACAGGAGTGTCCTCTCATGGAGGTTTGACTGTAATATCTTTGGTATATTTAATATTTTTTCCATCTTTAGGGTCCTATTCTATGGATGAAAAATTAATTTAAAAATTCTACAAGAGTTTCTGGCACACCCTTCCTACAGAATTACAGAATGAACGCTACCATTGGAAATCTGGGGGGTTGGTGAAAGAGCGGTATAAACTGATAATTTTTCAAAGGATCAAATCCAACATTTTCAATATTTTTCTTAAACACAGGATAATAAGACTAAATTTAAATAGTGTGTGATGTTTCAGTAACAGTGTTGTTACCATCTTCAGACAAAAGTACTGAATGAGAAATTTTACCACAGAATATTTTTCTCATTCAGTACTTTTGTCTGAAGATGGTAACAATGCTCTTACCGAAACGTCACACTATTTATTTGGATTTGGTCTTATTCCTTGTGTTTATAATCTATAAACCAAATTGTGCCTTATTATATTTTTCTTAATAAAAAAATTGCTTCAATACCCCCACCCAATGTACAAATGTCCAGCCCCACAAAGTAAGTACATAATGGGGGCTCTGACATATTTGTAATACAAAAAGTTGAAATCCTTTCCAGATATGTAGACATGTGATGCACTTAAAATCGTTCACTCTTTTAAAATACTTTTAATATTTACTATAATAACTAATTGGTTTGAATAGCTATTTTGTTATTTAAATTCTCCTAATTTAACTATACATTGCAAATTTTTGGAGAGGAGTTTAAAAAAAGTACTTACGGCCCTGTGCAGGCTTCAATAATACTACACACAATACCTCTCTTTATGAAGTTCTATGCTACTTGAAGAACATTATTTTTTGGATATCTAAATATGATCTATTTGACACTCAAAATTAGAAGCATGGGGGGTCGGTGGAAGGCTGGTTAAACCGTTTGGTTTACGACCACTACGACCCGGGTTCGATCCCCGCATTGGACACTTTTTTCTGTTTAAAAAAAAAATGCTCCAATGGCCCCCCGATTCTTGCAAAAGTCCAACCCCACCAGCGAGTGCAAGTAACCAAACGGGGCTCTGGCACATTTGTAAGTGCAAAGTCGAACTGCTTTCACATGTGTAGACATGTGGTGCGCTTACAGTAAAAAGCAGTCGCTAAATACCCACCATGATTATCATGGCCTGTACCACGTGTACTAGGGATAAGCAAAAAAAAAAAAAAAAAAAAAAAAAAGAAGCATTACAGTAACAAAAACATATTTAAATAGATAAACTATTTGTGATGTAAAAAAAGAAACACAAGTTTGAAAAGTAGATTTATATAGCTATACATTTACCATATTGGCAGCAAAAAGATTCACCAGTTACTAAACAATGGCTCTAAAAACACAAGGTAATACGACCAAATCCAAATAAATAAATAGTGTGTGACGTTTCAGTAACAGCATTGTTACCATCTTCAGACAAAAGTGACTGAATGATGAATACCGAATAGATTCAGTACTTTTGTTTGAAGATGGTAACAATGCTGTTCCTGAAACGTCACACACTATTTATTCATTTGGATTTGGTCTTATTACCTTGTGTTTATAATCTATAATCTAAATTGTGCCTTATCAATGGCTCTAAAGATATGTTCTACCCTAAGGTGAATAGATGATGCTCTTTCAACGGGGGCTTCAGGCACCTACCTCTGTTCATTGTTAAGTAAGGACATTGATATTCCTATTAGGTTGAAAAAGGGCTTAATGAAAATTTCTGTTGTTTCTTATCCTCTTTTATAAAGATTACACTAATTCCATGAGAGTTCATGCTCCTTGAGTTTTTTCTGTATTTTTTTTTAACAAAATAAAGATGGGAAGCTACAATTTTGATATTTGTTGAAAATTTTGCTGGGAGGATATTGATCAATTAAGGAAAAAGTCACCTCTCCCATCAAAATAAATGTTAAAAACTAAGGTCCATATATAGACAGACTTTGCGACTTTCTCATTGACTTGATTCTTCGAGTTTGTGGAAAGGGTCGATAGATGCTGCAAAGTTTATGTGTTTTTTTGATGGGAGAGAGGAAATATTTCTTTTTATGGATTTTACAATTTTGTTACAAAAATATTAATTGAAGATTGGGTTATTCTCTATATATGGGCATTAAAAATTTTGTCTTATAACTTTAAACACTATAAAAGATCAACAATTGGTGTCTAAATACCCAGTTTCCATGGCTACCTAAATGTGAGTCAGATATTAGTTGGAGAATGGGTTATTCTCTATATATATACATTTTGAACTTTATTTTATAACTTTAGACCATTATAAAAGATCAACAATTAATGTCTAAATACCCAGTTTCCATGGCTACCTAAATGTGAGTCTGATATTAGTTGGAGAATGGGTTATTCTCTATATATCTGGACATTTTGAACTTTATTTTATAACTTTAGACCATTATAAAAGATCAACAATTAATGTCTAAATACCTAGTTTCCATGGCTACCTAAATGTGAGTCAGATATTAGTTGGAGAATGGGTTATTCTCTATATATCTGGACATTTTGAACTTTATTTTATAACTTTAGACCATTATAAAAGTTCAACAATTAGTGTCTAAATACCCAGTTTCCATGGCTACCTAAATGTGAGTCAGATCTTAGTTGGAGAATGGGTTCTTCTCTATATATATGGACATTAAAAATGTTGTCTTATTTTATTTTTTTACTTATCCTTTTTGTCTGTTATCTTGTATCTTGTTGTATCTTTGTCTGTTATATTTGTATGTTGTCTTATAACTTTAGGGAACACTATAAAGTAGCAACAATACCCAGTTTCCATGGCAACCTGAATGTGAGTCAGTACCTGGTACAGCAACAAAGAACTTGACGGCGTCCCTGTGTCCATGGAAGGAGAGCTGGGCCTTGGTGATGTCCACATGGGGGATGTAACTGCCGGGGGTGACAGCCTCCTTGCAGTCTGAGTAAACCCGCACCCTGGTGGTGGCTTCGTCTCCTGGCTGCCCTTCTTCCTCCTCTTCTGGACACACACATTCTAGGTGGGAGCTTCAACTTCCTTTTTGTTCTACTATCTCAACTTCCTTAGATGCACTAAACAGGACCTTTGGGGGAGACCTCTGCTTATCATAAAACAGCTCGAGAAGTATGAACTTATGAAGAATTCGTGTAATTTTTACACAGGGAGATAAGATCTAAAGAGACAAAGGTCACCTCTCTCTTCAAAATAGACGCCAAAACCAGATGCCATCTATCTAAAGAGATAAGAAACAACAACAACAAGTTTAACTTCCATAGTGTCTGCCCTTCGCCCCTGTAAAGTTCATTATGTTCCATTATCTATGAACTCAGCCTTTAAATTGTCATAGCTAATGAGACAGAGTTGACAGGAACACAATATGGAGTCCATTGCCTCTGACTTCATCCTACATATATGCTATTTCAGTCCAAATAACTCTCACCTTATCTATAATCTCAGGTTTTATATTGCACCCAACTGTTCAGAAAATTACTGTCACTTCAGCTAAGACCTCAGTACCAAAATCATATTCCCACGTTTACCTTTTTATACTTTTTCAGGGGGGGGGGTCGGTGGAAGGATGGTCTGAACCGTTGGTTTTCGACTGCTACGACCCGGGTTCGATTCCCGCATTGGGCACTTTTTATGTTTAAAAAAATAATGCTCCAATGGCCCCCGATTCTTGCAAAAGTCCAACCCCACCAGCGAGTGCAAGTAACCAAACGGGCCTCTGGCACATTTGTAAGTGCAAAGTCGAACTGCTTTTCATATTTGTAGACATGTGGTGCACTTACAGTAAAAGCAGTCGCCAACTTCTACCCGCCATGATTATCATGGCCTGTACCATGTGATAAGCAAAAAAAAAAAAAAAAAACTTTTTCAGTGAATAAAATGATCCTAGAAACAAAGTTTAATGTCCTCACATTGCTATCAATGTCATTCTTTCCTCGGGAGAATTTATGTTGAGGTTTTTGTGCTTACAATTATTTATTCAATTAGAGAAGAATCTCTAAGAGAGGTCACTCACGCTAGAGGACAACTCTCTACAAAGGACAGTTTTCATTTACAAAATTACTGCTTTTACTAATTATCATATCTCCGGTAAGAGGACACCTCTCCATAAAGGACACTTTAGGTGTGCAACTATGTGTCCTTTACAGAGAGGTTCTACTATATTATGAGAAGAAATAAAAAGTTGGCTTACATAATCAGAAATTGAGATATCACATTGTTAGGTTTTCCCCAGATGGATTGCCAGTTCAGTGCCAACTTACTGTCAGAGAGTGGCACAGAGATGATGACCCCGTTGCCGGTGCCAATCCAGAGGCGGGAGGAGGAGATGAGCAGGGAGGTGATCCGGACAAAAGAGAAGCCCAGCTGTCCAGTTCCCAGCATGCGAGTGACACAGGGTTCCAGGTCCAGGTCCTGCAGGTGCTGGTGTGTGTGGGCATGGAACAGCCTCAAGGTGGAGTCCAGCCTCAGGGACAGCCACACTCCGTCTCCTGCCCAGGCCAGTAGCCGCACCTGGCTCTCCTTCCTGGGGTGGGCCACAAACCCTGCCTGCACCGCACACCTCCATGATGTTGGCAGCTAACTGATCCATATGTGAAACTAACTGCAACTTGAATCACTCAACTTAGCACATTAACAACACACAGAGGCTTAATAGATTAATCCGAGCTGGGAAGCCAGTAAAAATCTTCTATAAACTGGAATATCATTATAACAACCTCCTTTATATCTAACAGTATCTTAGTTGCATATCAAACCAAATCCAAATAAATAAATAGTATGTGATGTTTCGGTAACACCATTATTACCATCATCAGACAAATGTACTGAATTATTATCATTCAGTACTTTTTGTATGATGATAACAACATTGTTACAGAAACCTCATATACTATTTATTTATTTGGATTCGGTCTTATTACTTTGTTTTTATAATATATAAATCAAATTGTGACTTATAAGTAGTTGAATATCCTAAGATCCCAAGTACAAAGTCCCAATTATTTGAACCATTGTTATAACAATCCCAAATGTTTTTGTTATAGCAAGGTTCAACTGTTTGCCCTGTTATATTCTATTGTTGAGAAAGACTTTTTAAAATAAATCAAACAAACAAACTGTCCTTTTTACAATAGGAGGAATCCTATCCTTTCTATCCTATCATTGCTAAGAAGAGATAAAAAGCTAACGGTGATAAATTTCTTCATTGAAAAGATATAAGCCTGGTGAGGTTTTGAACAATAATGTCCTTCAAGAGGATGTAATATGAATACTTTGTCCTTTGCTGTTGTAATTCTTCCGTAATGATATCCACTTTTATCACATCTATATAGATATTAAAGTTTTACACAAATAAATTTACTGGCAATGTGTTTCTTTTAAATATCATCAAATAATTATCTGTACAGACCTTACTGCAATGATATGAGTTATTGAATGAGAGGGCTTGGCTCATCAGTAGTGAACCCTCTCAACGGTTATTTGATGATATTTAAAAGAAACGCATTGCCAGTAAATTTATTTGTGTAAAATTTTAACGATATATGGCAATAAAATTTAATATAGATATTAAAGCTCGAGGAGCATGAACTCATGGAATTTGTGTAATCTTTACACAAGAGATTGACATAGAGATTGAAGGGACAACCATACCTCGACAGTGAGGGTCTTGGCATCAATGATGTGGACATGGTTGGTGATGCCGCACCAGATCTTGTCATGCACCACAGCCATGCACCGGATAGAGTGGTTGGGTTGGCCCAGGTCCAGTAGGTGGTAGTTGCCCAGGTCCCACTGCCCATCTGTGACACCACCAGCTTACACCTACAATATTCAACTGTTCACAAAGCCTAAATCTATATTATGCATTAGTGAGCACCGTCTAATATTTTTGACATCTACGAATAGAGATTGAATTCTGAAGAAAACATATGGCTTCGTTTTCCCACTATTTACTAAGTGCAATTCTCAACCTGCAACCCCAAAACACATTATTTACTGTATTGATTCATCCATTGATGAGCTCTACTCATCCCCGGCAGACACCATCAAAAGTCTCAAGCTTTACAAGTTTGATACCTTAATATGATTGAGTGGAGATAAGAAAGAAGAAGACATATAGCTTCAATGGCCTCCAATTCTTGCGGAAGTTTACATCCTACATCTAGAATATTCAACTGTTCACAAAGCTTAAATCTATATTATGCATTAGTGAGCCCCATCTAATATTTTCGACTTCTACGAATAGAGATTGAATTCTGTACTTTTATTATTTCTGAAGAAACCATATGGCTTCAATGGCCTCCAATTCTTGCGGAAGTTCAAATCCCCACCAATGAGTGAAAGTAATCAAATGAAGCTCTGACATGTTTGTATGTGCAAAAAGTTGAACCACTTTCTGTGTAGACACATGTGGTGCACACATACAGTAAAAGTAGTTGTTAACCACCCAACCATGATTATCATGGCTTCTACCACTTGTACTCTAGATAAATTCTACATGATATAACATTTGGTAATTCTTCAAATTAAAGACACTTCGGGCAGTAAATCTTTTTTATTGTCTCGACGTTTCAACAAAAATCTTTTGTCCTTGTCAGGAGCGAATAAAAATGAAAACATTAGGCAAAGTGTTAAAAATTATTAAAATAAAAATATTTTAACGCTTTTCCAAATGTTTTAATTTTTGTTCGCCCCTGACGAGGACAAAAGATTTTTGTTGAAACGTCGAGATAATAAAAAAGATTTACTGACCGAAGTATCTTTAATTTGAAGAACTATGAATGCCGGTCAGGCAACCTCTATCTTTATGATAACATTTGATAAGGTTACAAGAAAAATCATTATTTCATAAACAGAAATAGTGGTCTGATCCATAGTTAGATTTGAGTAAAGTTACATAGGGTGAGGAGATCTTCACACACAAAAGCAGGCTGTGCAAAATTAGCATTGTGAATCAAGCAATCAAAACATGTGAAAAACAATGTTAAAATATGAAAAAGGCATCTCCTTATCGTGCGACTGAAAGTTGCTGATGGCTTGCACCATCTATTGGAATAAATATCAACTATTCTTGTTGATTTTTAATAGTTGATATTTATTCCGCTAGATGGCGCAAGCCATTAACAACTTTCAGTTGCACGATAAGAAGAAGCCTTTTTTCATAATTTATGCACTTTATCCCAGTACAATATCACATTTGTACTATTTTTTTCACAATGTTAAAATAGTTAAACAAGTTAGTCATATAGGGATGGTTAAAGTTAGATATTAAAAGAATTTTATAAAAGAAGTGCAAGTTAAAAAAAAAAAAAGAGTAAAAAAAAATACCTATATCATTTTCAAAAAACACATCTTTAGAACCTGAACAACCACAAAAGGTAAAAGTTACAAATTATATTTTTATAGCGCAAAATATTAAGCATTAAAAAAAAAAGATGAGGAAAACGTCAAGCTGACCAACAAGATTAAAAAACCTATGAGATTGGATCAAAATGACAAAATTTGGATAAACCAAAATGGAAAAATGAAAAGAAAACCAAATTTTGAACCTAAAATTGCTTACAGCATTGCTACTGTGATATTCTAGCTAAACTACTTATTTGGATTAGTTCATTTTTTGGTTTTTATTGTTGTTGTTAGTGTCCATCAAGTCATGTTTGACTTTTGGTAACTATATGGATAAAATCAGGCAAAGTCAGACTTTCACCAAAGTGTGCCATGATCAATGAAAGCTATACCCCATTCCCTTTAGGAGAGGCCGCTACTTATCATAAAACAGCTTGAGGAGCATGAACTCATGGAATTCGTGTAATCTTTACACTAGGGGATAAGATTCTCCAATATGATTGCTAGTGAGCATCACTTGCAGTTCATCTAGTAACTTTCTGGTAGCTTTCTTGACTTTTTTTTGCTTATCCCTAGTACATGTGGTACAGGCCATGATAATCATGGTGGGTAGAAGTAGGATCTTTCTTGACTACTTCTAATCAGCTTGTTTATGTCATTCTACAAGATGCAAATAAGAATAGATCGTAATTCAAAACTGAAATGTGAAAATTTGAAAGAATCTGAGAAGATGAAATGGAAGGCAAAAATAATCACTTGAGGAAGGAACAAGGCTGTATATAGGAACACCTGGGGTGTCTTTAAAACATTAAAAAAATATGACTGAAAAATATAAAGAGTGTGGATAGATATTTTATGGATCTAGAGCAGCAGCTTTACACACCCAAGATAGTGGACATTGCGACTACTGTGATAGAGATGTATGGAGATATCTGAGGCTCTTCATTGGACACAACGACAACAACAATAGATATAAGGTAATAAGACCAAATCCAAATAAATAAATAGTGTGTGACATTTCGGTAGCAGTGTTGCTACCATCTTCAGACAAAAGTACAGAGTACTTTTGTCCGAAGATGGTAACAACACTGTTACCGAAACGTCACACACTATTTATTTACAGTAAAACCCCTCTATAGTGAACCCCAATGGGACAGAGCTTTTGGTTCACTATAGCCACGGTTTGGCTATTTTTTTTTTACTTTTCAAAAATTTTAGACTGTATAATTAAAAAACAGCCATACACACAAGTAGAGGCTGCCTCTTAATAGTGGTCACTTTATTTTAATTCCCGTAATTGACTAATTTCCTTATATTAATACTGAATAATAATAGAAATCATTAGATAATAGGTTCTTCTTATGATTAACATACATGTACCTCTATGTCTAAGTTAAAAATCAAGACAAATCCTAGGCAAAGTTTTATTAAATATATATTATACATATATAATACAATTTTTACTTGAAAAAATGGCTCTAATACCTTGTTGTTTCAAAGCATTCTTCCAAGCATTGCACCATTCAAATAAAGTTAGTGTTTTTCTTCCATTTCATGTTTCCCCATATTCTTCTAGGTCTAGATTTCGTTTTTTTTTTAACCTGCCATGCAAAACATTGCTGACTTTAAAATCACCATAGTTAATGGCATAAAAATAATTTTGTTTCATCACGGGACCGTTTATTTGGACTTTTTTTTTTTTTTAAGTTCTAAAACGTACGATCGCGATCGCGGCAAAAGTTGAAGTTGATTCCTCTTTGTAACAATTTTTAATAACTTTATATTTTATCTTTTATAATAGAAAAGTTATATTCTCTTATTTTAATATGTTCTTAACATTTTGCCTATGTTGTTTCACTTTGAAAAGTTCTGAAAATGGCCTTTTTTTTTAAAGAAATAATGCTTTTGTTTTTAAAATGCCTTTGTTTTCTTCATTTTGGAAGCCATTTGCATTTTTTATATTTCAAATTTAATGGATGCAAAGATATTCTAATTAATAAAAAGTATAATGTGTAAAAATTTATACAACATACAGCAAAAATAAAGTGCAAAAATCAAACAAACAATGCCGCTAAATTTATTGTTTTGAAATCGCGATCCGCGAGCTTTAAACATGCTCAAAATTTTGTTTTTTAATTTTTTTTTTAAATTACAATTCTAAGTTCGTTATGAGCATAGTATTTTTAATAGATTTTATCATTTTGGGACCCGAAATAGGTTCGTTATAGGGGTAGTTCGTTATTCTAAAAATCGCAAAGTTCGTTATAACGATGGTATTTTCAATGGAATGGAATTGGGAATCGGCGTGGGTTCGTTATAAGGGAAGGTTCGTTATATCCAGGGTTCGTTATAGCGGGGTTTTACTGTATTTGGTTTTGGTCTTATTACCTTGTGTTTATAATCTATAATCCAAATTGTGCTTTATTATAACAACAATAGATATTTTAAAAACAGGTATGAAAATTAGAAAGAATTTTTAAAGGATTGTTCCTTCTATCTTTATGAAAAGAGTGAGTGGAGTTCTTAAAACATTCTTGAAATCATCTCATCTTTTTTTAGATCCATGTATGATACGCCAATTTTTTCAATTTATGGATTGCTTTAAACTTTAAACTATTTTAGGTAAACTTTTATGTATATTTGAAAAATTATTGCACCCAATTTCAATTTGAAAGTCAAGAAATTCTGAAAAGTAAAATTCTCTGCAATATATATAAATAATAAGCAAAACAGCTTCTGAGGGTGAGTTTCTTATTTTATTTTATAATCTTCCCAAGGTTTTCAGCATGACAAAGCCTCTTCAACAGGAGTATATGATAAATATTTTTCTCATATATTCCAGTAGAAGGGTTTATGATACCCGAAAGATTGTGAGATGAATATTAAAAAGATAAGAAACTCACCCTTGGAAGCCATTTTTAAAACTTGTTCTGTGTTTTAGAACACTAGGCAAATGATAGTTATTTTATTGCTGATAAAAAAAATGGTAACAATTCTTTAGCTTGTTACAAGCGTATTTGCGTAAAAGAGTATTTGCTTGAAATTTATGTTTTTAAACTTGGCAATCTGTTTGACTAGCTAAAATCTTGTTTGATTGTTTATGAGTAATTTCTCTTAGAACAACCTAGCTAGCTCAGGTTTTTTATATGAAGCTTAATTTGTATTATCCTGAGTCCACACACAATAATAATAATATAAAGCCTTAGAAGATCATTTTCAGGTGATATGTAATGTGGATATGAATTTTTAAAAATGCTTGATCTTGAAAAAAATATTATTTATCTTTTATGAGGAGAGACACAGGTGTAATTTTTCGACCAATCATTTAAAACGATAAAAAAAAAAATTAAACAGGAGAATAAATATTAGTGTTAGTTGTTAGATTCCCCTGTTAGTTAGTAGGAATATAGCAAACAAAGAACAAAGCGATGATAGTAACGTACCTGATGACCGGTGGAAGATGGCAACTGAGCCATTGGCCAAGGAGACAAAGACACGGCCTCGGATATGGCTGAAAACAACAAGTTTGGAATCTATGTTATTGAAGATAGAAAATAATAACAAAATCTACCCTACTTGTCCAAAATGTAGCTTAGCACCTGCAGCTCCACATTTTGACTTGCATTAGATGCACTAAACAGGACCTTTGGGAGAGGCCACTGTTTTATCATTAAACAGCTCGAGGAGCATGAACTCATGGAATTCGTGTAATCTTTAGACAAGGGGATAAGAAACAACAATAACATGGTTGTAGGATAAAAATAGAGGAAAAAAATAATGTTGGCAATTAAGATAATGGGACAAATAACTATTTCTAAGATATTTGGTTTGATAATAAGAAAAAAATAGAAAAAATAAAAATTTTGGTCGTTGAGGTATACTACACTGATGAGGGCCAACAGCCCAAAACATGTTCGTGGTTGGCTTTTCTTGATTTAACAAGAAAATGAGTTGGCAAAATATCAGGGAACAGGTTAAATCACTGGTTAGTTGAGTTGGATCAGGGTGTGTCTATTTTGTTTTTAATATATATATAGTCAAACCTCGCTATAACTACATCACTAAGGACCATGGTTTTATATTTTTATAATAACCAAGTTTTTATTATGACATACAGTTAAAACACTGGGGACTTAAAACATGGAACCTTAGAGTTATGGTGATATGAAAAAGGCTTGTGTTATAACAAGGTTCCACTGTAGAACTGAAATGAAGGAATGTGAAATACTGCTTGATAGCGCAAATTAACAAATATTCCAAAAGTACATACACTCATGGACAAAACTTAAGGAAATGGAAAGTCTTTATGTCACTGGTCATCTTTTTTTTTGAAGGAGACAGAGGCAATTTTGTTCACACTTGGTTATCTCGTGTGTCTTCAATAAAGGTCACTGTAATATCTTTCAGAGTTATTGTCTGAATCCCGATATACATGCTAAAAGGTACAACTTCCATATAGAAGAATAAAAAAAAAGTATAATTATATGATATTGTTAAGGCAGGTGTTTTCATGGATAAGTGTACAGCAAGCAGAGTGAGCAGAACATGGTTAAAAAATTGAACAATAAGAAAACAGTATCAGTTTTAGCTGGTTATGTTGCATTTCCAGAATCTTAAACCTCCAAGGACTAGGTAGGTCACTCACACAATGGTGAGGATAGCATCAGGTAGCTGGACACTGTCAATACATCGGAACCACTGGGCCACGGAGGAATGCACGTAGAGCCTGGAACATGGAGCAGTAGGTTAGTACACATATGGTGGCTGAACATGGCATTGATCATCTCTATTATACAACAGGGCTCTCCAAGTTTAGTAATATATATATATACATTTTTGAAAATGTTTCAAAATATTCACACCCTTATTTTACAAAATTTATTTTGACCATAATACAAATAGAGTTAAACCTGTCTGTAGCGCCCCTCTTGGGACTCACCAAAATAGGGTGCTATAGAGAGGGGGTACTATAGACAGGTTACTTTTAATGTAAATCGCATCGTACTACGTATTTAAAATCGGACGCTATAGAGAGGGAGGCGCTATTTAGAGGGGGCGCTATAGACAGGTTTAACTGTATATATATATACAGTCGAACTTGGATAATTCGAACCCCAAGGGACCGTAAAAAAATTCGAATTATCCAAAAATTCGAATTAAAGATGTTTTGAATAAAGGCTTAAGGCTTCTAGGGACCAAGAAAATATTCGAATTAAAGAGGTTTTCGAATTAAAGAAGTTCGAATTATCCAAGTTCTACTGTATTAATTTTTTCTCCCCATTTAATATAAGCAAACATATTTTTAAAACTTAATTCTATTGACGTTATGTGGCGCTGAGTTTGTTGTTGACACACATTAAAAAGTTATAATACCTTGATAAAGGCTGGCATTCAGCCAACTGAAATATTGGTAAAATAAATGATATTTTGATCCAATTGATGCCTTTTTATTTAAAGATTTAACACCCCTGATCAATCAAAAAAGCTTTTCTGCTCCCTCCCCTACAGCTACGGCTCTGAACGCATCGCCAGAGTCCTAAAGAGATACAACATCACAACCACTTATCAATCATCTTTAAATTTAAAAAAGGCCCTACGCCATCCAGACACTAAGCAAATTAACAAAATGGAAAACAAAATCAACGTAATTTACAAAATACCTTGTAACAATTGCAATGCTAATTATATAGGGGAAACCAGCAAACCACTCAAAGATCGTATTAATCAACACAAATCAGGACTAAGGAATTACAACCCACTGTCTCTCCTTGTAGATCATACACTAAAAAACAACCACACTCCGGATTTCGAAAATACAGCTATTTTATACCAGAACATTAAGGAAAAACACTGCCGATTGTTCTTAGAAAGCTGGGCCTCTGTAGAAGACAAAGAAAGCATAAATAGGAAAATTGATTTACCAGACATCTACACACCATTTAGATCTACTTAATTTTTTGTCTATTATTTTAATTTCAATTAGTTATTATTATTTTTTTTAAATTGACTTATTATGTACTATTTTAAAGGGAGAGGTGCCGTTTTTTAAATTTCATAACTTTGCTTTATTTAATTTTTTTGCTTTAATGAATTTTTAAATTTTGTTGTAATACCCGCGATTTCTTAAATTATATTTTCACACATTAGTAATAATCTGTAATTAATACATACCACTTGTTTAATTATTTTTACATTTATCGCTTCAAAACGCAAAAGTATTGATACATTAAATATATAACATATTACATGCAATAATTTAAACTTTTTTTAGTTTCCACTTTTTAATTTATTTTTTTTCTCATATATTCATCCTAAATTGGTTTAACTTCCATTTTAATGCATTTTTATAAAATATTTTTTTACTTGTATATAAATCGATCTCCATAAATTTTGAATTGAATTTTTTAAATACCCACATTTTTTGTTAAACTTTTTAAAAAGGTTCTTACAGTTTATTGTTTAAATCATTTTAAATTTATTTTCAAATGTTTTAATAGATACATATATTTTTACATTTATCTCTTAATGAGTTTATTAATAAATTATTTTTTTGTACTTATTACAAATTTTTTAATATAAGATAGAACTAATTTTTTTCCTTTAATATTTTAAGATATTTTACATATTTGATTGCATTTTTATAATAATTTTTTCATGCACAAAAATTTCTCCCACCTACTCTGTATTTTAATTGATTTCAACTGTGATATTATGACACTATGCGGCGCTGAGTTTGTGTATACAAAAATATAATGCCTCGATAAAGGTCGGCATTCAGCCAGCCGAAATATTGGCAAAATAAATATTTTATTAAATCCAATATATGCCTTTTATTATCTAATATATATATGTGTGTACCAAAATAGGTATATCTTCCTTTAATGGTGCATCAGAACAATGGTACTGTTTTTTTTGCTTATCCCTAGTACACGTGGTACAGGCCTTGATAATCATGGTGGGTAGAAGTAGGCGACTGTTTTACTCTAAGTGCATCACATGTCTACACATGTGAAAAGCAGTTCAACTTTGCACTTACAAATGTTAAAGTAAACGAAAATTGCGCTACAATTATTAAAAATACAACCTTTCGCAATGAGTTTCTTTTATTGTGATATACGCGAGCTTTCGGGCTGGAGCCGCCCTTATACAGGCCCTTTTTGCCTGTAGAAGGGCGGCTCCAGCCCGAAAGCTCGTGTATATCACAATAAAAGAAACTCATTGAGAAAGGTTGTATTTTTACTTACAAATGTGCAGTAAATACTTTAATAGTGATGCTAAAGAATGAGCCACAACATCAGTTTTGGCAAATTCTCGCCAAAAACCAACTTACTTTCCATTCTGAGCTCCTAGCCACATAGTGGGTAGCACAGATGAGATTTTCTCCATCTGACTGAGGGCCAGTGGGTTGTGCCTGGGGATGGCATTGACTCCATCCTTCACCAGCTCTGGGGGATCCTTCACCACCACCCACTGTCTGAACCTCTCCCTCTCCTCCTCCGCTCCGTCAGGTTCATCCGTGCCCTCAGCCTGGGCTGTACACACCCGGGTCACTGGAAGCCCACCACAGCTGACAAACTTGGATAGAAGGCAGGAGTGAGATTCAAACAAGTTTTAACACCTAATCCAAATGAGTTAGCAATAAGAACAATTTTGGTGGCATCATTGTTAAACCAGAATGCATATGAGAGAAAGGCCTTGCTAAAGACATGGTATACATGGTGACAAAGTTCAATCTCTGCAAAGTTATTAAGGAGTTTATAAGGGTGAACAGAAAGTTTTGTAATATTTTGATCACTTTATTCCATAAGGCAAAACTTCAATGTATAGACCATGATGTTTTTACTGTCTTAAGACATTTTTCTACCAGTTATTCAATCTTGTGGTGATTCCAGTTCTGGTCCTCTGAAGCAAAGAATTCTTTTACCCCAGCTCACTACTCATTCTGAGCATTGAAGTGTTGTCTTCTAAGAATGTGGGACTGACCGGTACAAGTAATAATAAGACTCTGCAAGATAATATCTTGGATATAGTTTAAATGTTTCAAAGTACCAGAGATTCCATCATTCAAGCTATATGTGCTTTAGCATTATCCTGTTGAGGAAGAATGTGTTTGCTATTCACAAAAAGCTGGGTACTTATGTTTCAAAACAGTATATACTGCTCCAGCTTTGATTATCATAGGTTTGCGATGTTTGACAAATTAAAAAAAAAAAAGGCATAAGATGCCACAACTCTTTTTTATTTGCTTAGTTGAAGATTTTGGGCAGGTCCATCTTCAGAAAATTAAAATGCCTTAATTCGTTGAAGAAGGGTTTGCTTGAAAGACTTTAACCAAGCAAATAAAAAAAGAGTTGCAGCGTCTTATGCTTTTTTGCAACAGCTCCTGTTGTTTGTGATACAGATTGGCACTGAAGCTACGAGTGTTTGGAATGAATTTTTAGTGTATTTTTTTAATCCCTTTAAAGTTCCAACAGACGCACAGCATCAATATTAAAATCAGGCTAGTAGAGCCACTTCATTTACATTTCCTCAGGTTAATGCCAAGACCTCACATGAATGGTAGAATTTGACATCTCACTCAGAGAGAGAAGCATTGCAGTCCTCATCAGAAGCCATCCTTTATGTCTAAATTAAAGAATCCTCAAAGTTGGAAAATATTTACAAATGTTCAACTATATGATAAAATAGTACAAATGGGGGAATTGTAAAGGGATCAGGTTGATAAATTAATAGAAAGGCATCTCGTGATCATGCAACTGAAAGTTGCTAATTACTTTCACCATCTGTTGGCATTACTTGATTATTCAAGAAAGGGTATTTGGCCAAAATTCTGGAATAATTGACAAAAAAAAAAAATCAACAATGGATTATTATTTATTCAAACAAATAGCAAAGGCAACTTTCAGTCATATGATCAGGGTATACCTTTCTCTTAAAGATGAAATTTCACTACAGAAGGTTAGAAAGTGATTCAGACGGCATTTTACCAAAGTGCTTTTAGTAAGTAGGAAAGAATGCTGTGTATAGATGATAGAGGTTTTATGACAATACAGGCTCTATAGACAATAGTAAGGAGTATATACCTACTACTAATCTCATATCAGTGGCTTCTCAATTTAAAAAAAAAAAAAAATCTGTAATATCTGTCTTGGGAGCATCCATTTGTTTCTAATCAAAAATACACTTGGAGGTTATTTTGGCTTCTAAAGATAGGTTGAATAAAATTGGCTACAGTAAACCTAAAAACAATTCTTTCTTATTCAAATCCAATGTTGTTGTTATTGTTTCTTATCCTCTTGTGCAAAGATTGCATAAATTCCATGAGTCCTTGCTCATCAGGCTGTTTGATGATAAGCAGCCACATCTCCCAAATGTTGTTCTATTATATTGGGTATATTCAACATATTTAGCCTTTATTGGCATGAAAAATTTAGATGTGACAGGTGTCTAAGAAGACTAAATTAACAAAAAAAAATAAAAATTATTTACCCATTAAAAATAAGACTCCCAAGACAGGTGTTATGTATTTATTTAATGAACCTAGCACATAGTTGAATTTTATAGTTTGAGAAGAGAGCTATAATGTGGGATATTATCAAAGATAAGTTTTAAAAAATCCAAGATTTTGATAATCAATTATTTTTTTAATTGAAGATGCTAATTTTTTAACATAAAGCAATAATGCGCCATCTATAAATATATAATAAAAAGATTTAAGCACGAACGTTTCTTTTATACACAAAACAAACTTTTACTCTCCTTACTGCAATGAAAGCCCAGCCCTACCAATATTTTTTCACCGCAGTAAAGACAGTAGAAGTTTGTTTTGTATATAAAAGAAACATTCGTGCTTAAATCCTTTCATTTTATATATATGCTAATTCTAAACACAGTTCATTTTTAACTAACACCAATTTAATTTCAAGTACAGTAGTAGAACCTCCACGAGGGGATAACTCTCTATAAAGAACATCGTCAAAATACCCATTTTTGCCAAAGAGTAACTCTATAATAAGAGGACACCACTTCCTAAAGAACATTTTGGCTCCTCAATTAGGTATTGTCGTTACTGAGAAGTTTTAGTGCAGCAACAAGTTGAATCCATCAGACACATAAAGCAGGATCCTTTTACAAACAAAAGTGAGGAAAAAACCCACACACACATTCCTACATGCCCATACACACAAGGGCATAGAGGAAATACACAAGATAACAATCAAGGGATTTAGGAATAACCAAGGGTAGGGAGAAATTAAGAGGCAAGGAATAAAAAGGAAGTCTCCAACATGCTTTCTTTGCAATATATTTAGAAGTTTATAATACAATATAATGCGGCTTATGATTGTAGAATGACACTTGAAAATTATCCTGCATGTGTTTCTTTTGAACGAAAATTCAAAATTTATTTTAAGGAGAAATAACAATTATTTCTATCCTTAGGGATGAAGTATGAAAGAATAAATTGTGAAGAGTAATGATAAACAGAAAAATAAAGTGTTTATTACTCTTCACAATTCATCCTTTCATACTTCATCCCTAAGGTAAGAAATAATTTCTCCTTAAAATAAATTTCGATTTTTAGTTCAAAAGAAACACATGCGGGATAATTTTCAAATGTACACCCATACCTCGCTTTGCATCGGGGTTACCTTCCAAAAAAACATGACACAAATTGAAACGACGCAAAGTGAAAATAAAATTTCAATGGCATGGCGCAATCAAAAACAAAGGTGTTGTCATATTTTAGGAAAAAAAAAAAAAAATTAAAGACTTGAATCCAAAACAACGCAACTTCGAAAATTTAATGACGCACAGTGAAAATCAGTAAAAATTAAGCAGCGACGCAACTTCAAAAAAAAAAAAAAGCAAAACGAAATGACGCAAAGCAAGGTATTGGTGTAGTTCTACAATACTTAGAAGTCCTTAAGATAAAACAAAACATAACAAAAAAAAGAAATAATAATACCTATATAAGGCGAAGTCCTCACTCTTTGTCTTAGAAGGACAGGTTTGCGCTCTACGTGTAAATAACAACAACAGCAGTTAGCAACAACACTAACTATCAAAAGAGGTTTGTGTGAGCTAGAAGCTCTTTCTAACAAAAATTATAATTTTGAAAAAGAAATGTGTCAGATAAGTTTTTTTGAACCAACACTCACAAAAGTAGATTGTATCCTGAATGTAAGAGCTTTATTCAAATACAGCCTTGTTATCGAGTAAGAGCTTTATTCAGCCGACAAAATCAACTCTTTAATATAAATACTTAAATAAAATAAAACGAGAACGAAGAGGAGTTTCTTATTTTAATATTCGCAAGCTTTCGGACCGTGACGTCCTTCTACTGGCTATCAGCCATTATTAGCTAGTAGAAGGACGTCATGGTCCAAAAAGCTCGCAAATATTAAAATAAGAAACTCCTCTTTGTTCTTGTTTTAATTTATTTACAGCCTTGTTATAACAGTAATTAGGTTTGAAATCGTAATTTTAAGGTCTCAACTCTTTAAACTTTAATTGCTTTAACAATGTGAAAACAGTGCAAAAGTGAAATTGTACTGGGATCAGTTGGATAAATTGAGAAAAAGGTAATCTCCTGATCATGCAACTAATAGTTGGTGATGGCTTGCGCCATCTGTCTGAAAAAATATCAACCAATTGTTGATTTCATTTTGGCCATTTTTATATGTGGCCAATTCTGGAATAATTAAAAATCAATGAATAGTTGATATTTATTTTATTATTAGCTATATGCTGAAATTGTCAAATTTATATTTAAAAAAAACGTTTTTATATGATTATTATTTAGGTAGTTAACCCAGGTTCCTGGAACATACAGAAGTCACCCCGGCTGTCCTTCAAACTTTATGTCTTCTTGGTTTCATTTACAATGTCAGTGGAAGTCTAATTGATGAAGCCAGGCAGTTTTATTTCTTGGGAGATTTTCTAAGGATGCTGGACTTAGGTTGGTGATCCCTAGGAGGGTTGCCTTTATTATCCCTAGTACACGTGGTACCAGCCATGATAATCGTGGTAGGTAGAAGTAGGTGAATACTTTTACTGTTAAGTGCACCACATGTCTACACATGTGAAAAGCAGTAGTTGATATTTATTCTGATAGATGGCGTAAGCCATCAGCAAATTTAAGTTGCATAATCAGAAGATGACTTTTTGTTTTCTTGTTTTAACCCTGTTTATAACAAGTAGTGGTTATACCAGTATAATATCATGGTCCAATATAAAGTTGTAATAGCAAAGTTTGACTTAGCCATTTGGGCAAGGCAGTCTAAAAAAAAGCTGTATATTCAGTTTGCAGTCTGCTTTTTGTAAGTATAGGTTCAAAAATCCCATTTTCTTACCATTTCTTAAAGAAGTAAGTGAAAATTTATTAATATAGAGCAAGCATGCTAAAGAAAACTGTGCAGGTTAGCAATGAAATTGGAAAATTATAAATTGAAAAAAAGATTTTTTTAAGCGTTAAAAGTTATTTTTTATTTGAAGAGATTTATTATTTTTCTTTCTGTGAAAAAAAAAAAGAAGAAGAAAAATTTCCAAAAGAGAACGCGTTATTATAAAAGATGTTTAAAAAAAGCATGTTGAGAGTTCTGGGATTGGAGGAATTAGTGCTGGGAAGGGAGAGAAGAAATGAGCATGCATCATTTAAAGTCAAAAGAAAAAGAATACAAACAGAAAGTGCATTTTCCAGATTGTAGAATATAAAAGTTGGCATCAAAAAAACAAAGAAACATACACATTGATATACAGAAATAAAAAAAATAATATTTAAAGTCACAAGGTAATAAGACCAAATTCAAATAAATAAATAGTGTGTGATGTTTCTGTAACAGCGTTGTTACCGAAATGTCGCACACTATTTATTTTTTTGGATTTGGTCTTATTACTTTGTGTTTATAATCTATAATCCAAATTGTGCTTTGTCAATATTTAAAGTGTAATTAAAATAAGATTTAGAAGAATGATAAATCACAATTTGTATTATAGATTATAGTTCTGAATATGGAGCAATCCATATTTAAATCTTTAGATAATAAAAAAGGCATATATTGGATTGAACAAAAGATTGAATAAAAGAATAAAAAATATTTTATTCAACCCAATGTATGCCTTTTTACTATCTATAGATTATAGATAAGATAAAATAAGACCTAATCCAAATAAATGAATATTGTGTGACATTTCAGTAAAAATGCTGTGATGTAACATTGAGTAGAGTTTTAGGTCTATGGAAGAGAGTTTTAAGCTAGAAAGGTGAATGCAAAGAGAACCATAAATTAACAAGACCAAATCCAAGTTAATACTTTGCGTTTTAATGATTAGGTACAATTTGAATTATAGATTAGAACACAACACAGGGTAACGAGACCATATAAATGAGTTGTGTGTGATGTGTTTCAGTAACAGCATTGATGATACCATTATCAGACAAAAGTACTAAAGTACTTATATTGTTGTGTAACCACGGCGCAACCCTGAATGCCGGACACGTGGGCCTGCTATCTTAACTAGCAAGGCTCACGATTTTGAATTTTTAAAAAATTTTAATTAAATTTTTTTCTTAATTTTAATTAATTTTTTTTTTTTTAATTCAAATTAATTTTAAACTTTGTGTGTCATCGAACAACAGAGTTCAGAGAGAAATTGCACTTTGACCACGGACCAACTTTCTTGCTTGCTCTCTTTATTTATTTTTGTAGAATTTTCTAGGACTTAAGTTCCATTTTTGGATCAACGCAAAATGAAGACAGCCCGACCCACACCGACCGACCTTACAGAGGACCGACCCGAGTGCCAAGAAGCTACAGACAAGATGCATCCCCGGACCAGCCCCAACCCTGGCACCAATAAAAAGTGACATCCCTTAGTACGGCCCTGTGACTTCCAGGCTCCCACACAACAATATGCTAATTTGGATCTGTGGTCTAATTACCTTGTATTCTAATCTATAATCCCCAAATTGCACCTAATCATGTCTGATTTTTTTAAATTTTAGTATTTAAGTCTAATGATGGTGGTAAAAATGCCTTCATTAAAACATCACACACTATATATTTCCACGTGAAAAATTAGGGAAGACAAAAACTTCAGGATGAGGCAGCAATTTATTTAAGGAAAGAACAAACTATGAATGATAAACAAAAGATAAGGAATGAGGGAAGTTTACAGAGTAGTAAAATATAAACATAAAAAAAAATGATACTCTGTTAATACTAGTGTAAAATAATAAATGCTTTGCTACAATATTTATTGTACCTTATCATGTCGGATTTTTTAAATTTTAGTACTTATGTCTGATGATGGTGGTAAAAATGCCTTCATTGAAACATCATACATTATATATTCATTGTACCTTATCATGTCAGATTTTTTTTTTTATTATAGTACTTATGTCTAATTAGCTGAATGACCCGGGCAAAGCCCGGGTTTTACCCGATTAAATGCTTTTATTCAAATACTATTCGTTACAATTATAAATTGGCGCCGGGATGTCATTCTTGTATAATATATAAATTAGTTTTAAAAATTGTAAAAAAAAAAATGCATCGGCCGGGAATAGAACCCGGGCCGCCCGCGTGGCAGGCGAGCATTCTACCACTGAACCACCGATGGTTATGAGAAATGGCCATATTTGGGTATTTATTCCATTCACAAAGCAACCGGTGACAGAATTGATTAAGAATTGTTGCTTGATTATGACGCTGATAACTGTATATATTAATGATGAGGTAAAAAATGGTGTTACTGAAATGTCACACACTATTTATTTGGTCTAATTACCTTGTGTTCTAATCCCCAAATTGTACCTAATCATGCAAAATGTGTGTTGTAGAGAATCCTTCAATTCCTGTGTTTCCAAATACTCGTCAATATGTTAAGATTACTTATCCAAGTACTACGACTGAACTGCGGAGCTGAGCACAGAACCTACCAGGAGGGGGGTGGGGAGGGGATGGTGGAGGCTCCAGAGCCACCGCAGACCCGGCTGCACAGCTCACAAACTTGATAGAGCTGATCTTGGTCTCAGCAGGGGCCGGCTGACTAGACTGGCTTTGGGACTCCGCGGTCACCTCCTGGCCCAGGTTCAGGAACTCCTCATCCACCTCAAAGTCTGTTGGCTTCATCCCTAGACCACCCAACCTTTGGTTACCTCATCCACCTCAAAGTCTGTTGGCTTCATCCCTAAACCACCCAACCTTTGTTTACCTCAGCCACAGCACCTACTCAATGTGAGAGATTATTGGGGTTTCAATGACCTATTAGCTAAAACAAATGGCAGATTAGCGTAAAGATATAAAAGGAAATGTCTCATTATAATTATTAAGATAAAAAGTAGTTAGGTGTAATTTTTGGATTATAGATTAGAAACACAAGGTAAGACTAAATCCAAATTTAAAAAAATAGTCAAATTTTATTTATTTGGTCTTATTACCTTGTGTTTTCAAAATGAAAAGTGGATTATTTAACAGAGGTTCTATGAAAGCTGTGACTGAACAATACCACTATGAGATTTTCACACCAGTTTATCTTATAAAGGTAACCAAACTTAGAAATGAAAGAGACACTGTAGCCAATAAAGAAACAGAACAAAGCTTCCAGAACTTGAGTTGACAGTCAAGCAGAACTTAATTGTAAGTAGGACAAATTTCTCAGATCTTATATATCAAAGAACTAGTACACTACAAAATATATCATAGAGCAGATCATTTTTTAATGAGAAACATTTCCAGACCAAGAAAAAACCATCAAGTTACGTAAATGTTATGGTGTATCAAGGCCAAAATTTTCTTTGGACATGTTCAAATCTTGATAAGCTTGCTAGATCATTGTTGGAGGCATGGAACTGGGCACATGTGTCATACCAGGAATAGCTGTTCCCACTACTAGAGTGCCATACCAGGGATAGAAGCGATGGCCAGGAGGTGGGAGGCACACACAGGGAAGGTGTCGAGTACATCCCCGGGGTTGTTGGCATCCACCACTGTCACCACACTGCTGCCGTGGGTGGAGGCACAGATCCACACATAGGAACTCAGCTCTTGCTCCTGGAGCTCCTGTTCCCTCCTCCTCTGGGCCCTCTCCTGCATCCACCCCCAGCTGTCATTACACTGCTCCTGTGATAGGACACTATTCTAATATTGGTAAGTCATAAACTCTAGAGTAGTAGGGTCCTATCTTCAGGCTAGTGAATGTATAGATAGATACCCCCTTTTGTATTTCAATTCTAATAATCCAGTTACGCGGGGTCCTATCTTCAGCTATGCAGGGTCCTATCTTCAGCTATGCAGGGTCCTATCTTCAGCTACGCAGGGTCCTATCTTCAGCTACGCAGGGTCCTATCTTCAGCTATGCAGGGTCCTATCTTCAGCTAGGAAGGGTCCTATCTTTAGACTAGTTCTTGTATAAATAGATACTCTTTATTTTATCATTATAATAATCCAGCTACGCAAGGTCCTATCTTCAGGTTAGTGCTTGTATAGATAGACACACCTTTTGTATAACAATCATAATAATCCAGCTTCGCAGGGTCTTATCTATATGGAAACACTCTTATTTAATAATATATAGGAATTATTAATTATCCAAACAGTGTTGTTTATATAGAAGATAATTTTTACATCTCATGTATTTATGAAAAAAGAGATATTTCCTGAGGCTTAAAAAAAGCAAAGAATATTAAAATTAGCCTTTTAGATTATTTGGCAACGTTTGTTTTTCAAAGTTTCATGTGGGCTATAAGAAATTATGAGTGAAGATCCACCAACCTGCAACTCCCGTTCCAACTTGTCCACCTCAGAGACATCAGGGGGCAGTTGCTCTGGCTGGGGAGGGGGGTTGGAGTAGAAGACTGAGGCCCCGACCATGGCTCCTCCATCCTTGGTGTTCCCCCCAGTGAGGTTTATACCCGCAGCGCACCAGATCTTAAGTCCAGGATCCTTCTCCACCAGGGGGCGACAGTAGACAGGGGCTGGGACTGAGTGAGGCTGGGGGGCCGAGGGCAAACTCCAGCCGTAGGCCTGAACTCTCCCGTCTTCCCGTCGGACATGGGCCCGGACTTGGCGGTATTGCTCCCTTCTCTCCTTGGCCCGCTGCTTCTGGATCTTCTCTGACGTTCTGAACACCCCAAAAATGTGGTGTCAAGAATATAGAGTAATATCTTATAAATAAGTTAAAACAAGGCATCTAGGGTTGCGTATCTTTTATTACATAATTATAAAACAAGCTTTCGGGGTCATACGCCCTTCTACAGGAGTTAATAAACGACTAACCATCTAATCTGAGATTATATTTTATATATGTAGCTATTATTTTGCATATTGGCCTGATTGAATAATTAACATATTTAGATTTACATATAGGTTGCACAATTTGAGAAGTATTAATTCTAATTAATCTGTGGTTATATGAATTATTTTTATATGAATATTACGTTGCATGTAATTTTCATTTTATGTCATTTTATTTTGAAATTTTGAGAGTACTATCTTACTATAGTGAATCTCAATGGGCCTGAACTTCAGAGCCATAGTTCACTATATGGTATCACTAAATGGAGGGTATTATTTCAGACTTATACTAAGGGAAGGTTCACTATATCCCCAGTTTGTTTTAGCAAAGAGTAAAAAAAATTGAATCTATTAAGATAACAAAAAAGTAATCTGATCTATTCAGAAGAGACAAAGTTTTTATTGAGACTCTCTGGTCTCATACAGATTCTCCATTTTATGAGAAGGGGTATTATATAAGTAAAAAAAAAAAAAAAAAGAAATTTAAGAAAGATCCAGTTAATTAGACATGACAACCTAATTATATAAAAAATCAATTAAATTTAGTGAAAAATTTGTAGAACTTTAGAAACACCAGATCAAATCCAAATAAATAATTAGTGTGTGACGTTTCGGTAACAGCGTTATTATAACACCTTGTGTTTATAATCTATAATCCAAATTGTGCCTTATCAGAACTTTAGAAAGTAAACATAAAAAATGAAATGGATAATAACTCTAAATATGAACCACAATGCAAACAAGACCAAATACAAATAAATTATATATGACATTTCTTTAACAACTCTTTTACTGAAAGGTTACATTTAATTTGCTTATTGGATTGTGGTCTTGTAACAGTTTTAACTTCTTTTATTTAACATCTCAAGGGACCAAAATTTTCGGATAACTGGTCAGTGTTGAATTATAGATGGTTAAGATGATTATTTATTTATCACAATATAATTAATCCATTGTTAAAATTACCATTATTATTATTATAGAGGGAAAAAGTAAATAAACACAAGGTAATAATACCAAATCCAAATAAATAAATAGTGTGTGACATATTTCTGTAACAGTGTTGTTACCATCATCAAAGTGCTGACTCTTCATCTTCAATCTTTTGTCTGATGATGGTAACAACGCTGTTACCGAAACGTCACATATTATTTATTTATTTGGATTTGGTCTTATTTACCTTGTGTTTATAATCTATAATGCAAATTGTGCCTTATTATAAAGTAAATAAGCTGATTTGGTTTCAATAAGGTTGAATTATAGTAGGTCCTAAATGACAGTCAGTTGAAAGGTTTGGATTTTAAAAACTGGTCGAATTAGTGTTTAAAGTCAGTTTTGAATTAAAGAGTTGATGTTTACCTTGTGATTTTTATCTATAATACAAATATTGTGCATCAAAATGTGTCAGATAAGAATACGTGGGGAAAAAAAAGTCAAGATGTTAGGTAAGATACCAGCTTTAACATATCTTTCTAAGGTAGTTTAAAAATAAGTCTTACATTTCAGAGTCCACAAACTCCATGCTCCTATTGCGATGTCTCCTGGCAAGATCCAGGGCAGGACTGACTTGGTCTGAAGGAGCGTTGTACTGTACCCTGTGGTCTGGTTTGTCCGTGGAGCTGAACAGGCTGCTGAAACTGTAAACCACACAGGATGTTAATCAGGCGGGTTGTGGAGAGTGTAGGATTAGAAGAAGATTTGACACTTTAAAAAATGTTGGGGAAAGGACTAATGGTGTTTGTAGATATGATCCCTCTGACATAAATATTTAAGTGAAACAATAAGATAAAAGAACAGGTGTTAATATTAAAAATAAAAAAGGCATATCCATCTAAAAAGGCAAATCTTGAGGCACATCCATCTAAAATGCTCATGTGTGTGGTCATAATATGCCTTTTTTTGTTTTCAATATCAACACCAGTCCTTTTTCCTTATTGTATCACCTAAAAATTTATGTCAGAAAGGTCATATTTAAATGTAGAAAATTCAGGAAAAAAAAAAGGCTGTCTTTCTCACAAAAACTAAAAATACCATCTATTGGAAGTATCTCTGTAATTGACCAGAATGAGGATGGTGACAAAGCCACAACATGAACTTGGACAAATCCAACATATCAACAGTGGTATCAGGCTAGGGCCATTGTAAGTCCATCCAGAGTGCGTTTCCTTTTTAAGGAAAATGTCTCTTCCATCTATATTTTGGCTATAAAGTAGGCCTAGCCCCTTTATGGGCTAAATACCTAGTTGGTAACTTCTGAAGATCTCATGGATATCCTGTGGATCTCATGTAATCAAAGCCTGCCTTTGACCAACAAGAGCCATAACCAGAAACCTATTTCTTCAAAACTGTGATTGTGGCTTTTCCGCTGAACACATATATTTTATTAAAAGAGAAAATTGTTATAAAGTATAATTATAAAAGATATAAACAGCAGCAATGCATTTCTTTATTCAGGAAAAATTGCAAGCTTTTGGATCATTACAATCCGTCTACAGGCATCTGTTGAAAACTTGCATTTTTTCACAAAAAAAAAAAATAATAATAAAAATAAAAACGCATTTCTACCATTTATATTTACATATATTACATTTGTTTCAATTTCTATTAAAATAATACAGAAACATATAATACAGTAGAACCTCTCTTTAAAGGACAAAACCTGGTAAAGGCAGTAGAAAATTGTTCAAATTTAAAAAGAATCGTTTGTGTCAAAAAAAGTTTCCATATCTTATAAGAGATGGCACACTAATGCATCACTGTCTATATTGTCTTTAACCAGCCATCTGATATGTACAAAGATGCAATTTCGGTAGAAGACCCATCAATGGAATCACACACAGGAATGAATTGAGGCACACAGTTTGTATTACATAAGAGGTAAACTATAAATAGAGGCAAGATTCCCATCAAATTGATAAAAACTCACAATCTCCAGATAGAAGAGCGGCCTTTCTTGGCATCACCTGACGCCGCTGAGTCCTTCGAGGCCGCTCGGATCATGTCGGCCCACCGCACAGCCTCTTGTAGTTCCATCAGTCTCTCCTTGTACTGGTTGCGCTCCATCAGCACTCGCGCCATTTCTACCCTGGTGAACCTTTTACGCTGGGCCATAGGAACCTCCTTCTCCACACATTCCCAGCATCAAGGCAAAGTCCCCATCAGGTCATATGGAAATATCTGATTAGGTTAATACAAATGAAATTAGACCATAATTACATTATTATCCTTTATTGGTTTGTCTTATTGATGCCACTTATTTTGAGTAATGTTTTACTAGCATATTTTTAAAAGTATAATACAAGATTATTGTAACAACAGCAATTTATTTCTTGTGCATGCACCATTCGCTTTAGGCAAACTCTACATGCCAAGATTATTGTATGCAATTAAAATTCATTTTAAAATAGTGTCCCAATAACTGATCTTTTAAATTGCGAGAGAATAATGATTTTCAGGGCTAATATTAAGGCTTAAAGTTGCTTCAGTGAGGAGGACAAGTTTTAACAATAAAATTAGAGTGAACTTGGTTTTCCCTCACAAGGTAAATAGGACTAGATTAATTGAGAAGTCATTTATACATAATATGTTTTTAGTGACAACACTGTCTTGTATATATTTTATTTAGATTTCGTCTTTTAATGCTTT
Organism: Cordylochernes scorpioides; assembly: GCA_030710605.1. Classification (NCBI taxonomy): domain Eukaryota; kingdom Metazoa; phylum Arthropoda; class Arachnida; order Pseudoscorpiones; family Chernetidae; genus Cordylochernes; species Cordylochernes scorpioides. The sequence goes on along the minus strand of CP092864.1, from coordinate 27,386,325 downwards.
TTGTGCAATTTTTAATTCTGTTCCAAATCCTGCCTTTTATCATAGCTCATTTCTTAAGAAACATAAGGTAACAATAGGTTTAGTTCTGTTAAAGATTTTCACTCTCTTTCTCTAGTTTTCCAAGAAGGTGTAATTTGGTGAAAAAATTTCAGAATGCACTGTTGCTGCTGTTTTGGTGTAGAAGTTCTCCATCAATAAATTGATTTAATAGCCCCCAATTCTTGCAAAAGTTAAAACCTCATCAGTTTTTTTTTTTTAATTATCCCTAGTACACGTGGTACAGGCCATGATAATCATGGTGGGTAGTTAGCGACTGCTTTTACAGTAAGCGCACCACATGTTTACACATGTGAAAAGCAGTTTGACTTTTGCACTTACAAATGTGCCAGAGCCCCGTTTGGTTACTTGCACTCGCTGGTGGGGTTGGAATTTTGCAAGAATCGGGGGCCATTGGAGCATTTTTTTTTTTTATCAGAAAAAAGTGTCCAATGCGGGAATCGAACCCGGGTCGTAGTGGTCGAAAACCAAACAGTTTAACCAGTCTTCCACCGACCCCCCCAAACCTCATCAGTGAATGCAAGTAACCAAACAGGGCTCTTGCACACTTGTAATTCTGAAAGTCAAACTAACTTCTACATGTGTAGACATGTGATGCACTTGCAGTAAAAGTCATCGCTAACTTCCTACCATGATTATCATGGCCTGTACCATGTGCACTCTTTTGAATATAAAATATCATCAATAAAGAAAGGCAAGAATGAAATGGTACTGCAAGGGACAGTTTCTCTGCAAAAGTTTAGTTTCAAAGGAGGTTATAAACATAAGATAACAAGAAAAAATCCAAATAAATGAATATTGTTTGACAGAATTGTAACAATCATCAGACAAAAGTTATGAATAAATGATGATAGTAACAACGCTGTTATTGAAACGTCACACCTAAATTATATATTTGGATTTGGTCCAGCCCCTAAATTGTACCTAATCTTACTAAGGAGGTTATTCAAAGACCTCCTAATGCTATTGCATTATTTTAATAAACATTTTTTAAAATGCTCTACCAACTAACATGTTGGGTTGCATGATCACTTCAGATATAAAGGTAACTTGTCAAAGTATGAAAAAGAAATTGGAAGGAAAGGGAATAATTCTGTAGATGTTTGTCTACCTACCTCATCGTCAGACTTGGTGACTTTGGCCAGTTCTTCTTTGGTGGATTTAAGTTCCTCTTCCAGTTCCAGCATTCTCTTCTTGATCTTCTCCTTTTGGGCTTCGAGGGAGTGGATCTCTTCCTTGGAGATCTCCACTTCACTGAGGACCACAGCATGTGTCTTTACTCAACATGGTTGGGCTTCATCATTGTAGTCACAGGCAACAGATAGGTTGCTTAAAGCTTACCATTGCAGTTCTGAGTTTTCCCAATAGAGCAAAAACAGATTTTTTAAAACGAATAATATGCATACAAAGACTTTGGAAATATAATGAGAGCCAATTGATTAGAACAGAAGTGGCTATTGGTAAAATAGTATTACCAAAAGTCAAACTTGACTTGAAGGACACTAACAACAACAAATGAAGTTAAAAACATCAGGCTTCCTCTTTGGGATAAGTTTCGTTTTAAAAATATTAAATCAGGCCTGAAAGCTAGAGAGAATCTTATTTATTTTTTAAAAGGAAACTTTTCCCAGAGAGAGATTTTTCACCTTAATTTTATCAGGGGATTAATTTATTGAATTTAGGTGTGTTGTAAATCCGCCTTTGCCGGTCCCAAGCCCGGATAAAAAAGGAGGAGGGGGAGCAGTAACAAGCTCACTAAAAAACCTGGGCTCGGCTGGCCCAGCTGATAGTACCCTGTAAGGGCTCCTAATATAGGGATACAGGATGAGCAGCGTTTGTACTCCATGTTAAGAGTGGCTGCACATGGTGTCTGTTCCTCATGTCAGAGGAGGCCATTTCTTTCGGAGCTAAGTCGGCCTGCCACTGAGTAGTGCTCCCAGTCTTAATGACAAAGGCAGACGCATTCTACTTCACCTAGTCATGATGGTTGTCAAAGCTTGATACCCTAATATGATTGAGAGGAGATAAGAAAGAAAATGTGTTGTGAAACAGTCAAACTATACTATAGGTATACAATTATTTAGTAAATTGAACCATTTTAGCACGATTTTTTTTATTTACAAATTTGTAAAAAATTACTATTTATCTTTAATTCAATGGAAAAATATTGGGAGTGCCTGGTTTATCAGTAAGAAACCCTCCCAGCAGTTTGTTTAGTAGTATTTATACATGTAGACAAACAAAAAGTTATACCTTTTAACCTGTATATCGGGATTCAGACAATAACTCTGAAAGATATTACAGTAACTTTCATTGAAGACACATGAGAAAACTACATTAGATAATAAAAAGGCATATATTGGATTGAATAAAAGATTTATAATATAATAATAAAAGGCAAATAAATATTTTATTCCATCCAATATATACCTTTTTATTAATAATGATTTAAATATGAAGAGATTGCTCTATTTTCAGAGAGATAACCACATTAAAAAAATTTAACTCCGTCTCCTTAAAAAAATAATAGTGCATGACCAGTGGCAACAAAGATATTCCACTTCCTTAAGTTTTGCCAATGAGTGTATTTTATAAAATAAAAATGCTGAAAAAAGATTTAATTTCCTGAATCCCAGATGACACACTTATTAACTCATAGAGAATAAACCTACCTGGTAAGCTCATCCACTTTGGCAATCAGGTCATCCTTGACGATATTCAAAGCATTCCTGGTCACAGAACATGGTTGGTCTCACACAAGATGGTTGTGTTAGATATTAAGGTTAATACATTGGTAGAAAACAATAACTATTATGTCCCCATAGTATAGTTGATATAAATTACACAAACATAATAGAAGAATTCGCAAATATGATTTTTAGAAGGACCAAAGGTAGACGTGACAAGTTTCTTATAAACTCATCGCATCTATTTTTAGTCTCTTCTAATGTTGTTTCTTATCCCCTTGTGTAAAGATTACACGAATTCCATGAGTTCATGCTCCGTGAGCTGTTTTATGATGAGCAGTGGCCTCTCCCAAAGGTCCTGTTTAGTGCATCTAATGCAAGCCAAAATGTGTTCTGGAGCTGCAGGTACCAAACTACATTTTAGTCTCTTCTAATAGTCGATATAACTACCGGAAGGTCACTAGATGATCTATGAGTGATGTCACTAACAGATTAAACTGGAGAATATATGTCCATATAGTTACCAAAACTTGACCTGATAGACACTAACAACATCAACAGAAAATCAAACCAACCTGTATAAATTCATTGGGATACAACAACTAAGAAAATTGTATGGAAGTGCCATTTGGAGTTTTTGTCTTTTGGCTGGTGGAGTTTAGGCTTAATCTTATCTTGGTCTCTTTAAAAGTCCTCAGTCAAATAAAGTCATTCCCTTTTTTCATTGAATATTAATCACAACATTTTAATAAGATTCTTTTGGTTCTATTTTTTTTAAATATAGTTCATATATGCTATTGATTGTAACATTGAGATTTGAGAAAAGAAGCTTCACTCCTCACATAACATAACAAGAAAGATTCATCTTGGACTTTCTGCCTACTTCTATGTGTATTCTACAAATTTCTATGGTAACATTAAATGTAACACATGAAAACATGTGTCACCTTTAATATAGCATAGAAATGTAGAATAGTCAGTCAAAATGCTTTCTACACATGTAGGCATGTGGTGCATTTGCGGTAAATGCAGTCACTAACTACCCACCATGATTATCATGACAAAACATTTTAGATGCACTAAACAGGACCTTTGGGAGAGGCCACTGTTTATCATAAAACAGATCAAGGAGCATGCACTCATGGAATTCGTGTAATCTTTACACAAGGGGATAAGAAGCTCAAAATTAGGGCCAAAAATATGTAAGAAGAGTGAGTAATACATACTTGGTAGCCAGTAGTTCATTGTTCTCTTGAATAAGTTGTTCAAACTCGATGCCCACGCCAGCTGAACAACAACTATTGTGTTACGATAGTCCTTGCGCAGTAGGAAAGGCAAAGAAAAGGAAGGAAGCATTGAGATAGTAGATAATGCAAACACATGCAGCCAATACTAGAGCAACTCAAGCTTGGGGGAAAAGATGGTGAACAACACAAAATAAGTAGTAGAGGAGGGCTTACCAAAAAAGTTGTCCGCCACTATAAGCGCCATAGCAGCCACAGAAAAAAAAAAGGTAAAAATTAGCAACAAGGCAAATGGTTAACTTGGTCAAAATTATCAGACTCTTTATAAAAGTTCAAACAAGGGAGGAAATACAGGTGTATATGTTAGTAGGGACATTGCAGAACAACATTCCAGGTGGAAAGAGAGATGTGCATTGAGTTTTAAGGCCTTTGCCAAGTTTGAACAGAAAGAGTCTATACTGAGTAAACATGACTACCCTTATATTGAATCGTATTTGAATCTTGAAATTGATAAGAACAAAGAAATGAACTTGGATGGTTGAGATCATGTCAACATTTGCCTATGCTAAAAAGAGTGTGACTTTTTTTAATTTCAATCATAGTTGGTGAAAAGTTCTAATATCATTAAATACTCAATTTACATAAAAAAGCTAGGTAGCTTTGCAATAAAGTCTTTCTTCTTCACATTCATCGAAAATAAATAAATAACCTGTTTTGAAAAATCAACACATCCTTTATAAACAAGCTCTAATTAAACCTTTTTTTTTTTTAATATTAAATTTGAAATGCTAGAGAATTATTATTTGTTAGTTTATTTTAATTGAGCGCTTATGAAATATAAAATAAGGCAACTCGAATAAAAAAAACAAAAGACATATTTACATATCTACTTAAGGTTTGAGCCGGCCAACAGGAAACGACAACAATAAGTTTATATAAGGAAAGCAGCGACATTTAGCGGTCGACTTAACAAATTAGTTTGTTGTGAAAGTTATAAGTTTAGAATAATTTTTATATAACATATATATAGCTAAAAATTAAATGTTCTAATTGGTTAATGATGAATAAACGATTGCTAAAACATCAGGTCAAAGAGTTTCTTTTAAAATTCCAAGAGTAATTGTTATATAGGTGGGTAGAGGGAGGGGAACAGATGCATTTAATATTCAGTTAGTAGTCACAAGTGAGCAGTATTACAAACATATCATTGGGTTTAGAGTAAAAAAATTAAAATATGGGGGGGGGGGGACATTTACTTTAGTATCTCATATATTCCCATGCTGCTTGCAATTATTTTATATATACAGTTAATCCTGTCTATAGCGCCCCCTCTAAATAGCGCCTTCCTCTCTATAGCGCCCGATTTTAAATACGTAGTACGATGCGATTTACATTAAAAGTGACCTGTCTATAGCACCCCCCTCTCTAAAGCACCCTATTTTTGTGAGTCCCAAGAGGGGGCGCTATAGACAGGTTTAACTGTATATGGTGGAAGTCATTTGAATCATTAGATATACAACTTAAAACTACATTGGGTTCTGCCAGGTATCTAATGTCAGAGCTCCAATTCTTCTTGTTTACCAGTGTTAGGAATGTCAGATATGGATACAGAATTAATCCAATAACAACTGAGCCATTATAGTTTTCAAGGCGGGAAGTAAGAGGCTGTACTGATCTTAATCGAACACAATTTGGGGTGTAAATGATTTTACCCTTTCCCCATTGACATCCAAACAAGTCTTGTAAGCACCAAACTGCATTAAAAGGTGACAAAACTGTTGTGAAGTTGTTCACTTCCACATTCCAACTTCCCCCATTACATATAAGCCAGGCTGAAAAACTTTTATTCATTAAGCCTTTCTGGATTGATCAGAAGTGGGCCCAGTTATGAGTGAGAGTCAAACTGATTAAGAAATTGGGGGAATTTTAAAAATTTCATAAAACTACAAAAATATACATTTTTTTGTGATTGTACACACTGACTTTTTAATTATACACTTAGGTAATTGAAAGGGTGGGAGGGGGTTCAAAAGTATTATGTGGAAAATGGAAAAATAAACTATAAAATTTCACAATACTTTCATATCAATAGCTCTCAAGTTCTCAAGGCAGGAAGTAAGAGGCTACACTGGTGTTATTAGAATACAATTTGGGCTGTGAATGCTTTAACCCTTTCTGCATTGACATTTGACAAGTCTTGGAAGCACCAAACTGCAATAAAAGGTATGAATGTCCGTCTGACATTAGTGGAGGTGACAAAACAGTTGTAAGATTGTTCACTTCCATATTCCAACTACCCCCACTACATTTTTTTTTTGCTTATCCCTAGTACACGTGGTACAGGCCATGGTAATCATGGTGGGTAGAAGTAGGTGACTGCTTTTACCCCATTATATATAAACCACAAAGGCAGAAAAACCTTTAAGTCTTTCTGGATTGATTAGAAGTGGGCCCAGTTATGAATGGGAGTCAAACTGATTAAGAAATTGGGAGAACTCAAAAACATATTTTTGTTATTGTACACGCACATGAACGTTTTAAAAGATACACTCTTAGATAACTCTCTCTGAACAAGATCTTTTAAAGAAATTTTAAGATGAAACATTTTTTAAAAAGAGGGTCCAAAAAATATTGTGGAAAATGAAAAAAAGATATCTATAAAATTTCTCAAGACTTTCATCTCAATCTGATACCAGGTTATAATTTGCATATTCTTAGTAAATACACCAAGACTATCTTTAAAATTTAAAAAGTGTGTGGCGATATAGAAAGGACAAAAATGTCAAATTTGAAAAATAAATGGCTGCTCACTTAGCTAAAATTGGCAGAAGGAAGTAATGACTGCAAGGCTTACAGAACGGGCTGGAATATGTAAATACATTTTCCTTCTGTTTTGCAGAATCTGATGATCCTGGCCAACATAGATGTTGTACTAAATTTGAATACAACCTCAGAAACATTTATGCCAAATACTTAATTTTTATTAAGAATTTATTACGAGTACAAAAGATTTTTGTCAAACGTTGAGAAAATAAAGCTTTTTCTGGCCAAAGTATCTCTTATTTGAGTGTTTCCTCTTGTTTATGTATTAATCCACATCCTTTGAATATTTCAGAAAAACTGACAATCCTTTGTAGATAATCATATTAGAAAAAAAATGATACAAAGGTTTAATCTCTAAGAGTTTTGGGTGATATTAAAGTGCTTAGTTAAAAAATAAAGGAAATAAAGCGCTTTTACACAAAAATAAAAAGTGCGCTAAATGTGAAGTAACTAAATCTAAAGAGAGAAACAAACAAAAATAAAGTTATTAGCACAAAATTAAAAACAACATTAATACAAACCAAGTTGTTATTGAGGATTACCTGCGAGGGAATCAGAATTTTCTTCAATCTCATTCTCAGTAATGTCGTCAAAGTTGAGCTCCTGGTAGAGGGTGTTGGTGCCACGTTTCTCCCTACAGTGGCTTCTGGTGTGAGGTACAGTTGTGAGG
>CP092864.1:27351887-27378744 GCA_030710605.1 Cordylochernes scorpioides | reverse complement strand
ACTGGTACAGTAGAGTGGACCCAAGAGAGGAGCTCTGAACCTCAAAATAGACAGCATAAAACAACACTAACAAGATTTAGAACAGGACATCTCAAGCCTTTGAAGATAGAAAATAACAACAAAATCTACCCCACTTGCCCGAAATGTAGCTTGGCACCTGCAGCTCCACATTTTGGCTTGCATTAGATGCTCTAAACAGGACCTTTGGGAGAGGCCGCTGCTTATCATAAAACAGCTCGAGGAGCATAAACTCATGGAATTCATGTAATCTTTACACAGGGGGATAAGAAACAACAAATTAGATAGGAGCAACCAGTATCTTGGTCTTGTAACTCACATAGAGCACAGTCCAGAACACATTTTGGCTTGCATTAGATGCACTAAACAGGACCTTTAGGAGAGGCTGATGCTTATTATTAAACAGATTGAGTAGCTTAAGACTCATATGGAATTTGTATAATCTTTACAGAAGAGGATAAGAAACAACAACAGAGCACTGGTTGTTACTGAAACCTCAAACATTTCAATAAGTTAGAGAGATTCGATCCTTTTACCTTTTAATTCTAATCTATAATCCAAATTGAACACCTTAGCAACAACAACAACAAAAAGCCTTTATTTAGGGTCACTGACCCTATACAGGTTTCACCAGAGGTATGCATAAGAACAAAGCAGTGAGACAAAGGAAACAACGATATAGACAGAATAAAAAGAAGAAAAAAAAGAGAAAAAAAAAACAAGAAAGAGAAAGAGGGAAGCAAGAAAAACAACACAAAAAGAGTAGCAGTAAGAAAGTGAGGAATGAGTGTCACTTGGCCTTCTTCTGAGATATGGACTTGAGGAAACCATAAAACGCCGCAGCAATATACTTATTCTGGGTCATATTGTCAATTATTGATGGGAGTGAAGCACAGAGTTGCCCAGTTTTGAGCTGAACACCTTAGCACTTAGCATATTTGAAACATGCCCTCATTTGAAATTTATTGAAACACTCAACTGGCTTTTACTGTATATTTCGGTATTCAAACAAGATACGATAGATGTAAAGATTTAATATCAAATATTTGGAATATTTTTAATAACATTTAAAAGACATTTCTTTATTACTAATATTTCTTTTACCAACTCAGCAGTCAGTTGTTTGATTTATCTGAATAGAGAACTCTTAACTTCAAATATCTATAAATGGTTAAAATTTTCAACCTTTCTCCCTTCTAAAAAACATGATGTGTGTGTCAAGTGGCCACTGGATTGAGAAGAAAGCAGAATATGAGTTCATAGAATAAAATATTCATATAATTTTTATTTTACCAAAGACATATCACCAATTCAACTGAACTATATAATTGACACATTGGTTAACTTGGAAATTGATTTAAAAAAAAAAAAACTTATTAATCTTTATGATAATAATTTTTTTTATGTGCAAAATTTTACCAGGCTATATATTTTATGAATAATTTTAAGAAAAAAAAAAGGATTTATATATATGAACATATCATCGTAAAGATAGAGGCTACCTAGCTGGCATTCATAGTTCTTAGAATTAAAGATACTTCAAGTGGAGATAAGAAAGAAGAAGACATATAGCTTCAATGGCCTCCAATTCTTGCGGAAGTTCAAATCCCCACCAATGAGTGAAAGTAATTAAATGAAGCTCTGACATGTTTGTATGTGCAAAAAGTTGAACCACTTTCTATCTGTGTAGACACATGTGGTGCACACATACAGTAAAAGTAGTTGTTAACTTCCCAACCATGATCATCATGGCTTATACCACTTGTACTCTAGATAAATTCCACATGATATAACATTTGATAATTCTTCAAATTAAAGACACTTCGGCCAGTAAATCATTTTATTATCTCGACGTTTCGACAAAAATCTTTTGTTTGCTCCTGACGAGGACAAGAGATTTTTGTCGAAACGTTGAGATAATAAAAAGATTTATTGGTTGAAGTATCTTTAATTTTAAGAACTATGAACATATCAGATGTATATTGATGATAAGATTAACAAGCAAAGTACCTGGGTTTTGAGTTGAGGTTTTCAGAGTTGTCATTGTTCATCATGGTCCTCTCCACAAGGTCCTTGTGTTTCTTGAGGAGCTGTGACATCACCAGGAATAAGTAACATGATAGGGATACATAGGTCAGTAACTATGGGTATTAGAAGTTATTAAAGAAAAGATACTCTTTATCTTGAAATTCACTTGGTCCCAAAGTCCACTTGGTCAAAGACAGACCGTAGGTTGGAGGAGATGATGGTGTCAGCGGTAATTATTCCTTTAATTTTTATGATAGGATCATCTTTAATAAAAAAAAAGACATTCAATGGTCCAGGAATGACATCACCTTAGACTCGTGCTCGGCCATGATGGTATGCAGAGGTTTTGCTGCTGGTGATCCTAAAGATGGCATAGGTTATTATGGGCCAGTAACCATTTAGGCTTGGACCACTTTGCAAACGGTTGAAGTAAGTGTTGAATTATGATCGGTTATATTAAAGAGGATATACTGTATATATAGCAGAGACACAAGATGACTAATCAAAAAGAATTGAACATACACAAGTAAAAAATAATAAGTGCATAGATACTGAGTTGTAACATACTTCACTGTGCCTGGAATGGAGTTTTGCCAGCTCCTTGCTTTGCTCCTCTTCCCTCTCCTCCAGTCTACTGGCTACACACACAATCAACATTGTACCAAATGGTTTTTAAAGTTCTTTAGGAAATTTTTTGTCTCTTAATTGAGCAAATTAATATTATTGGAATAGTGTTGGCTCTAGTGCCTAACCCTTTCAATGCTGATCATGTGCCTGAGTGATACTGAGCTTTCACACAAGTGCCACTTCAGCATGTGATCCCAATTTTAACATTTATTATCAGGATTCAAGGGAACTGTTAGGATTCAGGTGATCTATATTTTCTTCGTAGATCGCAAATTGCATGGTGTCATTGGAAGAGGACTACAGTAGAACTTCCATGAGAGGACACTCGTGCTTGAGGAAACCTCTCTATAAAGAACAGTTTTCATTTGCAAAATTACCATTTTTAATATTTAGTAACTCTCCAGTTAGAGGACACCTTTCCCTAAAGGACACCTTGGCTCTGCAATTAGGTATTGTCCTTTACAAGGAGGTTCTACAATATTACTGTATTATCAAAATTTATAACCACAAGGAAACAGCCTCATCTGACCATATTCTTCACTATATTGGTGGATACCAAATGGATCTCTAACCCAACAAAGTCTACACAGGCCTCATCAACAACCATTGCCTTCTAGTGAGGTTATCAGGAATTAGAAAGAAGAGGATACTTCTACCACAGTTAAGAAATTCGGAAAAGTAAATTCCTCTACAATAGTATTAATAATAAAGCAAAACAACTTCCAAGGGTGAGTTTCTTGCTATAACATATACAGTTAAACCTGTCTATAGCGCCCCCTCTAAATAGCGCCTTCCTCTCTACAGCGCCCGATTTTAAACATTAAAATGTAAACATTTTACATTAAAAGTGACCTGTCTATAGCACCCCCTCTCTATAGCACTCTATTTTGGTGAGTCCCAAGAGGGAGCTCTATAGACAGGTTTAACTGTACTCTTGTTGAAGAGTTTATGATACCCGAAAGCTGGGGATGAATAAAGCAAGACACTCAACCTCAAAATCTGTTCTGCTTATTATTTATACAGTTAAGAAATGATTGGAGAGTCACAATTAAAGAAAAAATTCCTAGCTGAATTTTTTTCCCATTACCATAGCATCATCAAGTTCTGTGAAGAATAACAATGAGGAAAAGAACAATGGTAAAACACAAGGAGGGGGATTGGTGTCTGTTGCTGGGAGATGAAACAGCAATTTCCCACAAGTGCCGGAGGGATAGTCATCTCTATGGGTGGATGTGATATGCCAAAAATATCCTATGCAAAAATGAAAAGAGTAGAATTTTCAGTTTGCCTATGAAATAAAGGAGATAGCACTTTTATCGCAATGCCATTGAGTTATACAATACCTGCCTTTGAAGTCACCTATCTCAGACATTTTTCTGTGTTAGGTGTCATTTTTGGTGGGAACTGTTTGTTTTCACATTCATTTACCTCTCTTAGGTATCCAACCCTTGTTTAACCTATTTGCCTCAATTTTTTAACGAATTTTTTGACAAATCCAAAGATATTCGATTTAATAAAAAGCATAATATGTTAAAATATTTATATTATGCAGTTAAAGTAGAACATAAGTGTAAAACAAACAATACCGGTAAACACCGCACACTATTAATTTATTTGGATTTTGTCTAATTACCTTGTAGTTCAGTTCTTTAAAATAATTTTTTTAGTCTAACAATTAATGCTATAAATTGGCATGTCACTTTAAGAATAATTAGAAACCAAGAATATAGATCTAAAGAAACAAAGGTCGCCTCTCCCGTCCAGATGCCATGGCGTCTAGTTTTGACGGGAGAGGTGACCTTTGTCTCTTTAGATCAATATCCTCCCAGCAAAATTTCCATGTACAAGAATATAGAGTTGTTATCTTTAAGAATATAATTCTTTGCTAGCGATTTTAGAAAAATGAAGTAAACGCCCAAGGATGAGTATCTTTTTTAATAATCGTTTTTCTAGCTTTCGGGATAACGCCCTTCTACAAAATTGTATCAAATTATTCCTGTAGAAGGGCGTTATCCTGAAAGCTTGAAAAATGTTTATTAAAAAAGATACTCATCCTTGGGCGTTTACTTTATTTTTCTATAAAAAAGATAGTTGCTATCTGTCAAATGGTGTGTTGAAGTATCCTCACAGTGATTGGTGGCCTTCCGGCACTTGTGTTCCAGTAGCCGGACCAAGGACTCCAGGCTCTCCACCTTGCTCTGGAGTTGTTCATTGCCATTGTACTCCAGCTCCAGTGCTTTCTGCACATCACCAGCATTGTCAGTATACTCATCCTTTATTGGAAGATGGAAACTCCTACAATTATAGCAAATATATATCTCCTAAAGATTTATAAATTAGTTTAAAGATTGAATCATTTATAGTCTAACTCTAATTTTCAACACATCAGAATTTTCAGTTTAATTAAAGTCAATGTTGAATTATACACTAATGGTCAAAACTTAAGGAAGTTGTACTTTTAGCATGTTTTATATTTCTCTTTATTTTTTATTAAATTAAAAAATAAGATATAAAAGAAATAATTCAACTTTATTATTTGAAATACAAAATGTAACAACAACTCGTTCTATGTGTGTGCATCTCGTGAAGTCACTCAACTCCGCGCGACGGGGAAAACAATTTATCGCTTTCTCTCCTTTCCTTTCTTCTTTTATATTACAAGGTATATTATAGCATGTATATCAGGATTCAGACAATAACTCTGAAAGATATTTGATAAACAGTGATCTTTATTAAAGACACATGAGATAACAAAGTGTGGACAAAATTGCCTCTGTCTCCTTAAAAAAAAAAAAAAGATAAAAAAAAGACTACCAACGTCAGACTTTCCATTTCCTTAAGTTTGGTCCATGAGTGTATATATATTTGGTTAAGAAGATTTTCAATTCACTACAATTATAGATTAGAAACATAGGATAAAAAGACCATTGATGAAATGTTACACGCAATTTATTAATTTGGTTTTGGTCTTTATTGCCTTATAACTTCACCTTATAATCAACCATTAAATGGATATTGAATTTTAGCCAGGTGTATATTATAAACTAAATAGGCTGATTGGGATTTGAAAAATGGCTGAATTTTAGTAAGTGTTCAATTAATGTTGGTTCTATTAAAAATGGTAATTTGAAAAGAAAAATCCATTGATTTAGAGCAAGAGTGTCGAATTATAGTTTGTTGAATTGAAGAGGTTATAAAGTAGAACCTCCATGGGAGGAAATTCCGGCTAGAAGACACCTCACTAGAAAGGTAAAAATTTTCATTGTCAAAATTACCATTTTTACTATTTAACAATTCTCCAGTAAGAAGACACCTCTCCATAAAGGACACTTTTGCTCTGCAACTAGGTGTTGTCCTTTACAGAGAGGTTTTACTGTAATATACATTATATCATGGATAAAACTATACTAAATTCAATAAATTATTCATGAAAATATTCATACCTTTATTACTTAAATGAGCATTACTAATGACAAAGTATCAATTGATTTCATTTTGTTGTAGCTAAATGCCTTTTCTCAATAAATGAAGAAAAGATAACATTGGGCTCTTGGCCCTTGTCAACCCTGTATCTCAATCTCAATGACCCACTATGGGGGTTTTACAAGTATTCTAATCAATCATGATACTCATTTCAGCGATCAGGGTATGCCCCTTTCATTCACCTTTTGCCATATAACTCCTCGTCTCTACTTTATCCCGGGGGTCAAAGTCTGACTGTCATGCAGTGCCCACTGGATAGCCAACCAACAACAGCAGTTCTTTTGCCCATCAACCTTTTTCCTTCTTATTAACAATGATTTATATTAAGAGAAAGGAATCTCCTGATTCTTCAACTAAAAGTTTCTGATGACTTTCACCTTTAACTATCATCAAATATAAACTAATCGTTGATTTTTAATTATTCTACAATTGGCCACAAATACCCTTTCTTGATTAATGCTTCCTTTTAACCTAAACAAATATCTATCCATATGGCTTATTTCAATCGTACATTTTATTACATAAATAAATGGTTGTTGAGAAAAAAAAAAGAAAATAGGAAGGAAAAGGTTTGATTCTTATACTAAAAAAAGAAAAGAGAATCAAATTGGTATGAAAAAAATGCATCAAACCAGAAAGAAAGGAAAGCAGGCAGAAAATGTTTAATGCATGGGATGATCATTAATTCATGTGCTTGTTTAGATTTGGGTATAAAATATTTAGGTACTGGGAGGCTGGTAGTCTCCATACAGTTCAATAGGTATGAGCTGTTAGGGTGACTATTATATGGCTTTGTGCTTAATGCTTATGTATTAATCTTTTTATATAAATAATACAGTTAAACCTGTCTATAGCTCCCCTTTTGGGACTCACCAAAATAGGGGGCTATAGAGAGGGGGGTGCTATAGACAAGTCACTTTAAATGTAAATCGCATCGTACTACGTATGTATTTAAAATCGGCCGCTATAAACTGTTTTTTTTTTTTTTTCAAATTTTAGGTATATGGAGTCCAACGTATATAAAACAGTATCTCAAGTGATGTATTTTCTGTTGAATTAAAACACAGTGTTAATGATGATATGGTTCAATTTGGATTATAGATTTGAAACATAAGGGGTGTAACAAGACCAGCTGCAAATCAATAAATGATGTGTGACATTTTGATAACAACGCTGTTACTGAAATATTATTTATTGATTTGGATTTGGTCTCTTGTTACCTTTTGTTTCAAATCTATAATCAAAAGTTAACCTTTTATCATCATTAACAATATGTTTAATTTATTGATTTTGATTTGATCTTTTTACCCTATAGGACAGTGTTGAGTTATAATTGGTTCAAATGTGTGAATTTAAAAGTATCAATTCAGTGCAGCATTCACACTTGATGTGGCTTTGTCTGATGATGGTGACAATGCCGATGCCAAAACGTCACACACTATTAAATTATTTGGATTAGGTCTTATTTTCTTTTATTATAAATAGGTACTATATACAGTAGAACCTCCCTGTAAAGGACAACACCTAATCGCAGAGCCAAAGTGTCCTTTAGGGAGAGGTGTCCTCCTACCGGAGAATTGCTAAATAGTAAAAATTGTAATTTTGTAAATGAAAACTGTCCTTTGTAAAGAGGTGTCCTCAAACGTGGGTGTCCTCTCATGGAGGTACTACTATAAAACACTCTGATCTTAGCTAAAAAAAGCCTAGGGATATAATATATAGGATAGATAAAGAATATAATATGAGGATGTTTATTGTCAAGTACAGGATTTTATTGTCAAAAGTTTAATTAACCCTTTTGCTTCCTGAAATGCAATCATGTGCTGTTAGCCTCAACTGGAACCATTGAGTAGACTTTCCTCAAAAATGTTAACATTTTCAACACAATTTATCACATCTTGAGTTTTAAAATTAAGTTATATACATAGGGTAACATGACTAAATGTATGTGACATTTATTTGGGTCTTGTTACCTTATATTCTATAGCATGATTCCAAATTCCTCTGTTATTTGTAAAATGCACACAATAAAAACTTTTAAAATTCATATTAAACCTGATTTTTTTTTCTTTTTTTCCTATCTTAATCATATAATGGCATCAAGTCTGTGGATGCTGTACTTTCCAATGGTGTTTGCTGGATATGTGTGGGGTTCATTGATGGATGATTAGTTATGATGTATCAATGATGTGGTTGGGAGTTACATTTGGCAGGTAGAATCTAACAAATATATATTTATACTAGCCGAATGACCCGGGCAACGCCCGTGTTTTACCCGACTGTAGATGTTACAACGGTGATCCTTAGGTCGCTGGTTCAAATCCGGCTCGAGGGAGTTTTTTATTTTTTAATTTTTATTGGCTGCCGGCGAGCACGTGACCTCCCTGTGCGGCGCGCATCCGTGACAGAGGCCGATGAGGAAAGACGGTCGTGACTATATATTTATATAATATATATAGTTACAAGAGGATGATAACGAAACCATTTAGATTCAAATATTTGAAGAAATTGAAGGTACAGTAGAACCTCCCTTTAACGGACACCTCTCAATAAAGGACAGTTTTCATTTGCAAAATTGCCATTTTTATTATTTAGCAACTCTCCTGTAAGAGGACACCATTCCTTAAAGGACAGTTTGACTCTGCAATTAGGTGTCCTTTACAGGGAGGTTCTACTGTATTGTGATTGAAAAGCCCTAAATAGAGAGGAATAGCCAATAATTTCCAGCTTCAAGAAACTTTACACTTCAAATCTCTTAAATTCACAGGCAACATCAAGACATTTCCAACAAGCAGCAAAAACAATCATTTCAGTCTCCAAAACTTTCATAATTTTATCTCCAAGCCACAATACAGAACAGAATCATTAGAACAATCCAGGTAAAAATTATCAAACTTAAGAGATATCACCAACTTGTGGCTTGAGATTCCATTATTCCATATTAGGACAATAATAAAAGAACAATTTGCATATTAAGAGCCACCCACATATTTTTATCCCTTAAAACAAAACTGTGGGATTAGTGAAACCAAATCCAATATGAAAATTAGAAACTATTTTAGACGCGTATGATTCTTTTTGAAATTAAACAATTTCTACTGCCCTTACTGCAATGGAAAAATTAATGGGAGGGCCTGGCTCATCAGTGGTGAACCCTCCCAGCAGTTTCGCCAGTTTAATCTACCATATAGGTATATACCATACCGATGGGAGGGTTCACCACTGATGAGTCAGGCCCTCCTATTAATTTTTCCATTGCAGTATAAGGGCAGTAGAAATTATTTAATTTTAAAAATAATTATACGCGTCTAAAATAGTTTCTAATTTTCATAACAGATGGCGCGCTAGTGCATCATAATACAAATCCAATATGTAAACATGTAAAATATGTTAATAGCTTACTCATTATTTAGATTTATTTGATCCATGTTATAATTTCTCTCTTTAAATTGTATCTCATCAGTTGCTATATAATTAGTTTGAATCTTTTTAATATGTAAAAACACACAGCATATGCTGGTAATTAACAAAAAAAAACTGTTAAAACTGTCTATAGCGCTCTTGTGACTCACCAAAATAGGGTGCTATAGACAGGTCACTTTTAATGTAAATCGCATCGTACTACGTATTTAAAATCGGGCGCTATAGAGAGGGAGGCGCTATTTAGAGGGGGCGCTATAGACAGGTTTAAATGTACATACACCCATTAAAATAAGACAATTTGGCAAAAAAATTGTAAACAAAACAGAGGGACCATAAAAACAACAAGTATTTTTCAATTAATTATCCTTCACAATTGAAAGTGAGAAGTTTCCTACCTAGAGGTTTCAAACAACAAGAGATAGAATCATTTGCCCTTTGCACACACAAAAAAATAAAAGGAAGAAGAAAGTAGAGGAAGTGAAGATGATTCATTGTTGGCCCAGGGGAAAAAAGGAATAAAAAAAAGAGAGAAATAAGAAAAAAAAAAAAGGGAAGAGTTGTAATTGGAGGTGATGGAGGGCAGGAAGTAAGTGGGTTAGAAAACTACAATTAGACCCCGGGGTCATTAGACATTGAGCCTTCCTTTCTTCTTCCTTCCCTTGGTCCTCTCAGTAGGTTTGGGAATGGTACCAATTGCAGTAGAAAACCTCTCTCTAAAAGACAAAACTCAGTTGCAGAACATCCTATAGAGAGGTGTGTCCTCTTATTATAGAACAGCTTATTGATAATGATAAAGCACAATTTGGATTATAGATTATAATACAAGAAAATAAGACCTAATCCAAATAATTTATTAGTGTGTGACGTTTCGGCAACAGCATTGTCACTATCATCAAACAAAAGAATAAAAAATATATATATTTTTTATTCTTTTGTCTGATCTTCTTCTTCTTTCTTATCTCCACTCAATCATATTAAGGTATCAAGCTTGTAAAGCTTGAGAATTTTGATGGTGTCTACCGGGGAAGAGTAGAGCTCATCAATGGATGATTCAAAACAGTCAATATTTTGTCTTTTGTCTGATGATGGTGACACAATGCTGTTGCTGAAATGTCACATACTAATAAATTATTTGGATTAGGTCTTATTTTCTTGTATTATAGCTTATTGATAAATGTATGTATTTTTGTCTATTAAAACTGTTCTTTGTATAGAGGTATCCTCTTGTTTGATGTTCTCCTGTATATTGATTGTTCTTCTTCTTCTTCATCTCCACTCAATTATATTACGGTATCAAGCTTGTAAAACTTGAGACTTGATGGTGTCTGCTGGGGAAGAGTAGAGCTCATCAATGGTTGAGTCAATACAGTCAATAATGTGTAGATAGATTGTTGAACATCGATAGTATTCTAGATGATATTCACAGAAAACCAAATCAAATCCAAAGTATTTATAAATGACATTTTTGTTAGCCATTATGTTACTGAAATGGTAGGAATAAATTACTTATTTATAAGGTACAGTATGGGAGGGAACCTCTCTCTAAAGGACACCTAGTTGCAGAACCAAAGTGTCCTTTAGGGAGAGGTCTCCTCTTAATGGAGAGTTGTTAAATAGTAAAAACGGTATTGGTGGTGATGTGAAAACTATCTTTTGTAGAAAATTGTCCTCTAATGGAGATTCAACTATATTTGTCCCTTAAATCTCCTAACACACCTCACGGAAGGAAAGATAAAGAGTAACTACTCTTGGGAGAATATCAGCTCAATCTAATTATCTTTGAAATATGCCATTATTATAGTCAGGTAAATAAATGTTTGCCATTCAAATCTTTTGTTCTTTTTTCTTCTATTCATTTTGGGAGCAATCAGTTATTCTAGTTCAATTGGCTCACAATCCTGTGTGGGAGAGCCATAAAATAAGTTAAACAAAGGGCTATGGGGTAATAAGGAAGACTTGTGCCATATTCCATCCAGACTTGTGCATAACTGGCAAGTAACCAACCAAGTGGAGAGAGGAAACGGACCACTTTCCCCCCACGTCAGTTGACCATAGAAATGGGGTTAGAGTGAGGAAACCCATCCATCCAGATATATCGGAGAAAGTTGATCAGGAAGCCGACAAATACCTGCCCTACATAGCTGGCCTCTTGTTTCCACCAATCCCATTGGGCCCTTGTTAGCCAATCCTCTGGATGCTTCCAAGCCCATCATTATTTCCCTCTCTTTCATTGGAGAATAAACACATTTCAAAGTATGATACAGTAAAACCTTCCTGTAAAGGACACCTAATTGCAAAGCTAAAGTGTCCTTTAGGGAGACGTGTCCTCTTACCGGAGAGTTGCTAAATAATAAAAATGATAATTTTGCAAATGAAAACCGTCCTTTATAGAGAGGCATCCTCTCATGGAGGTTCTACTGTGCAAACTTCTTTTATTCAACACCCCCATAAGGGATCAGAATTTTAAGTTGAATTAAATTCTGTGTTGAAACAGTTAAATTATTTCAAATAACCCCGCGATTGGGATTTTTTAAAAGTGATTGAATTAAAGTAAAGTAATGAATTATAGTCCTATTATAAAAAATCCAAGGTAAAAAGGGCCTCTAAAGGTTAAAATAATGAACAAATTATGGGTGATTTTCTCTCTAGTGTGGCTACCAGGTATCAGGTTCAGATTGATTCTCACAATGCTGACATTTTACCAAACGTTATGTTTGAAGATATTACAATCTCTATAGAAGTACACTTTCAATACAAGAGCCTCACACAGTAGAACAACCTCTCTTTCAAGGACAACACCTAGATGCAGAACCTAAGTGTCCTTTAGAGAGAAGTGTCCTCTTACCGGAGAAGTGCTATTTAATAAAAATGGCAATTTTAGTGATGAAAACACTTTTGTAGAGAGGTGTCCTCTCATGGAGGTTCTACTCTATTGGATTTTTAAACTAAATATATTTTTAAAATATTTCAACAAGCACAGTGTGTGTGCATGTGTATGGTTAACGAAAAAATTAATTAAATATTAATTGAACATAAGTTAACAAGCAAATCCAGATAAATTAATAGTGTATTGTCACACTATTAATTTGGATTTAGTCTTATTACCATATGATTCTAATCTAAAATCCAAATTGTATCTTATCATATAATATTAATTGGTTGTATGTTGTAGGTATAAAAATCCAATACAGTAGAACCTCCATGAAGGGACACTCATGCTAGAGGACATCTCTCTATAAAGGACAGTTTTTTATTTACAAAATTATAATTTTTACTATTTAACAACTCTCTGGTAAGAGGATACCTCTCCCTAAAAGACACTTTGGCTCTGTAATTAGGTGTTGTCCTTTACAGGGAGGTTCTACTGTATAAGTCTCTTGTATTGATAACTTCATTTAGAATTGACAAATTGACATCTCATAGAGACCCCACTTAAGTGTAGGAGTAAAGAAAGGGGAGTGATATGTGATGGATTCAAACCTTATTTCTTTGGTCTTATTCTTCTTTCCCAAAAAACCTTAGAAGTAGAAAGATGTGGAGTTCTAACCTACTCTCACAATTATCTCTGAGAAGCAGTGTTGAAACACAAAAACACAATGCCTAATTTTTTTTTAATTAAATGTTTTGTAATAATGAAAGGGGAGGGAGATATTTTTATTTAGTTTTTTTGTAATTTTAATGTTGGAAAAAAAAAGTCAGTCCTCTAGAACAATAAACAATGTTTTTATCAAGGCATTCAACATTTGAATCAATTATTTTTACGAATTTCCTTTTTCTTCTTTTTGTTCCTATGGAAAATTCTACCGCCTCTGCTTAAATTCCTAATAATTTACTAAGTACAATTGAGAATCTGAGTCAATGTTGTAGATCCTACAAGGCATAACCAATCTGTATTATATATCTTCTTCTTATCTCCACTCAATCAAATTAGGGTATCAAGCTTGTAAAGCTTGAGACTTTTGATGGTGTCTGCCGGGGATGAGTAGAGCTCATCAATGAATGAGTCAATACAGTTAATAATGTGTTTTGGGGTTGCAGGTTGAGAATTTCACTTAGTACATAGTGGGGAAAACCTTGTAACCATTCAACCTTTCACCAGTCATGATGTATTATTTATAAATCAAATAAATGAAATATTCAAATTACCCGATTATTTTGGACTAATTTACATATTCTCTGTATGACTTTATGGCAGTGCTTCCTCCCAGATTTAACTATATATGGTGTCAATGTATCTTTAGGATTGGTAAAATATCATAGAAACATAGGTGGAACGAAAAGATCATGTTAATTTTACCAATACAGTTGAACCTCTCTGTAAAGGACACCTAGTTACAGAGCTAAAGTGTCCTTTATGGAGAGGTGTCTTCTTACTGGAGAGTTGCTAAATAGTAAAAATGGTAAATTTGCAAATGAAATCTGTCCTTTATAGAGAGGTGTATTCTTATGGAGGTTCTACTGTATCAGATTAATTTGCATGTCCTGCAGAGTTGCAACTCCTTCCAATCCTAAATCTATAAGGTTTCAAGGTGTCAACAGGATAGGCTAGATGTTGTGGAAAGGTACGAGGAACACAAACATACACATGCACAAACAAAAATTTCTTCTTTATTTATGTAAATAATAGCCAGGAACTTTCCTGACAAATATCTGTGGGGACTTAATCCCTACACATTGAAGTAAATATGTAGCGCATGCATTCTACCAATTAAGAGGCAAGTGGAAGGATCTTTGGACTTTTACACACCTGTGATGCTGATTATGGAAATTAAATAGGTCACACACACACACCACACATGCCAGCTTTGACCAACAACACCTGTGGGTTCCCTACAGAGGGGCTTCCAAGATATCCAATATTCTATATATGCCAAATAGAATCCAAGCTGTCATCTAATGATACAAATTTTGAATATAGGAATGATAATCACAATTTGGATTATAGATTATAATACAAGAAAATATGACCTAATCCAAATAATTTATCAGTGTGTGATGTTTCGGCAACAGCATATTCACCATCATCAGACAAAAGAAGAATTTTTATTTAATAAAAAAAAAATAAAATTAATTTATTCTTTTGTCTGTGATGATGATGACAATGTTGTTGCCGAAACGTCACACACTAATAAATTATTTGGATTAGGTCTTATTTCCTTGTATCTATAATATAGGAATATTTAAGTAAATACATCCGTCTCATTTACACTCATGGACAAAACTTAAGGAAACTGTACCTTTTAGCATGTATATTGGGTTTCAGACAATAATTCTGAAAGATATTTTATACACAGTGACCTTTATTGAAGACACACGAGATAACCAAGTGTGAACAAAAAATTGCCTCTGTCTACCTAAAAAAAGTTTTGTTCATGAAACTATATTAACTCTCTAGTATAACTCGTCTATCACAGAATCATTAATAAAAACACTACTTTTGACTAGTTAACAACTTCCAAATAAAGAGTGGGGAGGTAAAGATATAAACATAGCAAACCTCACTATAACAACATTACCCAAGATTGAGATTTTATGTTCCAGCATAACCATATGTTGTCATATACATAGTTAAAATAATTGATATTTAAAACTTGGGATATTTCAATTATAATGTTATAACTAAGTTGCTGTCATTAAAAAAAAGGTTCAAGTGTATACTGAAGAGTTGTTAAAATGAAGCCTGTGAAATTAGTGATGATCAAATCTAGAGATTTGTGGTATAACTGCTTCTTGTAGAAAAAGAAACAATGTTCAAATATATATATATATATATATTTTTGAAACTACAGGTCATTATGGGACCTTGGGCCTTCTTAGAGAATGCTTTGCAACAAAAAAGTATCTTCTAAAAGTCCATCTATGTAACTATCTCCTCAAGCATTAACTGAAGGGACAAACAGTTAATATCTATCGTTAAAATTGTACACAGATAAATTTACTGGCAATGCGTTTCTTTTAAATATCATCAAATAATTATCTCTACAGACCTTACTGCAATGATATGAGTTATTGAATGAGAGGGCTTGGCTCATCAGTAGTGAACCCTCTCAGCGGTTTCGCCAAATTAATCTCTAGACCGCTCTACTATTGTATTGGACTGGTTTTGTTATATACCCTGCATTTCCTATGGAAGGCAGCTTAGGGGTGTTTAGTGAACTATGGACATAAGCTTATAGGTCTGTAGAGGTACATACATATAATTTCAAGGTATTGCATCGAGCACTATTGGTGATAGTGTGAATTATTGTTGTAAATACAGTAGAATCTCCTTGAAAGGACACTCCCGCTAGAGGACACCTCTCTATAAAGGACAGTTTTCATTTGCAAAATTACCATGTTTACTCCGGTAAGAGGACACCTCTCCTTGAAGTACACTTTGACTCTGCAATTAGGTGTCCTTTACAGGCAGGTTCTACTGTATCAGTGAATTCTCCCTAAATGAGCTAAGCTATAGTAGAACTTATCTCTAAATAACACCTTGTTGCAGAGCTAAAGTGTCATTTAGAGAGAGAGAGAGAGAGGTATCCTTTTACTGGACCACAGCTATATACTCAAAATGGTAATTTTGCCAATGAAAACTGTTCTTTGTATAGAAGTATCCTTTAGCGGGAATGTCCTCTATATGGAAGTTCTGCTATAGTTGCATTTATAAACTTCTAAACATGGATGACAAGCTTTAAATATGTTACTATACCAATAATGGGGTACTCTAGGTTGACAGAGAGAATGCTAAATGTCATGTATAGATCATTCTTATTGTTTTATAATCCAAATGGTGTGCCTTATCGATAAAGTAAGGACTTTAAAAACAACATTGTTAAGATTTTAAAAATGAATCTCTCCTTTAAATTAATTTCATCTACTATTTAAACAGGATAATCAGACTGTACTATCTGAACTGCATAGTTTCACTTTGAGAAACATGACATAAGATATTTATAAGATTCAGCACTGTCGTTTCATATGGGATTGATAAGAATTGGAGAGATTTGATAAGGTACAATTTGGATTTTTTGTTCAATGAGTTATCTCAAGATAAGACCAAGTCCAATACAGATAAAGATAAACTAAATTGGGTTCCCCGTCTTATTACCTTGTGAGTTTGTAGAGAATTTTATTGTTGCTTTAATATATTGAAGAAGAAATAGGTTTCTTTAATAAATATATATTTGTTGTTGTTTTTATTAGGTTGTTTACACACATTAATATGTTATAATACCTTGAAAAAAGTTGACTTTCAGCCAACTGAAATATTGGTAAAATAAATTAATATTTTGATCCAATATATGCCTTTTTATTTTAAAAAATTATATATATCTAGGAAGTAGTTTGTAAGTAATTGTATCAAAGTGTTACTGTATTAATTTGTATTAGAGTAAAACCTCCCTGTAAAGGACACCTAGTTACAGAGCAAAATTGTCCTTTAAGGAGAGGTCTCCTCTTACCGGTTAGTTGCTAAATACTAAAAATGGTAATTTTGCAAATGGAGGCTCTCCTTTATAGAGAGGTGTCCTCTAGCGTGAGTGTCCTCTCATGGAGGTTCTACTGTATAGATAAAAATTTACAAGGTAACAATATCAACTAAAAATGAGGTAATAAGACCAAATCCAAACACCTTGTCCTAATCCAATTACCTTGTGTTTATAATCTATAATCCAAATTGTACCTTATCAATACCAACTAAGTAAATTGTGTGTGACATTTCTGAAACAATGTTAAATGAAAGTTATTCAGTCATAATGTACATTATATTAACAATAGTACTACTGAGAAACCTCAAGTATAAATTACTTATTTGGACTTGTTACCTTGTAAAATGTATACGGTGTCAAATATGGTTGTATGGTGTAATTAGCAACACATGAGGCCATAATTGGAAACAATTTTATCTCAATCAATCTTTTTCTTTCAATATGAAATGAAGGTTTGTCTAGCAGGGCTGGGGAAATATCTATCATGTTGGAGTTTTAATTTAAGACACTTCACTAAAGAGGATAGTTGAATTTCTAGAATTGTGTAAACTACAAACTAGCTTGGTCTCCAGTATCAAATAAGTACAGTCTAGCTTGCAAAGTCAAACTGTTTTTCACGTGTGTAGATATGTGGTGCACATACAGTAAAAGAAGTTGTCAACTTCTACCCACCATGATTATCATGTCCTATACCACATGTACTAGGGATAATAATAAATATAAATACAGTCTATCTTCTTTAATTCAACACCCCCAAGGGATCAAAAATTCCAGTTGAAATGAAGTTGGTAATGAATTATAGTCAGTTTAATGGAAGTTGATAAGATTATTGCTAAGTGATAAAGTACAAGAAATTAGATTAGAACTACAAGAAAATAAGATCTAATCCAAATAAATTAATAGTGTGTGACGTTTCAGAAACAGCGTTACCACCATCATCAGACAAAAGAGTGAAACATGTTGTTACTGAAATGTCACACAATTTATTTGGATTAGGTCTTATTTTCGTGTAATTATTGATAAGTAAATATTGGTTATAGTAAGTGTGTTGAAATAGAGTTGGTTGAATTAAAGAGATTATACTGTATGTTTGAAAGAAGTAAATGAAAAGAAGTTCAGGGTGTTATACCATACTGAAAGATTACCTCCTGATTAAGCAAATGAACTTAAAATGATGGTATTCAGCCATATAGGGCTATATATGTATATAGGGAAAAGTACAAACGTTATTTTCTTTCTAAAAATAATTTTCTGAAATTGTCCAATAATTTGCATAAATGTGTCATCTGCATTTATGAATGTACACTATTTTGGTATGAATATTTTGTTCTCAAATATAACAAAATATAACTTTTAAAAAGAATTATTTTGAAGTACCCTATATAACCTCTTTAATTCAACCGACTAATTCAACACACCTAATTTAATTCCACAGTCTTTTTTTTTTTTTTAAACCCCAAAAAAATTATTATCTTTAACCAAAAATTCAGATTCCTTGGGGTGTTGAATTAATGAAGATGGGCTGTATATGCAAAATGGTCAACTACAATATTAAGAGAGGAATGGTAGAACTGACTAAACCAATAGGAGGGTTCACCACTGATGAACCTGTCTCTTCCAATAATTTTATGATTGTAGTGGAGACAGCAAGAAAGTTTAAAAAAGAAACATTTGAGCTAAAATTATTTACATTTTTGTTTTTAACTAACAAGAAAGGTCAGCTATATATGTTTGTATCTCTTCAGCTAGATTCAAAGCTGTATGTAATATAAGAGTAGAACCTTCATGAGAGGACAAAGTGCTAGAGAACACCTGTCTACAAAGGACAGTTTTAAATTTCCAAATTATAATTTTTACTATTTAGCAAGTCTCTGGTAAGAGGACACCTCTCCCTAAAGGACACTTTGGCTCTGCAAATAGGTGTCCTTTAGAGGGAGGCTTTACTGTATGTACAAAGAACACTTCAAAGCTATGATACAAAAGTAGAGGAAGGCGATGACATTTCTAATATTGTGTACACCACAAGCCAGTACGGTGTCGCAGAAGGTGGCAAACAATCTTGTGACTTGTTGGCAATACTCCAACTTTGTCATCTAGCTGTGCAAGATTCCTAAAAATGGCTCATTTTTTAGACAAAAACTTAAGGAAGTTGTACCTTTTAACATATATATTGGGATTGAGAGAAAAACTCTGAAAGATATTTGATATACAGTGACCTTTATTGAAGACACAAGAGATAACCAAGTTTGGACAATATTGTTTCTGTCTCCAAAAAAAAAAAAATAGATGATTGGTGAACATCTGACTTTACACTTCCTTAAGTTTTGTCCTTTAGTGTATATGCCGTAAAGGTGTAACTAGTTGTTTTTTTTTTGTTGTTGTTAATTCAAGAAAAGATATCAGCAATATTCAGGAAATTGAAAAAAAATTCAATAATTGATTGATATTGTTTCTACAAGATGGCAAAAAAATAAAAAAGCCATCAACGATGTACAGTTTTTCGACCAGAAAATTTTATTTTCCTATCTTCACTCATTTTCAGCATCTTTTATACAAAGTGTGTTGGTCATGGTACTTTTGTGCTTTACCAACATATTTGGCTAACATTTCTACTTGGTGAACAAACCTAAAAACTGACAATATTTAAAATTCAAATATGCTTCTCTCAAGAGAAGAGAGATTTCTCCTAGAGCATCAATTTGTTAGGAAAATCTAAATAGATGTGTTTGACTGTATTTATTAGGGTTTAAACACAAACCAAAAAAAAAAAACTTCAATGAGGTCTGAAAAATGTCACCTGCTGGAGGAGGAACCACCCAAATATAACAAAAAAATTGGAGGAGAAAGGGAAAAAGAAAGTGGAGTGGCCTTGTCACCACAGCAACTATCTGGGTTGATTGGCTAATGGTGAGTGGGAGGTCGTCTGGCCAGTGGCTGCTGACCTTCTGATCCAAACACTCCCCTCCCTCCATTCCTTCCTACAGAATTGCTCAATGTTCTAACCTAGCGGTGGCTCTCCAAGGAATTAACTTACAGTGGAACCTCATTGTAACAACAACTTGGTTATAACATCATAATTCTAAGGTCCCAAGTTTTAACCCAATTGTTTTGGCCATGGTTATATAGCCATGGTACCTAAGTACATTGTTACATTCAGTAGAACTTCATTATAACAGCCTCCTTTATAACAGCAACTTGGTTATACAATAGAACCTCCATGAGAGGACACTCATGCTAGAAGACACCTCCGTAAAAAGGACAGTTTTCATTGCCAAAATTACCATTTTTACTATTTTAGCAACTCTCTGGTAAGAGGATACCTCTCTCTCTAAAGGACACTTTGGCTCTGAAATTAGGTGTCTTTTACAGGAAGGTTCTACTGTAACATCATATAATTTTTAGAGGCCCCAAGTTTTAAACAAATTATTTTAACCATGGTTCTCCTAAGTTATAGAAAGATTTGACTGATTCTAATCATTATTATAGTTTTCTTCTTCTTAACTCAACTCAACAATTAAGGTATCAAGCCTTGTAACCAAAACGTCACACACAATTAATTTTATTTAGATTCTAAACACAAGGTAATAAGATCAAATCCAAATAAATAAATAGTGTGTGACGTTTCGGTAACAGCGTTGTTACCATCTTCAGACAAAAGTGATGAATGAGAAATTATACCACAGCATGTTTTAAAGTAGTAATTATTAAAAACATGCTGGGGTAAAATTTCTCATTCAGTACTTTTGTCTGAAGATGGTAACAACGCTGTTACCGAAACGTCACACACTATTTATTTATTTGGATTTGGTCTTATTACCTTGTGTTTATAATCTACAATCCAAATTGTGCCTTATCAATTTTATTTAGATTTGGTCTTTTAATATTGTAATAATAAGTTCCATCAGTTATTTTTGTCTGAAGATGGTAACAGTTTTGTTTCTGTGAAAAGTGCCATATAAATTACCTATTTGTATGTGGGTTTGTTGTCTTTTTCAAATTGAACCCAATAACTTTTATTTTACCACATTACCTTAAAAACCAAGTAGATGCAATCACTATGTAAGACGGGGGTCGGTGGAAGGCTGGTTAAACCGTTTGGTTTACGACCACTACGACCCGGGTTCGATCCCCGCATTGGACACTTTTTTCTGTTAAAAAAAAAAATGCTCCAATGGCCCCCCGATTCTTGCAAAAGTCCAACCCCACCAGCGAGTGCAAGTAACCAAACGGGGCTCTGGCACATTTGTAAGTGCAAAGTCGAACTGCTTTCACATGTGTAGACATGTGGTGCGCTTACAGTAAAAAAGCAATCGCTAACTACCCACCATGATTATCATGGCCTGTACCACGTGTACTAGGGATAAGCAAAAAAAAAAAAAAAAAACTATGTAAGACTGCCATATGTCCAATATAGAGGTTGGTTATCATGGAACTTCATTTCATGTTTGAATAAGCACAATTTGAATTATAGAGTATAGATACAAGAAAATAAGACCTACTTCAAATAATTTAATAGTGTGTGACATTTCGGTAACAGCATTGTTATCATCATCAGACAAAAGAATCCTTTGCTGTTACTGAAACGTCACACACAATTATATTATTTAGATTGGGGGTTATTTGCTTGCTTCATTTCATGATAAAGATTTTATTCTTTTGTCTGATGATGGTGAGAGACAATGTTGTTGCCGAAACATCACACTCTAATAAATTACTTGGATTAGGTCTTATTTTCTTGCTTCATTTCATGTTGTTCAATGTGATTCTTTCACCTCATCATTATCCCTCAGTACCATACCACACTATTAGGCTGACAAACCAATGCAAAGTGCAATAGGGAGAATGTATCTGTAGAAAAAATGATAACTAGATAGGCTCTTAACACAAGGTAATAAAACTAAATCCAAATAAATAAAAAATGGTCATATTACTTTGTTTATAATCTATAATCCAAATTGTGCCTTATCATTTAGAAAGATATGCTCTTGTAATGCTCCACAACTATATAGAAATAATAATAAGTAGATAGGCTCTTATAACACAGTTTTTTTTTACTTATCCTTTTAGTCTAAATTAGACAAGATCTTGGAGGTCGTGCTCATAAAGAAGTTCAAGAACTCTTCTTGGTTCTCTGCACAGGGATCTTTTGTCCTTTCCAATGCAATTTAGTATATGTTGGGAAGTGGCCTCTTCGGTTTTGCACCTAGTGCACTCCCTATGCTCTACAACTATTTAGAAAGAATAATAACTAGATAGGCTCTTAACACAGTTATACAGCTAAACCTGTCTATAAAGGTAAAATAAAACTAAATCCAAATAAATAAAAAATGGTCTTATTGTGTTTATAATCTATAATCCAAATTGTTCCTTATCATTTAGAAAGATAGGCTCTTGTAATGCTCTACAACTAGGCAAGAGAACAAGAAGAGACAAAGACTTGATAGAATATTTAAATATGGAAATGTGTGTGTAGAGGGTGTACATACAGAAATGGAAATGAATGAGGCTCTGTGATTACAAAAAATGACTCATTTTCTAGATAGCTGGTCTTCTTTTAGAAGCTGGCTTCAGTTGATTGGGTTTGCAATTAGCTGATGGTGTCAGGTGTGGTGACATCATTGAGCTGGCTGGAGATAAAAAAATCACCATCACTAACTCTCCCACTATTTTGACATCATAACAAAAACTATCATAACAAGACATCTGAATATGATGTTTCAGTATCCAGTGTTACTATCTTCATGTGGAAGTTTGATACCCTCACTAACTCTCCCACTATCTTGACATTACACCAAAAACTATCATAACAAGACATCTGAATTTGATGTTCCAGTATCCAGTGTTACTATCTTCAGATGTGGGAGTTTGTAGAGGAATGGTTTACACTGTCAATTTTTAGAAAGCTATGCCCCAGGATAAAATTCCACATTGAGTTATTTTTTCTGAAAAAAAAAAAAAATTCTTCAAAAGCAACCAATTCTTGCCAAAGTCCAAATCCATAAAGGTAACTAAACAAGGCTTTGGTACAATTGTAATTGCAAAAGTCGAACTGAGTTCAGAGCAAGGTCCAATCCAGCTTTGTTACCTGCTCACTGATTAACTGATAACCAAGAAGTCTCTTTTCTTGGAATCCCTGCAATAGATAAGGATCTTTACAACTTCAATTATCTCCCCCCAAGTCAATATTGCCAACCTGTCTGTCTGCAGGTGTTTCTCTTCCTATTTATTTAGAATTTTTTAATTCCAAAAATTCATACAATAAGTATTTACAATAATTGATGGAGGGATGTTAGATTTTTATATTACATATATATTTTTTGAAAATAGAGCAACCATAAATAAATCTTTAAATAAAAAGGCATATATTGGATTAAAATATTGGTAAAATAAATGATATTTTGATCAAATATATGCCTTTTTATTTAAAGATTACATATATATAAATTTCCAAAATCATTTGTTAGTTAGAAGTTGATTCAGAACAAATATAGCTACATCAACCAATGATTTATTTAACTTCTGACGTTTCAGTGGCCTTCTGTCATTCTCCTCAGAGGGATGATTATTTAGAATTCTAGTTTTAGAATCCTAGGATTCAAAATAATCTTCCCCCTGACTCCTCAGTAAGAGCAGGTCACTGAAACATTTGGAGTTAAATAAATTATTAGTTGATATGGCTATATTTGTTCTGAACATACAGTTAACCTGTCTATAGCACCTTCCTCTCTATAGCGTCCGATTTTAAATATGTAGTACGATGCGATTTACATTAAAAGTGACCTGTCTATAGCACCCCCTCTCTATAGCACCCTATTTTGGTGAGTTCCAAGAGGGGGAGCTATAGACAGGTTTAACTGTATATATCCAAAAGGTATGGCATTACCCTGGATTTATTAATCTACTAGCAGTGTGTTTTCATATTGTGGAGAAGGGTAACACTTGACGGGTAATTTTAAGAGAAGATTAGAAACACAAGGTAATACTACTGAACCAATTAAATAAATATTTTCTGTAACAATGATGTTACCAAAACTTCACACACTATTTATTTGGATTTGGTCTTATTATCTTGTGTTTCTAATCTATAATCCAAATTGTACCAAATAATATAAGCAAAGATGAACTTCTTTACAAGACAAGCTTCTTTACAAGGTAATAGAACTTCAAGTTTTGTGACACAAAAATTTTTCACTTACTAATGTCCCCAAGATGCCTATACAGACAATTCTGGCATCAGTTCAACCATACCAGAGCATGAATCATTTTAATTAATTGATTGCGTACCTTATTGCCTACCTTTATTTGGATTTGGTCTTATTACTTTGTGTATATAATCTATAATCCAAATTGGCCTTATTACCTCACTTTTTAACACAAGGTAATAAGACCAAATCCAAATAAATAAAAAAGTGTGGGATGTTTCGGTAACAGCGTTGTTACCATCTTCAGACAAAAGTACTGAATGAGAAATTTTACCAGTAACAACGCTGTTACCGAAACGTCACACACAATTTATTTATTTGGATTTGGCCTTATTACTTTGTGTTTATAATCTACTAGCCGAATGACCCGGGCAACGCCCGTGTTTTACCCGATTGAATGTTTTGATTCAAATACTATTTGTTACAATTATAAATTGGCGCCTTAAATAAATGCATATATTAGTTAATAACTATAGCCTATGTGCTTTATCTGTCTATGTACTGTTGGCTTCCGTAGGCGTCTCTTACTGGGAAAAAGAAAGAGAGGATTCCATTTAGTTATTAACTAATATATGCATTTATTATAGGAGCGACCCGCTCCAACACAATAGTTACAAAAACCAAAAAGCGAGTGGGGGGGGCAAAGTCAAAAACAAAGTGTCTCGCGTACTGGCGGCGGCATCGTAGCCACGTGATCGTAGCCAACCAATAGGAGAGCGCCATTCCAAAAAAGAAGCAAACAGTGACAAATTGTGCCTTATTACCTTACTTTTTGTTCATTTTCCCAGGAACATTTAAATATTAGGTTTGCTAGAATAATCCTCAAGAACAAATAGAATGACAAACAACAGAGTTTTAAGAAGATATAATGGAATGAGCCAAGCCCTCCCAATATTTTTTCATCACAGTAAGGACAGTAGAGGTTTAATTTATTTGTGAAAAGAAACATTCGTGTCTTGGTGTTTTCATTTGTTATATATAGATGGCGCTTTATTGCTTTGTATTAATTTATGCCTAATTGGCCTTGTCCTTATTGTTTACGGAAGAGCATTGCTTGATGCAAATATTTAAATGTAATTCTACTGTCCTAAAAGCTTATGTCCATAGTTTGTTTGAATATCATTTCTATGAATTTAACCCTTTAGTGTAGCACATAAAAAGCAGAATGATCCAATACATTATTAGAGCTCTAAAGAAACGGTCTGGTGAATTAAATTGGCGAAACCGCTGGGAGGGTTCACCACTGATGAGCCAAGCCCTCCCAATATTTTTTCATCGCAGTAAGGACAGTAGAAGTTTGATTTATTTTTGAAAAGAAACATTCGTGTTTTGGTGTTTTCATTTGTTATATAGTTAAACCTGTCTATAGCGCCCCCCCTCTTGGGACTCACCAAAATAGGGTGCTATAGAGAGGGGGTGCTATAGACAGGTCACTTTTAATGTAAAATGTTTACATTTTAATGCTTAAAATCGGGCGCTATAGACAGGTTTAACTGTATATTACCAATGACTTTGTTTATGGTCAATGAAATATTTTGAGATCTTTCTCAATACAAATTTTTCAATCAGCAGCAAATTTGGACTTTAAGAAAGGAAGAAACCAACAATATTAGGAATACTGATTTCTTCAGGGTTTAATTCCAGAACAAAGACCCCCCTCCCCCCACCTCTGGTACTATTTAAAACTACAGTTGAACATTGGTTGAGTCACTGAGGTTATTCTGATTGAATCAGAGATTAGCTGGCATACCTACTGAGCTCATCACATCACTTAGCACAAGCTCGTCCTATAATGGAAATATTATAGTGTGCCAGTTTTAAATGCTATGTTTAGTGGGTGCATCTTTGAGATATATTGATTTACAAACATTACAATATATAAAATAAAGACCTGCAGACTTTATTATAAACAACATCACACAATTTAACATGTTTAGTGAAATGATAAAGCACAATTTGGATTATAGATTATAATAAAAGAAAATAAGACCTAATCCAAATAATTTATTAGTGTGTGACGTTTTGGCAACAACTAGATTTATTCTTTTGTCTGATGATGGTGACAATGTTGTTGCCGAAATGTCACACACTAATAAGTCATTTGAATTAGGTCTTATTTTCTTTTATGTTTAGTGAAAGTACAGCCATGGGCCAATCATATTCCCCCCCCCAAAAGCTACATCCATTAAACTAGAGATGGAAGCAAAGAACTTTTAGTGAAATCTTTATCAAAATGAATATTACCCCCACACAAGAAATAGTAAAAAGAGGCTGGAATAAACATCATCATAATCTGAGTAAACTAATGAATTATTCTATAACTGTTCACTAATTTAGATAGTACAGTAGAACCTCCCTGTAAAGGACACCTAATTGCAGAACTAAAGAGTCCTTTAGGGAGAGGTGTCCTCTTACCGGAGAGTGTTAAAATAGTAAAAATGATAATTTTGTAAATAAAAACTGTCCTTTATAGAGAGGTGTCCTCTAGCAGTATTGTCCTCTCATGGAGGTTATACTGCATATAGATAAGAATTACAAAAAGCCCCAAATCCAAATAAGTAAATTCAATGAGACATTTTGGTAAACCCATTGTTAACACTTTCA
>CP092864.1:27329027-27351787 GCA_030710605.1 Cordylochernes scorpioides | reverse complement strand
ACCCGAGGGATACAAATTCGCGTTCTTTCCGATTTTCAAAATTAAATATAATATTAAATACCAAAGTCGCGTCTACCAGGATCTTGTCCCTTACCTTCTTGTCTATCTATCAGTGGATTGGGGGGATGTTAGCTGACCTAATGTATCTGTAAAACATCTGCAAGGACATGAATTTGCGTCCCTCGGGTCGAAAGTGTTAAACAATAACATAAGTTTCAGGAGATGAGTTTCTTTTCTGATTTTTGTAACAGTTTGGCATTAGGTGGAGTTTTATTCATTTATTTATGTTCTTCTGTAGAAGGGCAGAGATGTCCAGAAAACTTGAAACTACGTTAATAAAATGAAAAGACTTCATCTCCAGAAACTTGTGATATTATTTTTTTTATATCCAGGAGATTTAAATCAATTGGTATGAAACTGTGGCGACCACACTTTGCTTCAACGAGCGTGAACTGGGACAAAGCTTCACTACACACACGGGCAGTATGACGGCCTCGGCAACCGCGAGCGTCAACCTGACTACGCATGCGCGAGCATCCGGACACTCTGGCGACTCACGCTGTAAACAAGAGGGCTTGATCCCAACGGCTGTTACTTCTTTTCTCTTTATATATTTCTGGTTTTAAATAAATTAATTTTAATTATAATTTTAACAGCGGCCTTTCCAAAAGCCACACCAACACATCACGCAACCATCCCACAAAACCATCTCCATGTAAAAGTAGTGAATTGGTTTGAATTCAGGAAAGAAAGAGTTGATTAATCTAGCTTTCCCCAGGTGAGAGACTTCAGTGTGGAGGAAACAAACAAGCTCTATGACAAGCTAATTACCGGCTGTCCAACTGCGTGTTGTCATCAATACAGTCAGTGACCTCCTCCAATCTGGTTCCTTCAACAACTCTTCTACTCCTTCCTTTCACATTACAGAAAGAAGCTCTCTTTCCTTCTTATTATCTATTGTAAGGTAATTAATTATGCAAATTAAATTTATCGATAATATAGAATATTTTATTTATGAATATAAAGATCAAAATCTGAAAGAAAGGCTAATCATATTCATTTACCAAAACAAAATATATAAGAGTTCTTTTCCTCACGACCCTCGTGCCGAGGCACGCGATGAATAAATTAAATGTTACAATATTATTAAAGGATTCTTCTTTCTTATCTCCTCTCAATTCTACATGTCCCTCGATAAATTAGATGAGAAACTAAGAAAATTAAACCTAATCCAAATAATTTAATAGACGTTTTGGCAACAGCATTGTCACCATCATCAGACAAAATAATAAAATGTATTTTATTCTTTTTTCTGATGATGGTGACAATACTGTTGCCAAAACGTCTATTGAATTATTTGGATTAGGTCTTATTTTCTTGTATTAAAATCTATAATCCAAATTATGCTTTATTAGGTGTGAAACCAAAAAAAATGCAATAAGAGTTTGTTTTCAAATAACCAATTGATTTCAAATCATAGAACAAGATAATTAGAAACATAGAAACTAAATTGTGCCTGATCATATGCAACTTTAAATAATATGTAAATGATAAAATAGAGAAATCAATAGCGATATAGATTTTATAAATGTTCAACAGACGTATTTATAAAATCTATATGGCTATTGATCTCTCCACTCTCTCTATTTTCTCTTTTATATATTATTTAAAGTTGCATATGATAATGGTATAATTTGGATTATAGATTAGAAACACAAGATAATAAGACCAAATCCAAATAAATAGTGTGTGCTGTTTCAGTAATAGCGGTATAACCGAAATGTGTTACACTATTTATATATTTAGATTTGGTCTTTTTAACCTTGTAATTTGAAAGTTGCATACTTAATGTGGTAAAATATATTCCACATACCTTTTATTTTACATTTTGGGTTTTGTGCTTAACCTTTGGAATGGGGGAGAAGTGTAGATTTGTTTTATAAGTGAAACATGTGTGTTTACATCGGTGGTTAAGACTGGATATACACAGCCTCCGTCAGGCCAACTTAGCTCTAATATTAAACAACTCCTATACTCCAGGAGAGTTGCTGAATAGTAAAAATTATAATTTTGTAAATGAAAACTGTTCTTTATAGAGAGACGTCCTCTAGCAGTATTGTCCTCTCATGGAGGTTCTACTGTATATAGATAAGAATCTCTGCCTTCTGTAAAGCACATCTGCTCCTGGTCAGGATATGCCATTTTTAATATAGATAAGAATTAAAAAAAATAAAAATAAAAAATCTTAAAAAGTAAATTCCATGAGACATTTTGGTAAACCCATTGTTAAACAATTCCACTCTATAATGAACAATTGATAATATATATATATAACAAATTAATAAACAATTGACACTCCTATAATGGAATATAGATTCTACTAATCCTATGTCCCCCTGTATATGTGTCCATACAGAGAGTACTAAAGATTCTTAGAATAATTGCAAAAGTACAAACATAATTTATCAATCAAGGAATTGTAAGCATGCAAGCCTAATGAAGAATTGACACTTGAAAGCTTGCCATTTTATTAAACTGATAACGAAAGTCTTATTGCAATTCACCTTATTGAAACATTGTGTTACAGAATGCTGTACTGTAATTACTGTACGTAGTACTGTAACTTGGGTAATTAACTATAAATACTGTAATTTGGGTTAATTAAGCCTCAATTTTTTAGTGAGCTGTTGTTCCTAGAAAGAGAGTAAATGTTGACATCCCTATTAAAAGTTGCACTGAGCCAAATTCACCAGTCCATATACTAAACAAGAATGCGACCCCTTTACCAACAAGACCTCATCAATGGAAAGTTGCTCTGACAACTAGGAGATAACAAAAAAAGAGGAAGGATTCCTTCCATTTAGTCCTCTCCACACACACACACACACAAATTTCAGAAAGTTTACATACCAACAGATTTGCATATGCGATTGGCTTTTCCCAAGAATTCAAAGAAGAAGTGGTATATATTGGCCATATTCCCCAGAAATGAAATAAAAAAGGTATGTTTATTTGATATTTATTCCAATACATGGCTGGCACTCTGCCACCAGCAACTTTCACAAAACAAGAGATTCCCTCTCAATATAGAACCTCCCTGCTGACATTCTTCTCTATTTTTAAATCTCTCTTTTTTTTTAGAATACATATTTGTGTCAACACAAGGTTATAAGACCAAATCCAAATAAATAAATAGTGTGTGATGTTTCAGTAAAAACGCTGTTACCGAAACGTCACACACTTTATTGGTCTTATTATCTTTGGTTTTTTTACATTTGGTCTTATTACCTTGTATTTTTAATCTATAATCCAAATTGTACCTTACAGTATTTGTGTCAACTATTTCTTTCAGTAAATAATATCTTATACAGTAAAACTTCACTGTGAAGAACACTTAGTTACAGGGCCAAAGTGTCTTTTAAAGAGTGGTGTCCTCTTCCCCAGAGCATTGCTAATTAGAAAAAAAACTATAATTTTGGTGATGAAAACTGTTCTCTCATGAAGGTTCTATTGTATTTATAACCAAAACAGACAAGATACAAATTGGATTATAAATTAGAAACACAAGGTATAATAAGACCAAATCCAAATAACTAAATATATTAATACAGTTAAACCTGTCTATAGCGCCCCCTCTTGGGACTCACCAAAATAGGGTTCTGTAGACATGGGGGTGTTATAGACAGGTCACTTTTACTGTAAATCGCATCGTACTACGTAATTAAAATTGGGCACTATATAGAGGGAGGTGCTATTTAGAGGGGCGCTATAGACAGGTTTAACTGTATATATAAATATTTATTTATTTGGAATTGGTGAGTTTATCTCTTATTACCTTGCGTTTATAACCGAAGCATTTAATATTACTTCCCACAAGAGTTTGTGGATTTACTAATTAGAATATCAAGAAACAAAAAGATGAATGCATCTGGTATGAAGAGATGAAACAAAAATATTTGTAAACAGGATGCCAAGTGAGATGTCAACATTTACACGCACTGACATAAGTGGAATCTACCAACTAGGGATGGAATTAGAAGCTGTAATTTATAAAATACAACAGAGAAAGAGGATACCCAAGTCTAGCTTAACCAACTCTAGTTCAGTTTTGGGGTCTTTGTCCATCAATAGAGTCTAGACCTATTACACCTGGCTTCTTTAAAAGTATGAACCCAATTTGATTCAGGTTCTAAAATGAAATGAAATAAAAATAAAAGACAAAGGGATAAAAAGCATCAGGTATAAATAGAAGTTAAGGTAAACACAAGGTAATAAGACCAAATCCAAATAAATAAATAGTGTGTGATTTTACGGTAACAGTGTTGTCCTCTAGCGCAAGTGTCCTCTCATGGAGGTTCTATTGTAGTAAATGTTTTGTTATACTAACACGTTGAAAACCATGAATCTGTAGTTCCTGACTTAGACAAATTTGACTAAAGTGATTTATGTCGGCACTACGTATCTAACTTGTAACTACAGGGAGTCAATGTTATCTGGTCCCAAAAAAAAAAGAAGAGATATAAGAAAAAAAGTTTCATCATCATATATGCAATACAGCAATCTCCAATACGGAAGTCAGCTATTATGGAACACCATCTCTCACCTCATTTCCAAACAATTCTCTTCATATCCTCTATTTCCAGAACATTTCTATTAGATTATTAAACCAATATATTTACTAGAACATCAAGCCCACTTTACATGCTACAGAAAACTTTTTTCAAAAATGAGAGAATGAACTTTTAGATCTGAAAAATAAATATGTAATTATATTTGAACATTATATACTACAAATTCACCATCTTTTATTACACTTAAATTACTTATTTATTACTTAAATTACACTAATTTTTAAGGTTACTTTTTAAAAATGATTAAAAATTATTTCTAAAGGTCTCTTTTATGCTCCAATGATGAAATATTGAATAAAAATACATTTTTAAAAAAAGTTTTATTTATAGCACTAAAAAGGAAAAAATATTTTATCATCTGTCATTGAGCAATTAGATGTATCGGCTTGAAAATAAAAGCAGCGGGGAACGATCATGAAATTCAAACCTAATGTGATTTAATATGTAGCAAATTGATTAGCAATTTTTTATAAGTGTTTGCTATATAAGAGGTAAAACTCTTCTTTAAATATGAGAACTTTTGGTATGGAAATAAACAATTATATTTGAACATTAAATGCTACAAATTCACCATCTTAGCACCAAGATAAAATTATACTAATTTTTAAAGTTACATTTTAAAAATGATTAAAAAATATTTCTAAAGGTCTCTCTTATGCTGCTATGATGAAATATTGAAAAAGGAGGGCATGGCTCATCAATGTAGAACCCTCCCAGCTGTTACGCCATTGGAGGGTTCACCACTGATAACCAATGCCCTCTCACTTCAAATATTTATCATTGTTGCATAAAGTTTGTAGAAATAGTTTTGAAATACATTTTTAAAATAGTGTGTTAGGAATTTGCATCAATTTATAGATTTACCACCTTTTTTGTACAAAGTGTTTTTTTTTAAATACACACACAAATAATTAAGACATCAGTCTTATACAGATTCTCCTTTCTCATTCCCAGTTTCTAATGATATCCTTTTCTTTCTTTCTTATCTCCACTCAATCATATCAGGATATCAAGCTTGTTTGACAACCACCATGACTGTGTGAAGTAGAATGTGTCTGCCTTTATCATTAAGACTGGGAGCACTACTCAGTGGCAAGCCATGATATCATCACAATGATCAACCACCATCATGTAGTGGAAGAGAAAATGATAAATCCAAGTTATTTTTCCTACTTACTGCTTTGTGAAAGTTGTATAGGGAGAGAGCAACCATTCAACTTGATATGACACTGAGGAAAGTTTGCTGTCGTTTACTTTTGGGAAGAACGTCGCTGAGAAGAACTTCATTAATATACTGGCATCCAAAGATGTAATGAGATATTTAAATTTTTTTTTTTTTTTTTTTTACACGCACAAAGATAGCATATTGTATCCCACTCACTTAAGATTTTGTTGTGTTTTTCCTGAAAAAAAAAAAATGGAGTAATCTCTGTTGTTCAATATAGCCTTTTACTGGAAATAAAAGTCACTAAGTAAATAGGTTTCTGTCAAACTATGTAAGTACTTATAGTGAGGATAGAATTTAGAATTTTCTATTATAAACCCCAGGTAATAATACCAAATCCAAATAAATAAATAGTGTGTGACGTTTCGGTAAGAGCGTTGTTAGCATCTTCAGACAAAAGTACTGAATGAGAACCTTGTGTTTATACTACAGTTAAACCTGTCTATAGCGCCCCCTCTTGGAACTCACCAAAATGGGGTGCTATAGAGAGGAGGTGCTATAAACAGGTCACTTTTAATGTAAAATGTTTACATTTTAATGTTTAAAATCAGGCGCTATAGAGAGGAAGGTGCTATTTAGAGGGGGCGCTATAGACAGGTTTAACTGTACTATAGTGTGATAAAGGCACAATTTGGATTATAGATTATAAACACAAGGTAATAAGACCAAATACAAATAAATAAATAGTGTGTGATTTGGTCTTGTGTGTACTATAGTGTGATATTTTGTGCTTTCTATTTTTTCAGTTTTGAGAGATAAGAAAAAATTGTATTTACCTGTTCTGCTGCTTTCTTTTGCTTCTTTTCTTTGTCCAGGTGAACCACAAGTTGGTCGTTGTCATCTCGAAGTAATTCAAGTTCCACTTCGTTCTCCTGTAGTTTCACATATGCCAGGTCCAAATCTTCTAAAGCATTAACTATCAAAGGTAGAATCCTGCTTATATCATCTTCACCCACTTTTTTAATCAAATAATCAAGTTCATGATATATGCTTATTGCTAATGTTTGGACTTTTTTGGTTGATCCATGACAATCGTCTGTACCATAAATGGTTTCCTTTAATGGCGACATTAGGTTATCCATTTTGGTTGTGGTTCCGCGATCTGGAAACAAAGGTTGGTTATTATAGATTTAAAAATAAAAATTGGCGCCATCTGTGTATTTATAGATACGTATTATATTTCTTAACTAAAAGGTATTATATTTTACTGTGAGACTTTTTTAAAATATATATTAAGACAAAAATATATTTATGTAACGATTTGTATATTTTAAAAAATTTATTGATATTGTGAAACGATGTAAACAAAAGAAATTATTTCAAACTATACAATATTTTTAAATTGTGATCGTCTTACCGTGAAGATAGTTTGGGAGTAGTAATTAAAAATAAAAGTTTCAATTGTTAGTGAACGCCATTAAAAGTTCTAAAACGTAAATAAAGCAACTGCCCATTCTGTACACTGGACGTAGTATACAGTATTGCATCAAACTGCGCATGCGCAATAAATAATCGAGGGGGCGCTGCGATTTGTTTACATCCTGTTAGATTTCGCTTATCATTTCGCTTTTTGGGAGTAGAATGGCGGCTTTAATAAAGTATAAAAATCTTAGCAATATAATTTTAAAAAATATATATTCTAGAAATACAGCTAATAATATTTATTCACGTGCCTTATTATGCTCAAGTGCAATAAATAGTCAAAAAAATAGAATCGGCTGTGCAAGCGGCTTTTGGGGTGATACCACAACAGCAGGTATGTTCCGAAATATTTATATTCTCACTCACACATATATATTGCAAAAAAATGTAATTTCTCACAATTATTAAATGCATTAATATTCATTGTTTTGATGCATTTAATATTGAAGTATTTATTTAAAAGGGTCATACAGTAAAACCTCTCTGTAAAGGACACCTAGTTGCAGAGTTAAAGTTTCCTTTATGAAGAGGTGTCCTCTTACTGGAGAGTTGTTAAATAGTAAAAATGGTAATTTTGACAATGAAAACTGACCATTATAGAGAGGTGTCCTCTAGCCGGAGTGTCTTCTAATGGAGGTTCTACTGTATATGCCTTATTTGTATATAAGTATGATTCTTCATTTGTATCAGAGGCCCTTCAGGTGCAAGACTTGGGGATAAGCAAAAAATATATATATAGTATGCAGGTTGTTTTCTTTGACCTAATTTACAAAAGTTGTTGTGGAATATGTGTGTATCTGAATCTCAATCTCTCTACACAAAGAAATTAAATAAATGAATTATAAACACAAGGTAATAAGACAAAATCCAAATAAATAAATAGTGTGTGACGTTTTGGTAACAGCGTTGTTACCATCTTCAGATAAAAGTACTGAATGAGAAATTATACCACAGCATGTTTTGAATAGTTTTAAAACTATCCAAAAATCTAAATAAATAATTTAAATAATAAATAAATAGTTTTAACTATTTAAAACATGCTGTTGTATAATTCAGTACTTTAATCTGAAGATGGTAATAACTCTGTTACCAAAACGTCACACACTATTTTTTTATTTGGATTTGGTCTTATTATCTTGTATTTAAAAAATGATGGAAAATAATGGGAGCGCTTGGCTCATCAGTGGTGAACCAATTTATTCCAACAGACCGCTATTTAGAGCTTTAATATTGTATTGTACAATTCAACCTATATATATGTGACAATGAAGGATTATATCTTAGTTATGGCATTTTATCAAACTATGGATATAAGAAAAAAGGTATCCCCTGATTATGCAACTGAAAAATTCTTATGTTTTTGTTTGCTTATCCCTAGTACACATGGTACAGGCCATGATAATTATGGTGGGTAGAAGTTGGCGACTGATTTTACTGTAAGTGCACCACATGTCTACACATGTGAAAAGCAGTTCAACTTTGCATTTACAAATGTGCCAGAGCCCTGTTTGGTTACTTGCACTTGCTGGTGGGGTTGGACTTTTGCAAGACTCGGGGGCCATTGGAGCATTTTTTTTAACAGAAAAAAGTGCCCAATGCAGTAATCGAACCCGGGTCGTAGCAGTCGAAAACTAACGGTTTAGACCATTCTTCCACTGACCCCCTCAAAATGCCTATGTTATCCCTCCCTCTGATTGCCCAAATTATCAAATAATCATTGATTTTTTTCATAATACAATAGAACCTCTCTTTAGCAGACACCCCC
The DNA here is from genome assembly GCA_030710605.1 of Cordylochernes scorpioides. NCBI lineage: Eukaryota > Metazoa > Arthropoda > Arachnida > Pseudoscorpiones > Chernetidae > Cordylochernes > Cordylochernes scorpioides. Next base: position 27,342,744 of record CP092864.1, on the reverse strand, counting down.
GCTAGCAGACACCTCCCTACAAAGGACAGTTTTCATTCGCAAAATTATAATTTTTATTATTTAGCAACTCTCCAGTAAGAGGACACTTCTCTATAAAGAACACTTTGGCTCTGCAATTAGGTATCCTTTACAGAGAGGTTCTACTGTATTGATCAAATACATTTCTACTTCAAGAAAAAGACATCTGATTGTGCAACAGAAAGTTGCCGATGGTATGCTCCAGTTATCAGAATGAATATCAACTAATCATTGAATTTTAAATATTTGCAGAATATTGACTATTTACAAGAAAAGCCAGCCACCATGGCTGTTGCTTTTATCAGCATTGTACAGGTTGTACCTCAACAAATAATGAATTGTAGATATTTATTCTCAATAGATGGTGCAAGCCTTCAGAAACTTTCAGTTGAATGATCAGAATATGCCTTTTTCTCTTGATATTTCACAACCTGCTTCCAGTACAATTTTATTTTTATACTATTTTTTTCATATAGTTTAGCGCTTTTATACACTTTTGGCCATAAAAACCCACTTCAGGAAGTCTCTAGTCATTGAGGTATACACTACATCAACTATGATCAAGGCCAACAGCCTAAAATACTGACATGATTGGATTTTACAAAGGCATTTGGTCAATATTCGGGAATAATTTTAAGAATATGTTATAATGCCTGGCATTCAGCCAACTGAAATATTGGTAAAATAAATAATATTTTGATCCAATATATGCCTTTTTAATTAAAAAATTTAAGAATGATTATAGTTGATATATATTTTTATTCTGACAATGACACAATCCATCAGCCACTTTCATTTGCACAATCAGAAGATACCTTTTTCTTAATTTAACCATCTGATCCTGATACATTCTCACATTTGTACTATTTTAAATTCTACCTTTTTTTTTTTTTTCATGAGGAATGGATGTGTTAGCTATTTGAGAGGTAACAATGTGCGATATCAACAGTTCAGTTGTCACAATGACTAAGTTTGTCAACTGAGATGCAACAATGGGATATATTTGCCAGTTGGGATGCAACAATGGGTATATTTGCCAGTTGAGATGTAACAATGATCAATTATTGCCAGTTGAGATGCAACAATGTGTAAGTCCACTGGTTGGTATCTAACAGAGCTAAGATTGCCATTTGAGACATAAGAATGGTAAGTTCACCAGTTGAGAATTAACAATTTGTAAGTTCACACACACCAGTTGATAATATAACAATGATAAAGTTGACCAGTTGAGAATTAACAATTTGTAAGTTCACACACACTATTTGATAATCTAACAATGGTTAAGTTGACCAGTTGAGAATCTAACAATTCTAAGAGAGTGCCAGTTGAGATGTAACAATGTTTAGGCTTTCCAGTTGAGATACAAGAATGCTAAGTTTACACACACACACACACACACACACACCAGTTGAGAATCTAACAATGATCAAGTTCACCAGTTGAGAATCTAACAATGGTTAATTTTTACAGTTGAGATGTAAGCAGTATTTGTTTGCCTTTTGAGTTGTGGCTGAAAAAAAAAAGTGGCTGGGCTAAAAAAATTAATGACACAAATTTTTTTTTAAGGTGAAAATATCAAGTTTTTCCAGGGATAAGTTTCTTTTTATTATTATTATTATTTTAATTCACAAATCTTTAGCCTTCCGGCACAAGAACCCTTCTACGAGAGAAAGCATGACACAATAAATCGCTAATAGGACATGAGTTAAAATATAATCAAATACTTATAAGACACTCCTCTTCAATTGTCGTTATATTTTACTATAATCAAATACTATTTTACATAATTTCATATAAATGCTGTAGATATAATACACACACAACATATGGTAAAGAGGAAACTCCGCCTTTGCCGGTACCAAGCCCAGATAAAAAAGGAGGAGGGGGAGCAGTAACAAGCTCACTAAAAATCCTGGGTTCAGCTGGCCCGGCTGATAGTACCCTGTAAGGGCTCCTGATCCAAGGATACAGGATGAGCAGCGTTTGTACTCCATGTTAGGAGCAGCTGCACATGGTGTTTGTTCCTCATGTCAGAGGCGGCCATTTCTTTTGGAGCTAAGTCGGCCTGCCACTGAATAGTGCTCCCAGTCTTAATGACAAAGGCAGACGCATTCTACTTTACCCAGTCATGATGGTTGTCAAACAGACGCCATCAAGGCTCACAACTTGATATCCTAATATGATTGAGTGGAGATAAGAAAGAAGAAGAAGGTAAAGAGGAGGATAATCTTTGAAAAGCCCCAATCCGGACATCTTAGTGTTTGACCATCTTTCCGAACTTGGTTTGTGTGCTCCAACTGGTGATTGAGAATACCAACCTTGACTTTCTGGCATTTGATCACCTGTCTAAGTCTTCTTCTTCTTCTTTCTTATCTCCACTCAATCACACTAAGGTATCAAGCTTGTAAAGCTTGAGACTTTTGATGGTGTCTGCCGGGGAAGAGTAGAGCTCATCAATGGATGAGTCAATACAGTAAATAATATGTCTTGGGGTTGCAGGCTGAGAATTACAACCTGTCTAAGTGGTGTGTATGTTTGGTGCAGTGCCTCAACTGGTGATGGGGAACACCAACCTGGACTTTCTTGTGTTTGACTACCTCTCAGAAATCACCATGTCTTTATTAGTGGCAGCAAGAAGAAAAGATCCAGTGAGTTCATTATTCTTTCTTGTTTGTTGCTAAAAAAATTTAAAGTTAGAACTGCTTACCAATCATCGCTCTCACCCATTCCTAACTTGAGCAACACACTCAAAACCAATTTTACAAATTTATTGAGATACACTATTATATCCTCTTCCTCGAAGATGTTTAACCCACTTTATTGAAAACTTCCTGGTTCCTTAATTTACTTATTCCACAACAAGGTAATAAGGCCAAATTCAAACAAATAAATAGTGTGTGACATTTTGGTTAACAATGTTGTTATATATAATAAAAGTATTTATTCATTTGTGTGTGTGTGTATTTAGTCTTTGTAGTTCCAATCTACAATCCAAATTGTGCCTTATAATTACTATTATTCAAATTTGTATATATAAGAGCCCTGTTTGTTTCCGTATTAATTTCTATAGATTTTTTTTTTTCCTTTCCTAGTCTCAATCCATATGATTTGAAGGCCTTCTATAAAGGCCGTATGCAGCATAACCTCTTTAATTCAACGGACTTCTCGATACACTTTCTACACTTTGGACATCATATGAGTTGGTTGTAGATATTGTTGGCTGAGCACATTTTCATGTCTCATTTTTGTGACATAATGTTTTTTTGACCATTTGATCTTCCAAATGAACATGTGTACCATATTAATTTAAAAAAATTAAATTATAAAACATTAAATATGTTTTATACTAATGACTATAGTAATGGCCAAGAATTGTATTCCTCAAAAGGAAAAATCTTGCAGACATATTCCCTGACCAGAAAGCCAAAACAACTTGTAGATATTGTAGCCAGCTGATAAGATTTCTGCTGTCTAACACAGAAAATGAAGAGATAGGCTCATGACCATCTTCCACCATTTCTTCAACTCTCCACCATATTTATAGTCAAACCAAAGTTATAACAACTTCAATTAGGATAGAGTACAATTTGGATTATAGATTATAACACAAGAAAATAAGACCTATAGGAAGACTAACTTCTTAGGTTCATTGAATTATGTCTTAATTCTTGTAACTTCAATTAGTTTTGAAGATCATTTGTTGATTGGAAGTTGGTTTTGAAAAAACAGCCACATCAACCAATGGTTTATTTAATTCCCAATGTTTCAGTGACTATCACTCTCCTCAGTGAAATGAATTTCAATTTTTGGACAAAGATTTTATTCTGTTTTCACCAAATTATTGTTTAAAAATGATTAAAATAATTGAAAATTTAAAATTATGATGTCAAAGTTGAACCTCTATTAGAGGACACTTTCATTAGAGGACTTCTCATCACCAAAATTACTATTTGTATTAATTATCAACTCTCTGGTAAGAGATCACCTCTCCATAAAGAGCCTGGTATGGCGGTTTTAATTGGACTTGACCGAGTAATGCCTAAAAAAGGCGGAGGCTGATTCGAACGACCCCGATGTTTGAGCTTTCCATAAAGGAAGCTTTGTCTCTGCATCTATAGGTGTGCCTTCCAGAGAGATAGTTCTACTGTATATTACTTTATGGAAATATAGGTAAACTTTCAAGTAATTGTACTTCATTGGTTCACACTTCCTATAAACTACTTTCTTTAAGAATTCCCATCTTGTGTATGCAGGGGATATTTCATTAATGATAAGGCACAATTTGGATTATAGATTACAAGGTAAATAAGACCAAATACAAATAAATAAATAGTGTATGATGTTTCGATAAAAGCATTGTTACCATCTCCAGACAATTTTCATTCAACACTTTTTTCGGAAGATGGTAACAATGCTGTTACCGAAACATCACACACTATGTATTTATTTGAATTTGTTCTTATTACCTTGTGGGGATACTTGATTGTTTACAATCCCTGTTATTGTTTTCCAGAACCTGGGTTACACTCCAGATTTTGTATCTGTTGCAATGGCTCCCTTCCTCTCTGAGATACGACGCCAGGGAATCAGGGTGGTGAGCAATGCCGGAGGTATCAACCCACACAGCTGTGCCCTGGCTCTCAAGTCTGCTGCCAACAATGCTGGGGTAGACAACCTTCGGATTGCTGTGGTCACTGGAGATGACCTCATGCCTCTGGTAGGTAGCTTGCTGACATTGCCATAGATTACCTTATTTACATCTGATGATATCATGATTGCTCCTGATCCATCCTTTTTTTTTTTTACTTATCCTTTTAGTCTAAATTAGACAAGATCTTGGAGGTTGTGCTCATAAAGAAGCTCAAGAACTCTTCTTGGTTCTCTGTACAGGGATCTCTTGTCCTTTATGTATATGTATATTTAGTATATAAACTCTTCGGTTTTGCACCTAGTGCACATGGGGAAGCTTTTGGCTCCCTCTTTATAGACTAGAGGGCGCAGGTGACCAGATTTCCATCTGGCCAACTGTGTCGATTCCCTTCTGTTTAGTTGGAGGGTCTGTTTTTTGGGGTTTTCTACCTGGTACCAAGAAAGATGGAAACTATCTCTATGGTTCCTTATCAGTTGTAGTTTTAGTTTGTTAATATGGTCCCTTGCTGAAAGGAAGGTCTCGGAGTTCACCGCATCAGGATGTCCAGCTGCTCCTTCCTTTGCCAATCTGTCGGCCTCTTCATTTCATGGGACTTGATCCATCCTATATCCCCATAACCTAAATTGGAGAGTTGTTGGAGAAGTGTTATTTAAGCCTTAGATTTTTGACAGTCACAACCTGGTATTGAATCCTCCTGTATTAGGTACTTCTTTTTTTTTCTGAAGAAAGGAAATTTCTCTTTAATGGCCCCCATCATTCTTGCAAAAGTTCAACCCAACCAGTGAGTGTAAGTAATTGAATAGGGCTCTGGCTCACTTGTAAGTATGAAAATATAAATGCTTTCTACATATGTAGACATGTGGTGCACTTGCAGAAAAGCAGTCACCAACTACAGTAGAGTCTCCCATGAGTGAAAACCTCAATTTAATTCATTAAACAGGACCTTTGGGAGAGGCCACTGCTTATTATCAAACAGCTTGAGGAGCATGGACTCATAGTGCACAAGGCAATAAAAAGCAACAACAACAATTTAATTTCTTATTGTTTTGTAAATAGTTTCATTTTTTCCCTGTCAAATCATAATCAGCCCATAGAAGAGCAAATTTTCTTGAAACCTTGCATCACCTGAAAAATAAAAAGATACCTTTTACCCAACAACAGATTGTTTTTATTTTAGGAATTACTGGGGAACTATTGCTCACATATTTTATATTTAAAATAAGAGAGACATATCCTGACCGCTCACAAAGCATTTTTTATGATACTCAACAAAACTTGGTTGTACCTTTTAACAAGTATATCAGGATTCACACAATAACTCTGAATTTGGTACAAAGTGATCTTTATTGAAGACACATGAGATAATCCAAGTGTGAACAAAATTGCCTCTGTCTCCTTCAAAAAATTAGACGACCGATAACATCAAAGACTTTACACTTCTTTAAGTTTTGTTCATGAGTGTATATAGAGATGGAAATTTTGCCTGGAAGACATTGTTCTATAAAAATAAAGGTCACCTCTCTCGTCAAAATAAATGTCAAAACTAGACTCCATCTATTGACTGTCACTGCAAAGTATCAGCCTTAGCTCGAGGAGCATGAACTCGTGGAATTTGTGTAATCTTTACACAAGGGGATAAGAAACAACAACACTATTGGAGACAAAGCTGGTATTGTGACTTTGGCATCGACTTGAGGCCACTAGTTTACAGAATTGGTCAATAGATGGGGTTTAGTTTTGATGTTTATTTTGACAGGAGAGAGATGACTTTTTTAAAAATATATATTCAATAGATTCTAGTTAATTAGGATAGCCACTTTATTGGTCTAATACAGAATATTAATAATATAATTTGGTGCAATTTATATATTTCCTTTTTTTAAACCACGCATTCCATGGTGATGTCCAGAAAGCAGAGTTGGAGCGAGAGAAAGTGGCTGACATGAATTCTGGAGCACCCCTCCCTGAGGCCCTCCACAGTATGAATGCCTACCTGGGGTAGGTACATTATCTGGTTAGCTCTCCACTCAAACTCAATAAAATGTTGTTGTTTCTTATCCCCTTGTGATTACACGAATTCCATGAGTTCATACTCCTCGAGCTGTTTTATGATCTCGGTGGAACCTTCAAAGGGAGACGGTGGAAGGATGGTCTAAACCGTTGGTTTACGACCGCTATGACCCAGGTTCGATTCCCACATTGGGCACTTTTTTCTGATTAAAAAAAAAAAGCTTCAAAGGCCCCCGATTCTTGTAAAATTCCAACCCCACCATCGAGTGCAAGTAATCAAACGAGGCTCTGGCACATTTGTAAGTGCAAAGTCGAACTTATTTTCATGTGTGTAGATATGTGGTGCACTCACAGTAAAAGCAGTCGTCTTCTTCTACCCACCATGATTACCATGGCCTGTACCACGTGTACTAGGGATAAGAAAAAAAATGATAAGCAGCGGCCTCTCCCAAAGGTTCTGTTTAGTGCAGCTAATGCAAGCCAAAATGTGTCCTGGAGCTGCAGGTGCCAAGCTACATTTTGGACAAGTTTGGTAGATTTTGTTATTATTTTCTATCTTCAATGACTTTAGATGGCCTGTTTTAAATCTTGTTAGTGTTGTTTGATGCTGTCTATTTCTGAGGTTCAGAGCTCCTCCTGGGACTGAATAAATTAGCAGTCATATGACTGATTTATAATTATGATAAGGCACAATTTGGTTTATAGATTACAAACACGAGGGAATAAGACCAAATAAATAAATAATGTGACTTTACGGTAACAGAATTGTTCCCATCATCAGACAAAAGTACCGAATGATAAAATATATCGCAGCATGTTTTAAATATTTTTTTTTATCTATCCTTTTCTTATCTGCTATCTTGTTTACACAACTGATTTAAAACATGCTGTAATATATTTTCTCATTCAGTACTTTTGTCTGATGATGGTAATAATGATGTTACCGAAATGTCAAACTCTCTTTATTTGTATTTGTATTTGATCTTATTATCTTGTGTTTCAGATTTAAGACTAATGCAAGAAAATAAGACCTAATCCAAATAATTCATTAGTTTATTTATTAATAAATTATTTGTATTAGGTCTTATTTTCTTGCATTGTAATCTATAATCCAAATTGTGATTTATCAGATTTAAGACTAGTGTAACTTGTCAATCAAATTAATTGATGATTCATTGAAACTAAGGATATTAAGTGCTCCCAGTCTTAATGACAAAGGCAGACGCATTCTACTTCACCCAGTCATGATGGTTGTCAACTTGATACCCTAATATGATTGAGTGGAGATAAGAAAGAAGAAGGATATTAAAGAAAGTGTACCTGTATATATGTGAAAAAAAGGACAAGAATTTCAAAATATAGTTTAAAGGGATTGTTCTCCTGTGTAAGTATCTTGTACAATTAAACAACCCCACACAATAATATATTAGATGTTTATTTATTTACATTACAAATCACAACTTGAGAGACATGGATGATGATAGATATCAGAATACAGAGTAAATTTCACAGAGTATTCATTGATTTATCACAGAGATCTTTCTGGGTTTATTTAATTAAATAATAAACTGAAATAAATATCCTTCATGAAAAACCATGAATATGCTCTGAAATGGGATAAAATTGAGAATTCTGCACTTGTAGAACATAGAAAAATCACAGGACATAATAATTTTAACCTAAAAGAAACAAAGATACTAGTTTATCAGAAAAATTATTTTAAGTGACAATTTATATAAAGAAGCCTTTTTTATTCAAAAGAAATGTGCTACAATTAACAGAATGGAAGAAAGAGGAAATATAAATGATATTTATAGATATGTTTTAAATATCCTTCAAAAATGTTTTTGTTTCACTTCCATCCAGATTAAGCTTTCTTTATTATTCTTAGAATTAGGACTTGATTTTTTTTTTTTATCAAAAAATTCTCTGTCACACATTAATATATATAATCTCCATTTAAATCATTATAATTTCAAATTTGTATATAATAACTACAATAATCTATTATGTAAAATATTGTTAAAAGTTGTTCAAAAATTAATTTAAAATTTAATAATATCTAATTAAAAAGGCATATATTGGATTAAAATATCGTTTATTTTACCAATATTTCAGTTGGCTGAACGCCAACCTTTTTCAAGGTATTATAACATATTAATATGTGTCAACAACAAACTCGTATGTTTTTTTTTTTTTTTTTTTTTGGAAAAGGAGCTTTAGAGCAACGAAGCTCTTCTACTAGCTCAACAATATCAAGAAGGGAAATACAAACCTGCACATGTGCAGACATGCATAATTTAAGCAAAACTTTAAAAGTCCTTTAAAACACTCAATTATCACAAGTATTTACAATATCAAAATATTATAACTTTAAATGGTCGGTGGAAGGCTGGTTAAACCATTTGGTTTTCGACCACTAGGACCCGGGTTCGATTCCCGCATTGGACTCTTTTTTTCTGTTAAAAAAAAAGCTCCAATGGCCCCGATTCTTGCAAAAGTCCAACCCCACCAGCGAGTGCAAGTAACCAAACGGGGCTCTGGCATTTGTAAGTGCAAAGTCGAACTGCTTTTCACATGTGTAGACATGTGGTGCGCTTACAGTAAAAGCAGTCGCTAACTACCCACCATGATTATCATGGCCTGTACCACGTGTACTAGGGATAAGCAAAAAAAAAAAAAAATCTTTGTTGTTTGATTGCTCATTTTTCCTAATTAAATATATGTGTTGTTAAAGTTTATGAGCAGCTGCATGCCAAAGTATTGCATTTATAGCCATCAAGCTGTATTGAAACAATAATAACAATATAGCAACAATGCTTTAATATTGTTTTCAAAATTTGATTTGAGAAATGTTCGAATTATCGAAGTTGCAGAATTATTGTTGGTCAAATTAATCAAATTTGACTGTATGTTTTTGAAGGGATTTTTTTCTTTCTGACAACCCTTTTGAATATCAATGCTGTCACCTGAGTATGTAATCTCATTTAGACAAGTATTGTTTCTTTAAGATATGGGCTTTAGAAATTGATAAGATATTTTTGGCTCTCATTTCATTCTGCTGTTTCAGTCAATTTTTTTCACACTTTTAAATATTTTTTTTACAATCCTTTTTTGATTTCTCAACCACTCTCTTGATTAATCAATTTACTTTCTTGATTTCTCAATCACTCTCTTGATTCCTTAATCACTATTTTGATTCCTTAATCACTCTTTTGATTGCTCAATCACTTTCTTGATTCCTCAAACCCTTTCTTGATTGCTCAATCATTATCTTGATTCCTCAAACCCTTTCTTGATTCCTCAATCATTCTCTTGTCTCTTCAATCACTCTCTTAATTCCTCAATCACTCTCTTGACTCCTCAATTTACTTTCTTGATTCCTCAATCACTCTCTTAATTCCTCAAACCCTTTCTTGATTCCTCAATCATTCTCTTGTCTCTTCAATCACTCTCTTAATTCCTCAATCACTCTCTTGACTCCTCAATTTACTTTCTTGATTCCTCAATCACTCTCTTAATTCCTCAAACACTTTCTTGATTCCTCAATCACTCTCTTGTATCTTAAATCACTCTCTTAATTCCTCAAACCCTTTCTTGATTCCTCAATCATTCTCTTGTTTCTCAAACACTCTCTTAATTCCTCAAACCCTTTCTTGATTCCTCAATCATTCTCTTGTTTCTCAAACACTCTCTTAATTCCTCAAACACTTTCTTGATTCCTTAATCATTATCTTAATTCCTCAATCACTCTCTTGTTTCTTCAATCGCTCCCTTGATTCCCAACATGACTGAAGTCCAATGTTTTGATGACTTGTGATGTTTGCTGACAGTGCAGGACCCATCGCTGAAGCACTAGACATGGGAGCTGAGGTGGTGATCACAGGACGATGCGTAGACAGCGCCCTGGTGCTGGGACCTCTCCTCCACACTGTCAGTACCACCATGAAATGTTCTTGGTAAATTAGATAGAATCTGTTCCCATCTTCCATTTTTTAAAAATACACTATCCTTATCAACCAAATAATTTACCTTCTAAAATTTTCATATCTTACCATAATGTTGACATCTGAGTAAATTTTCCACTCATCAATTATTCCTATTCTACATATGTATAATTTCTATTTAGGATAGGTTCTCTCCCATCCCTAATACATTATTTATAGAGGCCAGCAGTGAAAATTAAAAAAAAAACTGAAGAAAATTGTATGTGATGATGGTAACAATGCTGTTACTGACTTTTCAAAATATCTTTATTAAGACTTCAATAAGGCTTATAGTATTAGCTGCATTTTCTAGATCTATTTATAGAACAGGCGAAACCGCTGGGAGGGTTCACCACTGATGAGCCAGGCCCTCCCTTTAATTTTTTCATCGCAGTAAGGACAGTAGAAATTGCTTTATTTTAAAAAGAATATTACGCCTCTAAAATAGTTTTTTTTATAATTTAACTCTTTATATAAATGATAAATTCTGTTCACACAGTTTAGGTTGTTTAGGTTAAGTGTGAAAACCCCTAGCACAGATAATAATTATGAAAAAGGCATCTCCTTATCGTGCAACTGAAAGTTGCTGATGGCTTGCGCCATCTATCGGAATAAATATCAACTATTCTTGTTGATTTCTAATTATTCCAGAATTGGCCAATTACCCATTCTTGATTAATCAAGAAAAGCTAACCGCGTATGCGTTTCGGGCTGTTGGCCCTCATCAGCGTGTTGCAAGCTGTACCTCAATGACCAAAAAAAGTTGCAGTGACTGTGCAGTTTCAGTTGCACGATAAGGAGATGCCTTTTTCATAATTTGTTAACCTTATCCCAGTACAATATCACATTTGTACTATTTTTTCACAGATAATGACAATAATAATAAGTTAACCTTAGTTCTAAATATTTATTATTTGAAATTTTATTTTAAACAACAAAAAAAAATCTCCTTCTTTCTCTATATACACTCAGGTAAAGATGCATATTGGCTTAGTATTACAATATATGCAAAATGTCTCTATCTTCATATATATTGGCCTTAACTAGAATATTAGCCAATCACACATGAATGAAGAAATTCATGTGTGTGTGTCTCATTTTTTAAACTCATTTATTTTTCGATATATCCAGATACGTGACAATTTACATGTATTATAGAAATTTGTGTATGAATATAAGTAGATATAGGATTCAAAATAATCATTTCTCTGAGGAGATTGACAATAAGTTACTAAAATGTCAGGAAACTAAATATATCATTGGTTGATGTAGCTATATTTTTTTCCAAACCAACTCCCAACTAACAAATGATCTTCAAAAATAATTAACAACTCTTTTGTAAGAAGACACCTCTCCCTGAAGGACACTTTGGCTTTGTAAATAGGTGTTCTTTACAGATATGTTCTACTGTATATAACTTTAAAAGAAGGTATAACAAACATTTGTATTGTTGCAGTTCAAATGGGATGCCCAAGACTTTGACAAATTGGCTGCTGGGAGGTAATTTTTTTTTTTTAGTTTTGATATGTGACAATATCTGTCTTATATAATGTCACAATGTTCAATATATGAGGGTATTCTTTCCAGGTGTAAAGCAATGATCCAGTATAAAAAGGTTTCCTGTTAAAATGGATGTCCAAAATCTATGTATCATCTGTGGTTTGTCTCTGCAATCTAGCACACTTGTCGGTGACAAAGCCACAACATCAGCTTTGGCAAATTAAGATTGCTTAACCAGAAGTAATGATCTTGGGCTATGGCCCTTGTCAATCAGAGATATGCTTTGATATCATGAATCTACAAGGAATTCACGAAATCTTCATAATTTTCCAAAGAGGTGTTTGGCTGTCAGAGTATCACATAATTTATAATAAGTGAGACCTAGCCAAGAACCATGATTTCCGGATGGACATTCTGAATTTGCCAAAGTTAGTGTTGTGGCTTTGTCATCATCCTAGGTCTGCTATTAAGTAGAGCCATCAATAGATGGTATATAGTTATGTGTGTCCAATTGAATATGCCCTGGCAGGATTACAATACTGAGAGTTGTGGTGTGCAGTCTGGCCGGTCATCTCCTGGAGTGTGGAGCCCAGAGCACCGGAGGCATCAACACAGACTGGCAGCAAATCCCCCACTGGTGGGTACTACAAGATGTAGACAATACATCCAGGTGGCACTCAGATCTAGAGCATGTAAAATCACTTTTATTGTACTTTCAAGCATATACAGTAAAATCTTTCTATAGCAAACCCCAATCGGCCTGAACCTGTAGTTCACGATAGCCATTGCTTTTTATATAGCCATAATTCAATGTATTATAAAATAAAATCTGGTTATTTTATTATTCCTGATTTGTTATATGGTAAGATTTGCTATATCCCAGGTTCATTTTAGCAGGGTTTTACTATAAATAGAAGTACAGTAGGACATCCCTGTAAAAGACACCTATTTGCAGAGCCAAAGTGTCCTTTGGGAGAGGTATTCTTTTACCAGAGAGTTTCTGTTTAGTAAAAATGATAATTTCAACAATGAAAACTGATAATTCTAGAGAGATGTTCTCTAGTGCGGGTGTCCTCTCATGGAAGTTATACTGTGACTGGAAGAGTCAAAAAAATAATCTGTCCACCTTTTATAGGTCAGAGCTCCTTTCTTCTTCTTCTTCCTTATCTCCACTCAATCATCTTAGGGTCTGGGTGAAGTAGAAAGTGTCTACCTTTGTCATTAAGACTGGGAGCACTACTCAGTGGCAGGCCGACTTAGCTCCAAAAGAAATGGCCGCCTCTGACATGAGGAACAGGGAGAGCTCCTTTGCAAGGTGTGATGTGCTTCATATTATGTCATTCCTATTTTCTAAGAGAATACCATTATGGTAGGTTTACAGCTTATGATCAATCAGACACATTATGCTTCAAAATTATTAATCACCCCAAACCACATCATTGACTGTATTGGCTCATCCATTGATGAGCTCTACTCATCCCCAGCAGACACCATCAACAAGCTCTACAAGCTTGATACCCTAATATGATTGAGTGGAAAGAAGAAGAAGATC